>JBBPBQ010020323.1:436740-557570 GCA_037974755.1 Cicer yamashitae | reverse complement strand
TTTTTTTTTTTTTTTTTTTTGGTTCTACAAAACAAGTAAAGTTCCTAATTTTAAATAAAGAGGCTCTTCTCTTATTCTTTAAACTAGTAAAGTTGTCACCAATAGTAACTGATATTTAATCTATCTTATGTCAAAAGGGAACAACAAAAAGTGGGAAAAGAGTGCACCACTTTGTCCAATTGTGTATGAATTTTAGTTATGAAACAAATAAATGAATTTGAAATGAAATTGGATAGATGCAGTTATGTGTGTTCACAAATTATGATGTCTTATTTAAATATTCATATCTTTTAGCTCCTTATCGCCGTGGCGGAAAAATCGGACTTTTTGGTGGAGCTGGGGTAGGTAAAACAGTACTCATTATGGAATTGATCAATAACATTGCCAAAGCTCATGGAGGTGTATCCGTATTTGGCGGAGTAGGTGAGCGTACTCGTGAGGGAAATGATCTTTATATGGAAATGAAAGAATCTGGAGTAATTAATGAAAAAAATATTGCGGAATCAAAAGTAGCTCTAGTCTATGGTAAAATTTGTATGTAAAAATTATCACTTTCTTCAAATTGATGATGCCATCATTGGCATATCAAAATCAAACAAGTGTCCATATATATCCCATGTTTTTGGTGGACCAAATTTTGTGTCGCACTAACCTCTCCAATGTGTTGCTTTTGGTATTAGTACATATGGATTGTTGAATGAATGGTTGAAAATGTTTTCTTGCTTTTTATTTTTACACAATCTTAAAATTACTTTTATAATAAGAAGCTCAAATCCAAATTTAGTTTTTATCTTATAAGAGATGTAATATGCAGGTACCAAATCTTTGTCTTCTGTCAAAATGGTTCGTGATTCATTTGAGATATAATACTACAATCTACCACAACCATAGTCTTGCATTATTTATAAAAAGAAAAGCAAATTTTATTTTAGCATGATGAGCTTGTGCTGAAACTAGATAAAATGACAGAATCAACCACTAATGATGTTGTTTATGTAGCTAATCTAGAACTCTACTCTTAGCAGAATCATACCAAAATTGTAATTGCTAAGTGAATAAATACATCAAATTACACATTATCAACAGCTGCATTTTGAGCCAAATTGTTATCAGCTAAAGGATAATAATAAGGCTCCACTGCAGATTCTACATCATTATCCTTCTTGAATGAGTTACTGTGAAGATCCACTGTGATTTTTTCTGTTGTATCCAAAAAGTACAAACTGAATGATGTCAAGCAGCAACAAGCAAACATTGGTATAGGACCATAGATCCAAAGGAAGAATGTAAATGACAGGTAAAATGCTCGCAATCCGAGTGACCAAGAGTGACTACCGCGATTCAATGTCTTAGAGATATATTCCGTATACGCCTTTTTGTCGCGGATTGTAGGTGCAGTGATTAAAAAACTGACATGACAATAGCATCTTATGGACTGTACATTGCATAAAAACGCGACAAGGAAGCAGATGGTAATTGAAATGCGTTTGATCGAAGAACTACTGTGAAATATGGAAGATGTGTCATCAGAATTCCATGAACTAGTAGTGAATATACCGATTAGTGAACTAAGTGTGATTGCTGTTGTAGCAAGAAGAGTAGATGCCATGATATTGTTGCGGATAGTTTGGATAGCCAAAACACCATTCTTGAATGGATCCTGAAAATATAGCAATTGAATTGATCATGTAAATGCTATATGTTCTAAGGAAAACACAATTAACACAACAATGAAGCACTAGTTCCCTAAAGTTCAGAATGTGTTACATAGTAAACTATTATTCCTCTTCTGAGTTTTTTTTTCCTGGTGTTGACTTAATCTTTCTACGTAATAAAATGTAAGACAAAACAAGTGTAAAGATTGGATTCAGGTTGCATGCTGCAAACACTAAAACAAGTGTAAATATTTGGAAACATTAACCAAGTGGAGTTCCTCTCTAATAGGCTAATAGTATAAATCTTATGTAAGAGTCAACAAATTACACTTTTAAGGAAGAGGGATATATTTAAATGTCCTCTTTTAAGATAAACAGCAGAAGAAAACATCTGAAAAACAAAATATTGAAGAAAAAAACTGATCTATCCTCAATCAGTAGGACTGCAGTAAATCACCCAAGTTTTTCCTACACAAGTTCATTTAAAGGGTAATAGTTAATTTGGTCATGTGAGTGCTATCACAATAGTCCATGTATCAAAATTACAAAATATACCTGAATTTGTTTTTTGTTAGTTAAATTTGTCATTAAATGTGTTTTTAGTTAGTTAATTTAGTCCTCTAATGTGTTTTTCGTTGGTCAATTTAATACATAAAAATGCTAGCAAAAGACACATTTAGGAATATATTTGTAATTTCGATAAATTCAAGAACTATAATAATATTATCTCACACATATTCAGAGACCAAAACGGTAGTTTACTTTTGTTTAAATTACTAATATACCTATTTCAATCAATTTTTTTTCAATACATCACTTCCTCTGTGACATTAGGAGACTTGAAAATAGCAGAACATACAACTCAACAGGCTGACAATGACATTAATTAACATTCAAAAGGCAGATGTACTTTCTTTATTAAGAAAATGAGAAAATGGGAACATGCTTATTGCAGTTGCTTAAATGAATAGTCATAAACTACCTACCTAGGGTATTATTAGATTCCCCAGTGATACCAATGAAACACAAAAATTTCAAGCATGATTACCAAACATAACTAATTATCACACCAATTTCATATCAAAAAACAAAAAGCAACAAAATTCTTCAGAAATGAGATAATCAAACAGCACGTGTGCAAGATCAAAAGTACTAACTGAAGTTGGTAAATGGGAGTAATTTCTGAAAAAATTGATTGGGATTTGGGGATAATGATAACATTTAGATAGAATAATACTAATTTTATCCAAAAGAATCACCTTTATTGAAAATCATCAATGACCCAACTAATAAACAATACAAAAATGTAAGCTTTTTTGTTTGCATCAATAGAAAAAGTGAGAATAAAGCAAGAACTCACACTCATCATGGCAAGAACCCATTGGTGACGAGATTCAGCGTTTAGACCAATGACAGTTCGATGAGGATTATGCAGAATATTGAAGAGAAGCCACATATGGTACATGAAGAACACCAATAGACCCAATGGCACCAAAACATGCTCCAAGTATTCCATACCCACCATATTCACTAATTAAAGAATTAACTTGTTGGAAATATTGGATATGTGTTATTACTTTGGTTGATACAAGATTGATTTTATGATAAGTGAAAATTAAGGATATGTTTCATAAGTATATAAGTACCTAGTGAGGAGACCAATCCAAAGACATCAACCTCATTATCACCAAACATGAGATTGACATAAACCAGTTGAAATGGTCACAAGTTGTTGTTTTTCTTTTTGGGGATCAAATACACTTGCTATAAAAATGTTGTTGCAACTTGCTACTTGGTAGAGGCATTACCCAAAAAAACACTTTTTAAAATTCTATAGTCACTTGCAAATGCAATGTAACAGGTGAGACATTTATTTTATTAATATCCATTACTAATATATATTTATTAAAGTAGTTAAGACTGAGAGAGGATGATATAATAATCTATCATAGTATTTTTTTTATAAGTAAGTGGATAATATTTAATATGATTTTTAGTCTACTATTAATTTTGTAATGATTATTATGTTAAAAAGTGAGTTTCATGTGTTAAAAAAGTATTAGTTAATTGTTGTGGGACTCAAATATATTGTCTCCACAGCAACATGTTGTCCAGTTGGTATCCTTTCCGATGCTTGGATGGATGTATGGCCAAACATCGCACTCTTCTCTCTCTATGATTCTATTATTTTGGTAAAACAAATATTCTAAGTGATTGTATAATAATATAAAAACTATGATCTGTATTAAATAAAACGATATTTTATTATATCAAATATCTTTACACCAAAAAGAAAATTATATCAAATATGTGTCCCTCTCCGATTTCTAGTCTCCTTCGTCGTGTCATTCCCAAACTATATGACTTTAATGATTTCTTACACCCTTTGTTGCCACCATTGCTTAGAAACTTGAACAGCGACTAATATTATTTTTTGGGTACATAAACAGCGACTAATATTCTATTATCCATGTTGGTGGCTTTATATTGGTTACATGCAAAGTATACATCAATTCATTATCAAAATTTGGGTTCTCTCATTGTACCCAAACTTTTGTATTGTCTACCTAACTACCACATCATAAACATGGATTTGGATTGTTTGGTACGTGGACGGTCAAACTATTTCGGCTATTAGATTAAGATTAAACAATTTAGATTTTGAGATCAAAATTTTTATTTCAAGAAAATTCAAATTAAATTCATTTAACTTTAATCGATCGATCGAAATGCATATAATTTACATACAATGTGATAACATGTAATTCAAATTCGATAAATATAGTCTCTAAAACATTGCTATCTTTCAAACTTGGTCTATAAAGTATATAAAAATAATAAATAGAACTTAAATATATATGAATTCCATCTCTTTTTATCCCATATTATTAAAATGATAGAGATAAGTGAACAATTTTCATATATTTTAAGAACTAAATTTGACAATTATGTATTTTCAAAATTATTATTATTATTAGGATAATACTCTAGAGATTAAATTAAATATTTATTGGTGAGACAAATCATAATACGGAGATGCCTCAAGTTTTTTGGTGACTTCTTCGTTAAGCCTCTAATTTCATTTCCTATATTTCGCAAGTAGTATCATCCTCCATGCAAATTTTGGATTCAAATTTTGCACCACATGCAAATTATTATATCAAACCGTACATGGAAAATGGATTCCGCCATTTATATGTGGTTCATAATAGACTATGTGCATGTTTGATTTCGCGATGACATTGACAAAATCACAGTGAACCACCGTGATTTGCAGAAGCTACCAAGAGTCTAAGAACATCCCTCTTTTCTAGTTCCTTAAATTATCAAAATATTGTCGAGGATAAATGTTAAACATCAACAGTTTATTTGCATGGTTCTTATTAAATTATCATCAGTTTTTCATGCTGCAAATAAGTTAAAATGGATGGCGCTAGGTTCTTCTAACTGTTTATTTGCAATATCAACATTATTGGACATCGGAAAAAGAGAAACTATAAAACAGCATTTACATCCCAGCTTTTCAGCAGCTAAAGCTTTCAAGGGTCTTTAAGAACTTTTGTCAGCAGCTTTCCCCAGGGATGTGAAATTCAACCTGAAAATAAGAAGAATGATGAATGATAACTAAATTCTGACACAGTTATAACCATGACATTAACTCCGAAGCCAATTACAAGAGTATGGAAATCAAACAAATTATGACAAGTAGACATTATTCAACAATTTACTACGGTTTACCTAATAAGGGGCTTCCGCTGTGGCACTGGTGCAGGATTCACACTTAACAATGGCGCTGTCAGCTCAGTGGGCTTTACAACATGTGTAAACAAAAAAGAGAGAGATAGGAAAAAAAGTTAGAACAACTTCATTCTTGAAGCTATTCCATGGTTGAAATAAATATAAATATAAAAAATGAAAAATTTATTTGCCCCTAAGGTCACTGTGTGACAGAAAGTACAAATTAGGGATAGATGGAAACAAAAGCAGAGAAACTGATTCCAAGTTATTGTGTCAGCTCATATTATGATGACGGAAAGAAATGCAGATTCCAACTTTATAGCCTGCCAACTTCATGCTATAAATTATACAATCTATATACAATAAAGACATCAGATAATCTCCCCGTGTACTTTACAAATGGAATTTCTCAACACTTCTAGAGCACGCATCATTTGAGAAAATTATATAATCAAAGTTCTATATAAAATATAACTTAAAGAAAAGGTAGGATCGACCATAAACAAATTTCAGAGTCGTGAGCAACTTTAGCAGACAGTTCAGACTTCAGATAATCACAATCAATTAGAAAAGGCTGTTAGTATGATCTATTATTGTTGCAGAATGATTGAAAACATTCCAAATGTAAGATATATTAAGATGTTAACCTCAAGCTCCTCCAAGCCCCCATTAGAGTATATAAGAGTTGAACTACTATTTTCCTTTTGAGAAAACACTGGTTCTGCTGCTACTACAGTCTCAGGGTTTGAAGAGTCCAAGTTGCTG
Organism: Cicer yamashitae; assembly: GCA_037974755.1. Taxonomy (NCBI): domain Eukaryota; kingdom Viridiplantae; phylum Streptophyta; class Magnoliopsida; order Fabales; family Fabaceae; genus Cicer; species Cicer yamashitae. Next base: position 551,412 of record JBBPBQ010020323.1, on the reverse strand, counting down.
TTTTTCGGGCCCCCACCAAAATCTTTGATTGCATCACATGGATCACACATAATCTTCTCAATGACGAGCTTTTCTGCTTCTTTAAAACTAGACGTATCAGTAGAAGTAAGTAGAGGGTTAATTTGTGAGTTGCATTTCTCTGATCCATTGGTCTCTCTATCCCCAGAAGGATTCTCCCCTGATGAATTAAAATCAGGTTTCTCACTCTTTTGTTCACTCATGCTGTTGACTTCTTTGTCATCACATTTCACAGAGCAAGAACTAGCAATGCTGACCGGATTTCCATCTTCACGAACTGCCCTGCTGGAGGGAGGCAAAGATGAAAAGGGCTTGGAATTTCTGAAGTCATCCACACTATCCTCTGCTTGCTTTCTCTTCCTATCATCATTTGTTCCTAATACAGCCACTTTACCTTCTTGAGATTTTTCTGCTTGACCATGGCTGGAAGTCCTAAGCTTAGAACTCTGCTTACTCTTCCAGGTTACTTTGGATGGGTGGTTAGGCCGAACGCCACCAGGAAATACAAAGGCAGGTTTATTACGGCGTTTCACATGGGAGACGGAGATATCCATTCTAGGTTTCCACAGAGTGTACAGATTGACAGAATGCTTAAATTCTTCAACAGTTAGTCTTATGTCAAATTGTTCGCCTTCGCTGACAGGAACTCCTTGCTTACGTTGCAGACCCATGAAGTAAGAACAGTGTAGAGGTCTAGATTTGTCTGAAAATTCATCAGGATTTGGATGACACTGAAGCATCCCGTAAGTGTGCCTCTCAATCTAGATGTTCAAAGGACAACCAAATAGGGTTTATATATAAATAAAGAAGGGGAAAGAAGAGGCGAGAAAGAAAATAAATGAAACAACAAACAATAAAACTTAAGGTACATACCTTCAATGTCAACTGACGCAAGCGAGACTTAACCCATCCTTTCCAATTTCTAAGATCATCAGCATTGTCAGCTGAAATGTCTATCTGCAGATAATTCTTGTAAGCTTCAAAAAAGGGATAGGACTCAAAAAGAGTGTCCCAACCAGCCTTGTTAGCCTCCATAGCCTACAAATATAATAAACCTTAAATTAAACAACTCAAATATTCATTGAATGCTGCTGTTTATCTTCAAACAAAAAAAAACAAAGTATCAACTGCCATTTGATGAAACACAGATAAAACGCTACTATACTTGTCACACTGATACATCACTGGGGCAATAAGGTTTGGAAGTAAACTTTGCTGAAAGTAACAACTGTACAGAATGGCGTGCTACATGGAACTTCAACCATGGCTATGGACTGAAAATTTGGGACTCACCTCCAAAGGATTTGTCTCTGTCTGTATACTATATGTTTAGTTTTCTCTCTTTTTGGGCAGCAGACCTTCATTGTACTCCAAAAAACTGAGAGTGAGGGAGGGAGAGGGAGAGGGAGAGAGAGGGAGACTATACAACAACAACACCCAAGCCTTATTCCACTAAGTATGGTCGGCTACATGAATCAAACAACGTCACAATATTCTGTCATATAGCATATATCTATCCAACTTATTAATCTCTAGGTTTTTTTTCTTAATAGTGTCTCTTATTGTTTTTTTAGGTCTTCATCTGCCCCTAAGTACAGAATCTACAGGTCTCCTCTCCATAAGAATAAGCAGAGTTATGAGCTTAGGTCTTCATCTAAGATGAGTTGCCAACTAAGAACTCTGCTTACTCTGTAATTACTCTAGTGGTCTAGTTTTTCTAGGTGTTCATTTGCCTCTAATTACCACCTAAGACGAGTTTCCACTATATTTTCTATGATATGTGCTACCCCAACTCTCTCTCTAGAGAGAGAAACTATCTTCTTGAATTTAAAAAAGAAAAACAAACATTTTCAACCATACATCATAATATCACATTTTTTGCAAAATAAAGAATGCTACCTCACATATTTCATCTCCTCTTTGAAACTCCTCCGTCATAACACGCAACGTGCTTGACGACACATTGTAGCTAGAATTCATGCAAGGATAGGCAGGAGTAATTATCGGCATCAGATGTAATTTATCCTTGGGATTCCATCTAGGATCCCAAACTTGATATCCAAGAGATCCTTTTTCAATAACACATAGCATTACTGGGTTTGGCCAACGCCACTGAGTATATACCCTAAAGAATCGAGACACCAACATATTAGGCAGTGCATTTGGAAATAGCTGGCAGATTCGAGCAACAAGCAATGCCCAGTTTACACCACCGAGAAAACCTGCAACCTGCCCATGACATATTTTGAAGAAAAATTAGGTAAATCAGAACATAACAAATATCATTGAAGAAGTTCAGGTCAAAACACAAAATGAACACCACACAAGTCATCTAGAGCAGGAGCTTTCCCATACATTTGAATAAATGCCTCGACGCTTAGCCCATAACTTCATGCATCTCAGTGTCGTACGAAAATTCTGTACTTCAGAAATAGAAATATAATCACTGATGGCAAAGCCAGTAAGTCAAATCAAAGCTGAACGTAAAATTCTATCATTGTCTATGAAATTCATATCTAATACCTGAATATTTGGAACCAAACGCAAGATTTGATCAGTCACTCTACAACCATTAAGACTGCGAACAGTTTGTTCGTCTGCATTTTGCAATATTGATTCCTGTGATATATCCAAGTCCTGTCCAACAAAAAAAATTATTATTTAGTGGTAAATAAAAAGGTAAAATCGAATTTAGACTTTAGACTAGATTCAAGCCAAGTGCAGAGAAAACACATGAGATGAAAGGAGGTATATTCCACACATCAAGAAGTCTTGCATAAATCACTTACTTCAGGAATAACCCACAGAGATAAATTGGCATAAAGGAGATCTATAGAGATGCCATTGAACTTGAAATTCATCACTGGAACGTGAGCATCAGGCACAGGGTGCATCTCAGTCACTTCTGGCATCTCAGATAGCATTTTATGTAGCTCACCAAAGAAATCTTCCTAAAGCCAATTCAAATAAAAGATTTAGTTGGTGAAAGATATGACCTGAAAAACCTATATCTGCGTTAAAAATGGCAAGAATTGTCATACATCTCTGGTTGCATGTCTAGGTCCCACACAAAGAGTGTCTATATCTGCTCCAGGGCCATGCACCTGCAAAATTTGAATTAAAGATGGTAATATGATAAAAGTGCATATGTATGCATTTAAGGGAGCTTGCAAACAAGAATGATTTGGAAGAAAAACAGTGTCATACATACCCCTAACCGATAAGAGCCAAAAGTAAAAATCTTGGCATTTGCTTCTTGCACCGTTTGTTCGTTAAATCCCTTCGCACGGCTAATGGTTTTGACCCAAATCTTCACAATCTAATTCATTTCACAACAGCACATCCAAAATATATGAATTCATAAGGAGCTCCACCACATTTCCAAGATGGTATAATTAAATAATTACACAAGCCCTCAATTCGAGAATATTTCCGAAGAAGACGTATGCTTTTCTTTCCCTAGGTTTCTAGAGATGGCAATCGCGCAAAAATTAGCAAAACAATTCACATTCACTCTAGAGGATAAGGTAAATAATCTCAATTGTGATGAATAAATCAATAATTAATATTATGCGTATAAGTAAAGCAAATGGCCAATAAGTTAGAAATATCATCGATCAATTTTCTTATGAACAGTTGAGATATCTTACGTCAATCAATCAACAAAATAAATCCAACCTGATCTAGCCTGCCTAGCACTTCCTCCCTAGTAATTGCTTCCTGTTGATTCTCATACAAGCCAGCGTCTTGCAAGTACTGAACCATTGAAAATCCAAATTCAGCACAACACAACTAGTAAAAGCTCAAAAACAAATAATAATTAAAATTCACTATAGCTGCAGAAACAGAACCTTCTCGAGTTCTCGGGTCTTGGCGACATCACATTGAGTTGGTCCACTCAATGAGATGGGTTCCGATATCCCTAACCATGGCTGCTTCCCTTTATTGCGGTTGCTTAACCCAGGGCTCCCCATCAATAAATTGATACACTCCTTTTTTCCTTTCTTATTTGTGAAATATAATTATTACAGAAACTATATATATTTTCTTTCAATGGTAGGAGAGTTATTTATGATGCATTATTACTATTTTTTTTTTCAATAAACAATAGCGTACGAAACAAGATGAATAACAAACGAGACGTTATATTTGGACCTCCTTAACTCTACAACACTTCATTTTCTCTTTGTCTCTCTTCCTAGCACATTACCAATATATCACATCACTATCTCAAAGTATAATTCGGGTGTGTCCAGAGATAATTTTCCATAAGAAAAGCAAAATTAGTAGTAAAATTATTATAACAAAGTGATGATTATACAGTAATAATGGGAAGAACAATACAAAGCTATAAACTTTGACTATAAAGTATCAAGGAATAATTACAATTACACATAATAAGTTTCTTCAAAAAAAGAAAAACATAAAAACAGAATATAAATGAAGTAGGGGTTTCTGAAATAGAAATAAGAACCGAAACACTTAAAAAAAAATCAGCATAAAGCAATGAATGTAACGCGATTAGGAGCGGCACGGTTGTAGGTGTTGAGGCGTGGTTGAAGCTGAAATCATGAAATGGAAGAAAAGCAACCCTGTGGAAATCAAAGGCATAAAAAGTAATTAGAATTAGAAAAGTGAAATAGAAACAAACAATAGAATAGAAATAGGAATGAGAGTGGGAAACTGAAAACAACGTGGAGGGGATTTCCCGGTAATTCAATGCAATGCAATGCAACGCTGAATGCTCCAACCCAATCACAAATATTTCCGCAACGATGTCGACACTACAATTACACAATTCTTTTTTTCGACGTATGTATACTAAAAACATGAGTTTAATGGATATCCACATTTAAAAGGTAAATTAGTTTAAAGAGTGATATCTAATGAGATTTAGTATCTATTTCCATATCATCCTAATAAGTAGGCGTGGGAATAGGCTCGGCCGAGTTAGCCTTTGCTAGACTTGAGCCTCGCATGTGAAAAAATTCAAGCCCTGAGTTTGACTTGTGACCTGTCATAAGCTTACATTTAGGTATGAATCTGACAATCTCACATCGATAGAACTCTGATATGACTTGTTATTTCATTTTAACATTTTTGAATAAGTAATCAAACATATCTTTAAATAGATTAACAGTTAATATGTCAATGAAATTAAATTTTATTTTGATATTTAACATCACATTTTGAAGAATATGACTTTATATACATTATACTTAAATTATATTTTATAATAATACATATAAATATTTTACTAAATGAGGTTAATATGCATATATTACTAAAAGTTGAATATATAACAAAAAGATCAAAATTTAATATAATAATTAATGTAGTAAAAAAATATTTTATATTTATATAAATAGGTCGGCCTAGTATACCTAAAAGATTTATTATGTGGTTTGTAGCTTTTATTATGTGGTATGTAGTCTGACCTTTTTAACTAAATATGTTTTTTTTAAAAGCTTTAACTTTATTTGTTTAAGAAAAAAGTCTGACATAAGCCTAACGTAGGCTAGGCCGTAGGCCCCTATCGGTCGGCTTGGCCTATTCTCATCCCTACTGACAAATAACCCATGCCACATTTTGCATATGTTTGCTTCAGATATTAAATTAAAAAAAATTTGCAATTTTGATTCTCTATTATTACCAATTCACGGAATTAGTCTCAAAAGGCGACAGTTTTGATCTTTTTATCATATTTTTTTAATTAAAAAATAAAAATTTAACATATTTTAAATGACGGAACATACAGTTCTATTATATAAAAACATCTAGATCTATTAATTATCCATATGTTATTAATTAAATTAAAAATATGAAGAAGAAGAATTGAAATAAAAAGTTAAGTTTTTATAACTTTTTAATCCAATTTAATGGGTGTTAATAATTTTATATCATCATAACATATGTCACGTTATTTAAAAATTTCACGTCATCATAATTTAGTTAAAACATAAAAAAGAATGACCAAAACTATCGATTTTTAAAATAGGGGAATCAATTTCGGGAATAAATAAAAATAAGGGGACTAAAACTGAAATTAAGTCAATAAAAATATGTTTTATTTATTAATGATAATATTTATTCAATATTTTTTATATTTATGATAATAAATAATTGTCTCATTTTTTTAATATATATCAACGATAAATTTTTGTTATGTGCTTTTTTATATATTAGTGACAAATATTTATTTCGTGAGTTTTTATATTTATCACTTGAGAGATTTAGTCTCGTTTTTTTCTTGTGTATTAGTGAAAAATATTTATCAAATATTTTTCTTATATTTATCAATGACAAATATGTGTTTCGTGTTTTTTTTAATATTTATGGAAAATACTTGTCCGATAATTATTATATTTATCACTAATAATTTGTCTTGGGTTTTTATTATGTATTAGTGGTGATATATTTGTCGCGTAATTTTTTATAGAATAAAGATCGATTTTGTCCTTGAGAAAAATCGTGAAATCCAATTTACTCATTGGAAAAAATAAAAATAACTTTTAATCTATGAGAAAATTTAGGGACGACAACATAACCCGCACCCGCGGGTCTGGTTTGTTTTGTGCGGGGAAAACTCGCTTTTATTGGGTGTAGATGCGGATTTTTTGAAAACTAAAATTCGGGGGCGGGGACGGGTTTGGGGTGGTGATATCCACCCAGCATCCGAACCTGCCCCGCAAGTAATATTATTATAATTTTTAAATTTCATATACATATTGAATATACTTAATATTTTTTTAAATATTAAAAATTATAGTCTTATTTCTATGGAAAATATTTTTTTAATTTTATTATTGTCTAATAATGATTATTTTATTATATTGGTTATAATATATATGATTTTTAAATTTATAATTTTATATATATGAATGGGTGCAGGTGTAAACCGGAAAACCCGAACCCCGTTGCGAGCAAGGATGATGGTCTAAATTTTACATTCGTTATGAAACGGGACGAGTGTGGGGTGGAGGAGGCAAAATACGCCCCTCCCCCCTCAGCCCGTTGTCATGCCTAAAAAAAATTAAACTGAGACAATTTAATTATTACCATTTTTACACTTTGTTTGATTAATGGAGAAAAGAAAAGAAGTGAAAAATAGAGAAAATAAATAAATAAATAATTGTCTATATAGTAGTTTGGTATAAAAGAAAATAACAAAAAATAATGATATAAAAGAAATATGTGTATTTATAAAATAACATAATTTTTTATGAAAAATAAATAAAATTAATAAAAAGAACAAACATAAATTTAAATAAATATTTTACTGCAATCAATAAAAAATTGTAAAATATAAAAAGAAAAATAAAGATGCCAAAATAATAGTAATACATATTATAAAAATAATCTGTTTTATGATGAATGTCGTTTTCAAATTTCAATGCAGCTTTAATTATTATTTTTTCTTATAATATCATTCAATAATTATTATGTGAACACCTAACAAAACATTATTGTACTTACATTTATAATAGTGAAAAACTCATCAATAATTAAGATATGTAATTTATTAAAATAAATAATCCATTTCTTCTAATTATTACACTTTTAATACATGTACAAAAATTTTACGGGACATTTATTGTATAGAGGAAATAATTTACATTAATTTTTATGGATGAAGCTTCACTCCCCATCTATACAAGAAGATTTACATACAGTGAGAGTTTATACAATCACTAATAAAAACAATTTAAGTCCTCAATAAAGATCTATTGAAAACTTCCTTCAAAATTTGAAAGTTTTCCATCATACAAATTAGAGATCTTGAAAAGCCCAATTGAATTTCATGACTTGGGTCGAGCCAATTTATGTTCTTTGAGCAATTCAACCACCCTTCTCATTGAAGGTCTACTAATTGGAAATGCTGAGGTGCAAAGTAGAGCCACATTTAACACCTTCTCAACCTCTTCATAATCACAAGTATCTAAGTTCAATCTTGGGTCCACAATCTTGGTCATGGTAATACAATCTCCTTCATGAGATGTTGATAAAGCAGTCTCAGTGACCCACTTCACAATATCTTTGTTCTCACCAAAACTAGAGTCATTTGGCCTCTTCCCAGTGATCAATTCCATCAGCACAACACCAAAACTATACACATCACTCTTCTCAGTCACTTTCAAATTAATAAGCATACTCTGCAATTACATCAATTAGGTACATATTAGTACCAATCAAGTTCTCCAAACGACATTCATCATAAAACAAATTATTTTTATTAAAGTGATATACATAATAGTAAAAAATGGATGTTTCCTAGATTTTTTGTTGTTGATATTTTTCCAATAAAAAAATCTCAATTGAAGTTAAAAAGGTTTTAAAATGGTTAAACTAATTTTTAAATTAAATTTGGTTAACTGATTTTGTTTTAAATATGTGGTTCATTTCATGAATTATTTAATTTGCAGTTTAATCTATCAATATAATATGTTGAATAAATTTTGAAATTAAAATTTTAGCAAATAAATATTAGTTTAATAATATTAAAAAAAATTAGATTAATAAATTTTAAATTAAAATAAAATATTTACATTAATTAACTTAAATTTATCATTAATTAAGAGTGTCATTTTAAATTATTTTACATTTTTAAGTTAATTGAATCACTAACTTTACTGAACACTTTAATTATTATGAAGTATCTCAGATCAATTAATATATAGTATATTTAATTTTAGTCCCTTAAAGTAAAAACTAAAATTAAGTTGCAAGACCAATTTTAATATAAATTTTTTATAAGAACTAAAATAAAACATTAGACAAAAAGGAAAAAAGTAATATATATATATATATATATATATATATATATATTTTTTTTTTACATGAACTAAAAGTAAAAAAAATAATAGTATATTTACAAAAATTAAAAGCATATATTTTTTTTATTTATAAAAATTAAAACCATATTTAAACATTAGTTACTTTTATTCGCCCCCATTAGTTATAGTCTATAGTTATTAGCAATTAGAGAGGTAAGGTAACATGCATTGACTTTTAATTAAAATACAATGTTTTTTTTTGTCTATGTATGAAAATTGGCCCTTACATATGGAGCTTAGAATAAGTATAAAACTGACATCACAAACTAATAAACGAAAAATTCAACTTTGTCGGCTATAATTACACTATAATTACCTTAAATAAAAATGAAATTACAACATTCTGATTAAATACATTATTACACCTTAACCTTATTCTCACACGATGGGACAAAAATAATTGGAAAAAAAAAGTAGAGAAAGGTAATAGTGATCACAAGTCACAAGTTTCCACCGAATCCAATATTTCTAATGTGGAGTGTTAATGCAGCCAAAAGTCCTACAAAAACGCGTTCTTCCATTTTTTTTTTTTCTATAAACCAATGAATAACTTTTTATTATTTAATTTAATTTTCCATTTCCATGTGCTTCTTCTTACCACTCAATCATATGTGCAAGAATTCTTGAGGGAAACCGAAACATTGATCTTCTTGGGATCAAAAACCACAGAACAATGAATCCTCTTGTAGTACTTTGGCTTTACCAATCTTCCAAGCACATAAGCTCTAGATCGTATCTCAAAGTTCAATTTCAATGGCACTGGCAATGTTGGCATACCCGTTGTGCTGCTTAGACTAGCACCACTTCCATACAATGGTATCTTGCTCCCCATCACTGCCACACTCACTAATCTTTCACTCTTCCTTGATTGATAAAACTTCTTCATCTACAACAACAATTTTGATTGTTTCAAAAAATTTGAATCATACATAACTCAACCGATCTAAGACTTTTAATACACCTTCATGATACAGATACACCTTCATGATACAGATCCTAAACTCTGATATTATCTTAAAATTTAAATTGAGTTGAATTCAAACGGATAGTCATAAAAAAAGAAGAAGAGATTGATATCACAATTTTCACTAATTAATGTGAAATAATGTGTAGGTTAGTGACTTACATTTCCGGTACCAATTATGATGTCTGAATAAGAAAGATCTAACGGTGTGGATGTGACATGAACACCAAAGAATGTTCCCTTGTTGCGATAAGTGAATTTGACTGTTGAATTCACTGTGATCATATCAGTTGCCACACCAGTAGCATCTGAACCAGCTTGAACTCTAACATGGTCGAATTTTATACTCTGCAAAATTGAAATTTGAAAATTGATGAAGACCCATTTTAGATAAGAGACATAAGATCTTAGAAGAATAATAAAAATTGAAACTTTACCTTGATTGTGACATGGGGTTTCATGGGTCTACTAGCACCCCAAAGGATAAGAGAGAAAAGAGTAAACAAAAGGAAGAATCCAAGAACAAAAGCGAGGAAATAGTAACGACGAGTGAGAGAATGATGATGATCTTGTGATTGAAGAAGACCTTCTTCTTCGATGACATCGATGTCTTTCCAATGTTTGTTGTTGTTACGGTGGTTGTTGATTTTCCGGGAACCGGAGAAACGGCTTGAAGAAGAGTGTGAATGAGGTGGAGAACCCATTGGACTGATAACAGGAGTTGAATGAAAGGAGGTTGTTGTTTTTTCACCATCGTGTGATGGACTTTGAACGTAGTATGCTGGTCGACGAGGGGATCTTGTGGTGGATGATGCATCTAAGCTAGTAACCTCTGAGTCTGTTTTGGTATGCATCTTCTTTGTTCTTGTTGTTTGATTGCAATGAATGAATCTCAATTTATGTTGTTGTTGTTGTTAAATCTAATAATAGATCTGGTGTCTCTATTGTGTTATTCTCTCAAACAAAAGAGGACCCAACAAGTAATGATATTGTGAAGATACTAGAAGTAAAAGAAAGAGCAATTGTTACATTAGTGGGTGATTATTAATGGACCTTTTAATTTGAGTTGGTGGGGTGAAGGTGGATTATTAAAAAGAAATAAAGAACAATTATGCTTTGACTAAGGTTAACGCCAAGCTTTGTGTAAAAAAAAGTAAGAAGATTAATGGTAAGCAAAACTGAAAGTTAATGTGTGGTTTGTTTGAGTGTGTGAACTGTGAAGAAGGAAGATTTAAAATTAAATAGTAACGACCAAACAAACAGCTGCATTCCAGTTGTCACCGAACATAACACGAATGTACTACGAATCTGCGAGTGTTTGTATATGATGTCGACAAGATGAATCATTTAGATATCAAGATCATGAAAAAAAGCACATGCAGACTTGGACTTAGACAGAAGACAAAATAAATGAAAAAAATTAAGATTATTTTATATTTATGTTTACATGTTGGTGTTCTTTGCCCATTCTTTTTTTCTTCTTTTTTTGTCTTTATGTATGTCTTTCGATTTTAAATAAAAATAAAAATGAGTCTTAAAAAAATTGCTCAATTCATGGATATTTGGATAGTATGGCGGTGCCTTGGTGGCAGTGGTAAAGATCATCGATCACCCATGACCATGAACATGATCCATTCACAAACATACTATTTTCTCTATATAAAATATATACAAAAATGATATTTGAAAAAGTCCTCTTCATATTGGTGGACTATGCATGTGTTTCTCGCTAACAAATCTCTAATTTGTTGGGTTTGTTTGCTTTGAGTGTTTTTTAAATCGCAACCAAAATTCGTTCTTGTTGGATTTGAAAATGGAGAAACTTGTGGTTTTGACGAACAAACAGTTAAAGGTAAGAAACAAATTTCATCATATTCATGATGATCTTGCTTTATCCATTCTATCAAAATTACCTCTCAAATCTATGAAGCGTTTTGAATGTGTAAACAAATCATGGTCAATTTTATTTGAAAATCATAATTTCATGAAAATGTTCCGCAACCATTTCTTATCTAATAATAACGATTCTGATTATGGTGATACCTTTATCCTACTACTAGAGATTGAATCGCTTGTGACACATGAGTCACCTCGCGTTTGGTCATTCTATTTGCTCTCCGATGAAAGTAAGAAGTTTCATAATACGATCAAGTTAGATTTGCCATTTTCAATTGATGATTATCGCACTTCTATTTATATTTTAGGTTTCAATAGTGTTAATGGTGTTATATGTGTTTGTCGACAAAATCCATCTAACCTCCAAATTGTATTATGGAACCCGACTACTGCCGAGTTCTTTGTCATTCCTCCTAGCCCTGAAGAGTGTGTACTACCTTACCAGAGCCCCCTTATTTTGATTTTCTTGGATTTGGTTATGACCATATTAGAGATGACTATAAAGTCATTCGATATGTAAGGTTTTACCTCATCACTAACAATGAAGAAGAAGTGTCATTGAAAGATAAAATGTTTGACACCGTGTTGGAGATTTATAGTGTTAGTAGTAACTCTTGGAGAATAATTGATATCGACGTGCCTTATCTCTCAAATGATGATTTCTTTCGTGGTGCCGGAGTGCACATCAATGGAATGTGTCATTGGTGGGGTAAAACATATTCAAATTTTGAAGAATGTTTGGTATCATTTGACTTGATCAACGAGGCGTTGGTTACAACTCCTGCGTCGTTAGACATGTATGAAGGTTGTGAACTTGGACAGATGGAGAGACACTTGGTGGTGTTAAATGAGTCAATTTCTTTGATCTCAAATTGTCCCGAGACCACTACCTTTTACATTTCAATTTTGGGTGAACTTGGTGTTGAGAAATCATGGATTAAACTCTTCATGGTTGAGACCATACCTTTCATTGAGTGTCCCATTGGAGTTGGGAAGAAGGGCAACATTTGCTTCAGAAAATATGATAATGAGCTACTCTGGATTGATTTAAGCACCCATATAATTGATGAAATTGGTGTTAATGGAATGAGATGTTGTTGTCGGACAGGAATTTACAAGGAAAACCTTTTTCCGATTGGAGGAATTAATAATTAGTTTACCATTAGGCTTGCAAGCTCACTTGAAAAAAATACAAGAACAAAAAATAGAATTTTAAATGTACCAATCATGGTGTGCATATATCTGAAACCAAATGAGACTTGTTTAAATTATTGACTCTTAAAAGTTTTAAGTTAAAATAATAATATGATATTTTAGAATATTGAGGTAAAGTAGGTGGTTTATGAGGGATATATATATGTCTAGTAGGATTATTAGTGTAATAATCAATCATTTCTCTTCATTGTAAACTTTACTCTTATTTGGGCAGACTATACTATACATAAGATTCTTTACACATGATATTTGGACCATTCATCTTAGCATTACTTGAAACTTTAGAGTAGAGAACTTGATATACCTTAAATTTTACTCTTATTTAAGTAAACTATGATCAAATCTTGTTTCACAATAATTATGTAATGTCCTCTGTGATTGTATTTTGTTTGATGAAATGCTTGGGGGAGTGTGTGCATGTGTTCCTAGTTTAATTTTACTAGAAAAAGATAAGTCTTCAATACTTGAATCATTGACTTAAGTTATTGTTTAGACCAATGTTCGAATCTTGAATCAGAGATACTCCCACATTTAGTGTTCGACAGAGTCACAAATAAGACTACCTCTACTGGGAGAAAAATAGATCTCTTGTTGACTTTTATAATATGGTTTGAAGTTTATATTTTACTTAATGAACTGACCAAGTTATTTGAAATGCATGAGGATTGAGTGAGTTTGCTACAAAATACTAATGAATGATCCAATTATTTCAATGTATGTATTACTATTAGAGTTTGATATGAGTGTGTAAAATACCATCTGCCATCTATCTTAGTTCTTTCTCACAAAATTATGCAGTTAGTATTCAGTTTCTATCTTATTTTTATTGTGATTCAGAATATAGAACGTTAATGCTGAGAAACTTGGCAATAGTACAAGGGGTGGTTTTAATTTCACATGACTTGTTTTGTTTGCAGTTGGTGAGTAAGGATATATGGAAACTTATTTTCCTAATGATTTTCTTTTGACACTCGGTTTCTCTATTTTGGTGCACTTGAAGATGTTTTTTGTTTGCTTGATATTATGTTTAGTAAATGTCTATTTTGTTGGAATTTATAGTCTTTTATCACAAGTCATAGATTTGATTTAAATTTCCTTTGGATATTTTTTCGTTCTACAAAAAATGAAATAATATGTGTTGTTGGCTTAGTGATATCAAAGACACTTATGTCTTATAAGATGTGCACAAACCATCTACTATGGACCCCCTTTTTCTTATTTCTAGGATTTGCATAAACCAACTTCCCTTTAAATTATCTTTTTGTGATTATTTTTAATGTGGGATTGGAGTTTAATTTTGAAGATCATATGATCTTGTACTATTCATTAAGTCAGTGCTAAAGGTGTGTAGCTTTATGTCAACATTTGTGTAAGACTCTGAATTTTCTAAATTTTAATTTCTGCAATTTTATTATATTTTGTGTTGAATTGCTTAGACTTTTAACTTAGTTTTTATTTTATGAATTAAGTACCAAACATATATTTTGTTAGAGTTAGTAATATGTTTAAAATATATGTGTGTGCATATATATATATATATATATATATATATATATATTTGGAGATCCGATTAAAATTATTTATCGAAGAGTAATTTAATTAAGTTACAGAGAATTTATTATCGACAAAAATTTTAAGATGTTACATGTTACTAATAAATTCATCTGTCAATTGAGTTGGGACGAGAGTAGATATTTTTATTAAATTAGATTGAGAAGTGAGTGATGTGATGTGAGTAAGAGTGTTTAGATGTTATAATGATTATTTTAGTAAAAATTTAAATATTTAATTATAATTTTTCTTTGTAAGTTAAAAAAAAAAAACCAGCCTTTTAAAAGAAAAGCTAGCGACCCCCTCCTTGGATTTGTTCCCCTTTCTGTTTCCTTCACCCTATTCTTCTTCTTTTCTTAGCAACAAAAAAAAAGATAGTGTTGGTGGTTAAAAAAAAACACAAATCTCTATTTTTTTTTGTTAAGATCAAAACCTTATTTTATGAAACTATTTGAAGACAAAATATTCCCCTCTTCATTGTTAAGCTTTCAAGTAAACTTATTTCAGATAAACTTTCTTTTCTCTTCCTCATTTACATGAAAATAGTGAGCTTGATTGTTATGGGGAAAAGGGAAATTTTAATTCTTTAACAAACTATTGTTAGATTCAAAAAAAGGGGGTCATGTGTTCTTCTATTTTGGTGCTTGTGTTGTTGTTGTTATTGGTGTTTTGAAAAAATTTAATCCTTGTTGTTGATGTTGTTAGTAATGGTTAAAAAAAATTGATTTTTGATGTGTTTGAGTTATGTAATGAGTTGTTTTCAAATAAATGAGTTTGAGCTGAAGTTGAAACTTTACAAAAAAATTTAAAGTTGTGAAAAAATTCAAATTTTAACTAAGTTAAAGAGTTTGAGCAAAAAGTTAGATTATGAAATTAATATGTTTAGAGTTAAAAATATTACTCTTTTAATTACTCTTGGACTGAGTTTAAAGAAGAAGTTTAGAGTACTTTATTAACTCAAATTTTTTGTGCTCTAATGGTTGAGTGATATAACTTAAATGATACAAATATTTGAATTGTCGAGTATGTGTACGTGTGGGTTGGAAAATATTTCTTTTTATTTAGTTTTAAATAAATAATGTATCACTTGATTGTAAAAGTTTTTTTTTTATGTGAAAAAGATTTAATTTTGGAATTATGATGTGGTTGGATAAATTTTGGTGGTGAACAAATTGTTATGAATCCTTATGTTTATGTAAAAAAATCGAGACTGTTGGCACCGAGTTAGTGGTGGAGAGAACTCTGAAATATTATTTTGTTGTGGTGAGTAAAGAAAAATGATTTTCTTAGTTTATGTCTTTCCAAAGAATAGTTGTTATGGTTGATGAGCAAGAATGTATATATGTGATTAACAAATCTTTGAACTTGTGTTTAAAGGAAAATTAGTGATTTGTGGTTTCAAGTTTTTTTTATGGATACTTTCAATTTTTAGAAAAGTTTTCATGATTTTTATTAAAAGTTTCAAGTTTATTAAGTAAAGGTTAAAGTCTTGAGTTATAATTTTTTATAAGATTCCAAGTTTCATGAATTAAAATACAAGTTTTGTCGATAAGGAAAAAAATATTTAATATATTTTGAAAGAAATGAAATTATTAAAGAATTAGAACTTTGAAGCTAAAAAAAATAATTAATTGATGTATTTTTTTTATTAGTTATGTTGTTATGAGGTAAATACTTCGATTGAACATTTAGTTTTTTAAAATGTAGTAGATCAAACTTGTGATTATTTGAAACAAAAAAATGAGTTATGGCAAATTTGAGAAAATTGGTGGTTGTGTGGAAAATTTTGAGAAAAATAATTTAAGACGTTTCGAATAATTGTTAGTGAATTCTCTAAAAAACTGAAGGATGTTGATTTCTAAAAATATGTTTTTATATGTTGAAAGTGTGTATTGTGAATAATAATACTATTAGTCTTTACTCGTTGTAAACTCTTTTAGTAAAATATACTCTAAGGGGGTTAGGAGTAAAAAAAGGGTTTGTAAGATAGTTAAAATCTCATGCACTAATTTGATTAAGTCAAACACTGTTTGATTGAAGATGTTGGCACAAGCGAGATTTTCGTTGTGTTTGATTGTGGTAGCTATAATTGAGGTAAGGGTTTCTTACAAATTTTTAATTGCACATAGGGACCTTATATGTGTGATTGATGTATGAATATGTGATGATTAATATTGATGTGATTATGCATTCTTGAGTGATAATACATGTTACTACATGTTATGAATGTTATTAATGAGAATGTGTCTTGAGTATGCTCTGTGAAAAGTATGAAAAATTATTAACGTGTAATGAGTATTAAAAGGGGAGTCTTTTAATAGCTACATTTACATAATAATTGTTGTCAAAGTGTCAGAATATGCTCATACATTTCATTGTTAGTGGTGACCGTGATGAGCTTTAGTGGTGACCACGATGGGCCACAAGATGGTTCCATGAGTTGATTGGTTCATCTTATCCTTACGATGATTTTTAGTCGTATAGGTATGTGATAGACTGCACTCTAGTAAATTTTGTTGATCTGTGATAGGTGGCACCTCGGTAATTAGTACTGGTCTGTGAGAGGCGGTACATTTATGATTTACGCCCCTCGAGGAAGGTTTGAAAATTCCGGAATCATGTGCACTGACATATAAGCATTGCATTAGGGTGCTTGGCACGTGAGTCATGTTTGTTATGTATGATATATGTATATACGTGCTCTGTTATCATGTAATAACTGCTAAGTGTTTATTGTTTGTCTTCATGAGATAATTGTTAAATGGTAATTGTTAATTTCGGTTGGTGAACCTTTACATTATTGTGGAAATTAAGCTTTGTCCTCAAATGATACCCGAGTTTGTTCCACCGACTGTTACCTTGATGACGGAAACGTCATTAGACTTCCTTGACTGGCACTCGCCGACTGCTTGGGCATACAAGCCCGTCTCAAGCAGGGCTACATATACGGGGAGAGTGGTTAAGACAAGTAGGAGAGTTGGGGCAGTATATCTCGTGGGTGGACTTGACTTCTGAGGAGATTGATTCCTCTATGGCTGATGAGGAGGAAGAAGTTTCTTCGAGGAGAGATACTGCGTCAGAAGGAACTTGTGTGGTGTGTGGAGGTCGCCCTAGTTACTGTAGTTGTTTGTGGATGATCATATTAGTTTTTGGTTGTATAAAGCCTTAGTGTCTTTTTTTTTTTTGTGGTTGTACTTATTTTGTTTTGGGATGACTGTATCTATGACTCTTTTCGTTTTGTGTGACGACATATTATTTTATTAAGTTGTTTTAAAAAAAAATGCATTCGCGCTGTTAAAAAATCGGGGTGTTACACTTTGCACTGAAGATATCAAAAGCCTACATTGCTTCTAAATGGTGTTATGTATTTTCATTGCACTATCTCCTTATTAGTTGTGGCCTTGTGGGTATTAAGTTGGCCTAACGGTCATAATGGGAAACTGTCAATCTAAGGAGGGATATGTTGCATGCATGCAGGTGGCTACCATTACTGATTTGGTACATCCATATATGTCGATCACATTTTGAGTACAAAGTCATAGTGATTTACCTTATCTACTATTTGTTTTGCATGCCTTCATAAACATGATAATCTTTTCACAAAATGGAGTGACTCTTTTTTATGTTGATGAAGCCTATGAATTGTGATAATATATATGTTATTTTAAAATTATCACAAACAATACGGTTGAGACATTGTGTGATTATTCTTGATGAAAATGTTATTGATGTATCTAGGAATTTGAATAGTCTTATTAAAAAGACAATTTTTTACAAACAAACATGAGATATAAAGATGAAGGTAATAAAAAAGGAGTTGATGAGTGGTGTTATTTACGTGTTGCATTACAAATTGATACAAAGATATATAAATGAATGTTAACTTAGGGATTTTATTATTTTATGAATTTATTGAGAATACTTTACTTCTTTTTGGAAACACGTATATGAGTAGTATGTAATGTTCCAATGTTTTTATTGTTGTTTTATTTGCTTTAATTTGTAATTAGAAATATTTTGTATAAGATGAAACCATATTATATATAGCATATATAATTTGCAATTAGATATATTTTGTATAAGACCACGGAGAGATGTCGAGACGAGACGTGAAGGGACGGTGGAAGGAAATTTGGATCGTTGGGTTTAGAAGTGAAGTGGGCATGGAGGGAGTAATTAATATGATAAAAATGAGATTTTAATCTACACATTGTGGTCATTGTGTTCACTACAAGAAAAAACAATTACTTGTAAAAAGAAATAAAAGAGAAACAATGAAGCTAGGGATAAAATGACGTGTAGAAAAACAATTACTTGTATTCATATATATGTTAGATGGTTTTACCTCCAAAGAAATAAAAGACAAAACAATGAAGCTAGGAATAAATTTACAGCGGCTTATAGAATTAATATTGAACAAGAATATAATTCGCAAGTTGAGTTAGTGTAATTTGTAAAAAAAAATTTAAATATAAATTTTTAAAAAAGTTTTAGGTGATATTTATGGTGTATAAATGTATTAATCTAATCGAAAAAAATGTTTCGATATTTGTAAGTTTCTTAATTTATAAGAATAGTAGTTGTATAACAAAAGGATAAATGAAATAAAAACAATTGAAAAGTTTATAATAAACTGAGTGATTTTCACTCTAAAAAATATGATTAAAAAAAGATGAGTTAGTGTTTGTATACACAATTAAAAAGATTAAAATAAAATGAATAATTTTCACTTTAAAAATATTATTAAAATAAGATGAGTGATTGTTTGTATACATTTTGTTTTATTTTAAACATTCAATCATTATAGAATACTTTCTTCCTATAAAATATAGAATATATATTTTGCAATCATTGATTTGAGATATATTTGTAAACATTGGTTTTTATATGATTACTTTTTTTATTTTTGTTTTACTTTTTATCTTGAATACTATTATTTCTTTATTCTTTTTTTGACAAATTGAATGAACTATTATTTCTTATATTTTATGTTTCATGTCTCATTTCCACTTAAACTTTCGATAACAAATTCTTAATTAGAGGTGTTATGTCACATATTTCTTTCAAAAATATTTTGATTTAATTATCCTTTTTGAAAACGGTATATAATGAACAAACTCAAAGTATTATTTTTTACGATAAAAACACAAAATAATGTTGAGAATGATAAGAAATCACTACTTGATTTTGATTATTTTTTCCGTTAATTGAAACTATGCTCTAATTTATGCTTCATCCAATCTATAAGTTTAATATTTTGAAATGAGTATTTTTATTTTCATGAACAATTTATATAGACAAATACTTTCTTTGTATTAAATGAATAAAATATGTATCCGAGCACTAATAAAAGATAAATGAACACAAATTGTATATTACTTTGAAATATTTAATGTATAATTTAACATTTTTATTTTTTTAAAAATATTCTTTGTTGGTTAATATCTTTTATTTATTTTAATTTAAACTTCATTGGATTGTTTGTGCATAAGTTTGATTATTGATTTTTCATGTGATTACTATTTTGTGGTAATTTATGGTTGCTACATTTTAATTAATAAAATGTAATTCAAATATTGTGATGTATTTATATGCAATGAATTAAAAAAGTAATTAACAATTAAATCAAGTTTGTAATGGGAGTTATATTTTTTATTGTTATTTTTTTAAATATAGATATATAGACAAATAATTAGTAGAATAAGGAATAAAAAATGAATGAACTCTAAGGTGGCACCAGGGCCGTCCCAACATATTACGAGGCTAAAGCAAAACTATTAGACGGAGTCTTTTCAAAAATTAATAAATAAATTATTAATATTTTATTTAATAACTATAGAAAAAAAAAATTAGCTGAATTAATGACATTTTCAAATCTATTTTCTCTATATTTTTCAAAAAATGAAATAAGACATTTCAATTGTTCTACAACAACATCAAAAACTCATGTAAAATTTTTCATCTTTAGTCGAAGAAGAAAATAATGTGTGTGTTGTACTATTCCAATAACTCATGTTAGCAATATGTTCATCAAGAACTCATGTAAAATTTTCCATCTTTTAGTCGAAGGAGAAAATAGTGTGTGTACGTTGTACCATTCCAATAACTCATGTTAGCAAAATATGTTCACAACTTGTCTAATGATTTCTCAATTTATAACTAATATTTCTCATATGAACAATCTGCTCACTTTTTGTCTCATGATTTCTCAATTTATAACTAATATTTATCTCATCTCTGCTACCTTCATTAGTCAATTTACTCGTACTAAAAGAGTATTAAATAATTTGTCACAAAAACAAAAGGTTTTATTTAATTTATATAAGATTTTATCGGTTTTAATTTTAAGAATGCATTCATCATCAAGTGTCAGCGAGTTAAAATTAAAAACGGATGAAAATTAAATTTTTTAATTTCTTGGTTTTATTTCAAATTTGATTATGTCAATTGTATTTTGCAGAGTAGCTACACATTTCATAATTGCCTTTGTGAAGAAAAAAAATTACTTTAATTCAATTTTTAATATTATGTTTAGGCGGATAATAACTATTACCTAACACAAAGTATTTAACCATGGTCTCATTTTAGCTTAAACATTTATATATTTTTAAGTAAAAAAATATGTGTGAAATTATGTTTTTGGATATAGTTGACCACATTCTTTCAACTTAATTTTTCAAATATTATTGCAAATATGCAATATGTATATAATTAAATAAAAAATGTCTCTTTTTATCTTGTAACTGCACTATAAAAACTTTTTATTTTATTTTATTTTATTAGAAATAAAAATCAATAAAACATAAATAAAAAGAGTAATTAAACAACAAAACATAAATAAAAAAAGCAACATGTATATAACTAAACAAAAATTAAGATAAAAAAAAATGATTACATATGAGTATACATCAAAGCAGCGTCACATATGGATTACAATACCATTGAAATCAAATGATTTTTCTTGTCTCCAAAGAAAATGATTACTCGTGACATATGAATTACAATACATTGAAATCAAAATATAATTAAAAACTTTTTATTTTATTTTATTAGAAATGAAAAACAACAAAAAATAAATAAATAAAAAGAGTAATTAAAATAGTATTAATAAACTTTTTTGTATTTAGTATTGATTTATTTCATTTGTTATCCAATGCTAGCATATATAAAAGTTTTTATTATTCTAGATATATATAGAGAAGAGGAACAAATTACACTCAAAGAGTTACACTCATTTCATAATATTGTATCAGATGATTTTTTTTTTCAAAATCCGCTGTTGGATTGAAAGTTAATGTCATATAGATCATATTTATAAATTTTGACGTTAATCTATAATATTTTTTAGGCCATTAAGATTCGTTAAAATTAACGTCAACAATGTAATTGTATATAACGTTAATTCTGACACATTACATAGTAAACGATTATAAATTAAAGTCAAAATTTATAGATATAATATATATGATATTAGCTTTCAATCCAAAGGCTAATTTAAAAAAATATTTATCTTACATGATTTTATTGAGAAAAAAATTATTGAATGAGTGTAACTCTTTGAGTGTAATTTAATATTTTTATTCATAAAGTACTCACCATTGCCTTTGTAAATTTTTGAAGTTGCGGATCTTTCGTAACACATTTAGGTGACTGAAGAGAAGTTATATTAGAAGGCCACAATCCATGGATTGTGAACCTTCCAGGTGGTATTACAGAACAATGTTGATTCCTACAGAACGTCGGTGGCCATTGTTCTGCCATTTTGAAAAATTGATACGAAGCAAGACATGGAGGTGGAAAGGTAAAACATATGCACAATATTATAACAAGTACTTTCATGGCTACAGTTTGTTTCTTGCTTGAGTTGAATTTCATTTCTAACAATGAGAGCTATGAATTAATTAATTGATCGATATTCAAATAATAGTATAGTATATATAGATAAAATGAATTTATTCTTTCCACGTTGATGTGGACAAAAAATATGGTAGCATGATGTTAAAGCACTTTTTATTTACTAGTACAAAATTATTAAAAAATTCTAAAAACAATTCACATGCTTCTTCACATGTTGCTTCACACCCATCTAGGAATAAACAAGTCACAAAACCTAACACACCATTATGCATTTAAAACTTTAAAACATGCAAGGAATGGGATAAGGAATGGGTAGTACTTCTTAGTAGCCTAAAAAAAATCTGAGTCATTATACATAGAAGCATAGCACATCTAATACAAGTTATATTACATTCTTAATTTGCAGGGAGTAATCTTAAACTTTCTTTTAAAGTTTGATTTTTAAAGTGTCTACTTATCTTGTGTATAATAGTTAATTTAAAATTTTTATCATTGACAACTTATTTTGTGTATAGTTATTTTAAATTTTTTATCAGCTACAAATTGTCTCGTGTATAATAGTTATTTTAAATTTTCTATCAGCGACAACTTGTTCCGTGTATATTAGTTATTTTAAAATTTTTATCGTTGCGTTATAAATTAGTTTACACATTTTTGTAAAAAATTAAACAATCATTTTACAATCCCGATTACACAGCCTGCCAATTGTACGACTATATTTTTAAACTTTTAATCAATAAAAAATTAGGATTGTTTATATCATTTAAAAAGATCAGCTACATTAAAAAGAAATGTCAGCAACATAAATGGATCAATAGATTACTGCATCAATTCAGTTATTGTTGTGTAGATAAAAGAGAAAACAAAATTACATTCTCAAATAAATAGTGCTATTTGGTAGGAATGACATATAGAAAAAAGAGAAGAATAGACAAATATAAATATTTTGACGAATTAGCAATTGAATTATTATGCACGAGAAAGAGTACTTTCAATTCGTAAATGTTGAATGTTACACTCTTTACAAATCTGTAAATGTTACACGTTACATGCATGAAGAAATGAGAAGTGTACATATTATTCATTGTTTTATTACATGAATACAAAAGATAGTAAAATCAGTTAAGATTTGTTATATGTTATAAAACTAGAATTGAATTTTTTTTGTTGCTGCTAGACTGCATGGAGTATTTGACAAAAATACAGTTTGACTACAATTTTAAGTCTCAAATAATGTCATTTTTCATGTTTTTAATAAAACAATATATTATATGTACATTTATCAAACATGTTACAAATTTCATTTGATTAAAATTATTAAAAATATAAATTATAAAAACTTCATGTGAAATTTTCAACCTAGCAAAATTATTGTCTGTCACTCCAAGCTAAATTTATGGGTCATGGTCATAAGTTTCCAACGGTACACAAAGAAACCACAATTCCTCAAGGTATACAATACGAGACTTTTAAGAGGCATCAGATAAACAGTAGTAACAAATTTATGGGTTAATCCAAGCTAACAAAGGCACCCCTTTCTGGATTAAACTTTTACAACCTAGACTAGACTCGATAAGGAGACCCAGACTCTTTGTTTTGACTAAATGATTACAGCTACACTATTTTTCTATCATTCACTTCCACTGATCAGCTGTACAAAACAAATTATGCATTTGTTTCACCTTCCCTCCTCAACAGTACCTGCATAACCATACAGTGTTACTGTTATATTCTGCAAAAACATCAGTCAAGCCTTTTTGAACATTTCTATAAGAAATAACTTAATTCAGCTTGCACTTCTATCATCATAGGGTGATATATCACAAGCCAGGGTCTGTGTAACCTAAGGATTCGCTTATTCTGTGCATAACAAGCTATAATTCAAAGAAATCATTCGAACAAAACCCAAAGTTTGAATTGAGGACTATTAAAAAAATATGCTTGCTGATGCTTCCAGTTTTCTTTGCCACAATTCTTGGGTATATCATGTTCCATCCAGTACAGGGTGCACAACAATAACAACCAAACTTTATCTCATTAAGAAAGATCAGCTACATAAAATAGATCAATAGATGCAGTAAGTTCTATCAGCTATTTAGGATACTTTTGGGTAAACAACTAAATTAAACACTTATTCAATATATTATTCTTCTTAGCATAATTAAGCACTTATTCATAGTTATACTGAAGAACTACTTGAAATAAACTGGAAATAGCTTAGGGACATTTCATAAGTAATAAGTGTATCCAACTAATAAATCCTCATGAAATAACTTCATCCAAACGCCACTTTAGTACATGATGTGTCATAGAATAACCATTCTTTCAACACGTGGTGTACAAAGTACCTCTATCCTTCAAGTGATGCAAAAAAACAATATCGCTAGGTAACAGCAATTAACCAACACTGACTGTACTGGTCACAGAGTTGGGAGCCAGGTGACAAATATTAATATATGACTGTGCTGCGCTCTTCCTAGAATGTAATGCATGAGCATGAAGAATGCATATTACACAAACATTTACCATTCTGGTAGTATCATATGCTGAGCGCAGCTTATCTTCCTTCTCGTGATTGCAATCAGCACACCAGCTAGAGAAATCTCTTTTATACTTTTGCATTTCTCTAAAAAAAGAACTGCACAGAAATAATGCAACCTTCGTATTTAATTTAACGAGCAATAAAAATAAAAAGAAAACAATATAAATAATGAATCCGTTCAGGTAAAAAAAAAGGAAACTAACAATCCACGTTAATGCTACAATAATGCAGTCACAATAGGAGACTTCTGCTATTTCCCACACAAAATTTAGTTTAGGAAAAACATTCACTAAATAAAAAAAGGACAAACATAGAAAATCAAAAATAAGAATTTGAGTGGGGAGTTACACAATTGTGCTTCCCTATTTGATGTTTACCACTCTAATGGGTTTCCTAACATGAATACATCCAGTGAGTAAGAACCAAATGCAATTTTTATTGTGTAAAGAAAAGTAGCAGGCAAGGTCATTGAATTATATATAGACAAGGATGATTCTAAATCAGATTTAACATTGAGTGACACTACCTCCTGCAAAGTTTTCTTTGAAGTGAAAGAACATAATATAAGCAGGTACGAATACAAGCAAAATAAGAAAGCACCTTCTGCACCACATAAGTAGGTTGATCCGATGGCCGGATATTGTGGCTCTAGCACCATGACGATGACGGCCATGATGAAGCACAGCACAACCAGGGACATGCGAATAATCAAAGTATTCCTGCTTTAAAATAATGGATTCCGTAAAAAATGTATACATAATAACGACACCAATGAAAAACTGAAAGAAGCAATCATCCATCAATACCACTTCTAGTTGAAAAAGCCTGTTAGGAATTACGAATAACAAATAGATTTAGTTCAAATTAGATTATATGAACTAGTTTACATTAGATTAAGATCTGGATTCAATTAGATCTGATCTATTTTCTGTTGTACTCGTATTTGTCTTTTCCAAAGTGATAACAGATAGTTTAGTATTAGAGTACTTAGGTTCAGTTAGAATAATAATTGACCAGACTTAAATTACTTCGGGGCCAAACTCCGGATTACCAAAGCCCATTTCTTGGAAACCCGAGGGTTAAGACAAGAAAGAAATACATTGTATAAACTGTATAATAAATTTCAGATGTTTTTAGGGTCAGCTGCTACACGCCGTTAATATAAATAATAGTATAAGCATTTTTATTCTTCTTCATCAATTCTAATATGTTTGTTTGAAATCATACCAAATTTTTTTTTAAGTATATCTCTCTCATGTGCATGCTCAAATATTCTCACAGCCATTTGAAAACAAAAAAAAAAAACAGTAGGGACACTAAAGCCAGCTGCATAAAAACAGATGACATCAAATTAACTATGATTTCCTTTTTCATCCACATTAATATTTAAGGATCAAATAATCTAGTTTGAGATTAGAACAACACATACTTAACATGAAAATTTCAAAAGAAATCCTAATGCCTGTTTACTTTTATTCGCAGAAGCCAGTTTACTTTTATGTTGTTCCATCTCCATTTCTTAATTCTTACCTCTGAACGACTTATTGTGTGTACATGTTTATCGCATCGCATGCCCCGAAAATACAACTCTCCTCCAGTAAATTGCCTACCCAGGCAAACATTTAAGGTAACTTCTGAGTCATCCACATGGAATTCTACAAATGTAAGACTGTCTATTAGACTTAATTGGATACAACATTGTAAAATGAAAAATCAAGTTCCAAAGAACAAATCCAAAAAAAAAGGTGGAAATTACTAGAGGTATAAATAAAGTATAAAATATTAGCAACCAAAAAGTTGTCTATCTGGATTGGAACACCATCCCCTCCCCCTAAATTTTGCATTAAAAAAAAAAAACAGCTGTCTATTTTAAATTGAAAACATATTCTAGCATGTCTTAGCATTCAAGCATAACTCTTACCCGTTTCAACATCTCTATGTAAACCACATTCAACAATAAACCCATGGTGAGAATCCAGGGTTGATCCGCCAATTTCTGAATAGAACACTGTATAACAAAGAATAAATCGACTGAAATGCATCTTAAGAGAATAAATAAGTTATACAGCGGTGAGTCTCTTCAGGTGCATAAATACATGAATAATTGAATATAATTGGTCAAATCATCATGAGCAATAGTAATCAAGCAGACTTCACTCACCTTTTGACAACGGACAAATAAAATATTCCATAAGCTTGTTAAGCATGGTTTGAAGGCCAAAGTCGTCAAGTACAGCACCATATTGATTCATTGTATTGGGACGCATAACACGAAATTTTCTTCTGTTAACCCACTTCTCAAAATTTTCAAACTAGAGAGACCCAAAAAACAAATTAAACATAGAAAAAATACAAGTATCTGTATATACATTCACTTACAGGTTATAAGATATAACTTAATGGAAGAACAAAATATTGCTTAGACCCCAATAATTAAAATGATATATACCTCAGATATCAATAACTCACAAAAGCGTGGCTGAAGCATTTCAAATGTAAAAATGCCTGGGGCGGGTTCAGACATTATGCGTCTAAAGCTTTGTTCTGTATTATCATTAATCGCTTTCAGAAATGTCGGTACAAAGAATGCTACAGGATCAATAGTGTACAACTCTTTATGCAGAGGCTGCAAAATTGAGAAAACCTATAAGTCGTGCTAAAAAGGAGCACAAAAGAGGAGGAGGAAATGTGAGGAAGATTGTCATTATACTTAGGCAAACATGTCTGATCATAATAAGTCATAAAGTCTGCTGATTTTCATGGAATAACAGATTGTTTATAGCTACTTAGATTTGAAATATTAACAAGCTAAATATGAATTAAGCACCCATGAAAATGCATATTTTGAATTAATTTAAATATTTAGCAGGGTGTAAGAAAGCAAAATTCAATAGAATGTGTAATGTATTATGAACAGTTTACTTCCCCCTATTTGACTATCAACCAACGCCCCTTAATATAATCTGCATGAGTGTACAAGTTTGTAACTGGCTATAAATGTTGTAATTCCTAACCCCAAACCAGCCCTAATAATTTGCAACTGCTGTAATTTGCACCTTATCCCTTCTATTGGACTTAGGGCCATTCCAGGCAGAGACACGGTAACCTTACATTATGGTTAGCACAAATAATAGGAGATGGAGATTTGTTCTTTAGTTTGGTGTTCAAAATTTTATATGTATTTCATATTTAGAACAAACTAAATGTTGTCGAAATTGGAAAGTGGGATTCATTATTAGATCAAGCCATTAATATTTCTTAAATCTATTTGATTTAAGAAATTACTTGGGTGACATTATTACCCTGAAATTATTCTCAGGTTCCACACTAATTTCAGGCCAACAAAAGAAAACAAAAAATAATAGGCTGACAATTAACAATTGGTACTACATACCTGATAATTTGACGTTATCTTCTCTCTATATTCTCTTTGCTTTTGATCCTGCGATAATCACGTTGAAACCACCACAAAAGTATGTGGTAGAACGAATAAATAATAAGAACCACAACAATAAGGGTAATAAAGACAATAAATAGTGAGATGATAAAAAATGATAATGACAATGAAGTTAGTTTTTTTTTTCTATTTTACAATATTTTAACATAAATGAAGAAAAAAATTCAAAGTAAGTTCCACCTTCCAGTTCATAACAATGAACCGAAAGTTACAATATAACTAAACACACATGAATGAATAAAACACAAGCTTAGAGAAACCAAATAATGACTGAACAAAACACAAACTATGATTTTTTTTAATAAAGAGAAGTACTGAAAATTATAAGCAAAGTTATAACATCGCTCTTTCATTTATGCAATCTAGCAACTTCAAGACTTGTTTAAAAAAAAAAAAAAGGTTCAAGACATATCTGATAGAATTTTAATACAATAAAATATGCAGAAGAGTGACGGAATTCAAGATAATAGTGTTTGAGAAAATTCAAATTCAATCACACTACTTCTGTCTTCTGATGAGATATAATTTAGCCAAGTACCCTAACTGTGCACATTCTGATTCAGCTGTGTAAAAGAGTGACAGACGCAATTCACACTAACAATAAAAATGTTATTTAACTATGCAATCTACTCATTAAAATGTAACTTAAGACACAAGGAATGCATTATCAAATAAACACACAATCTCTTCCATTTTCCGATCAAACAAAAATAAACCACGAAAAAAAAAATAAGTTTACAAGAATTCAAAATTTAACAACAGCGTGTAATAATGGAGACGAAGGTAGAAATCGAAGCATACTCTGTAGCGCAACGATGGAGGCGCGTAATCGTGCAAAATTTCGCGCATGTAATTAACTTTCAGGTCACGAGGCGCACGGAGCAAGTGCCGCGGAAGGTGTCTCTCCAACGAGCTGAAAATCCATGGAGAGATATCGAGTTCCAAGTCATCGTACTTTTCCGGTTTGTGATTCTTCTCCCGATTCAGCATCAGTCTCGCCCTTTCCTTTCCCTTGCTAGAGTTTCCTGCCTCAACGCTGTTTTTTCCGGTTGACGGCGAAGCTGTCGGCCGGCGGCCACTCGAGCCGCCGTGAAATGACATGCTTCGACTCGTCCTGCATTTGGGGAAATTAGGGTTTTCAGTGAGAAATGGCTTTCTGTAAGGGGTCGAAATGAGAATTATGAATATTAAAGGGAATTAGGGTTTTTCATGGGAATTTTATTAAAATTAAATATAAATAAAATGAATAAAAATAACCAATAAAAATGAGGTGAATGTATAGGTCCTACCTTTGTAAATGCTCTCTGCTAGATTTGGAGTATGGTTGTTTAGATTTATTTCCACCATTTTTATCTATCATCGTGAAAATTAGATTATTGATGTGAAAATATTTTCTTCGATTTCGATTGCAACGCCGACTGAGAGTTAATTCTACTGTCTGAAAAATAAATAAATTTAACAAAATGAATATTTATGAGATGGTCTTCTTTGTTTCAACGACGAATTTTAGATTGCAGCTCTTAGTTTATGGAAGAGAGAGGGTTGAGATCTATTTATTTCAAAATATCACGAGCTTATTAGGTATAAAATTATAAAATAAATGTTGTTTTCTCTGTTTTGCATTGTACAACACTGATAAAATGAAAATTACTTTTTATATTTTCATTGCGATAATCAAATGCGCGTAACAAATAATGCTTCTTTTATTTCATATATTTTGTAGTACGAGAAAATGAAAATTGATATATTGAGTGTAATTAAACTCTTAGTGAGTTTATCAAATCTTATGTTTAAAATTTTAATCCAAAGCATTTATGGAATAAAGTTAGATGGAATAAATTTTATTAGATTTTGTTATTTAAGAAGATATGCATTTAAAATTACTCGTCTTTTAAATGTTTGTGAAAGATTATTTTTTTTTATGAAAGAAAATGTGGTACAATTTATTATCATTAAGATTGGTATAGTACAGTCAAAAGTGAAACTAAACACCAGAGAACAAGCTTAATCAATAGTTACCTTATTTGGAATGTGAGATTTGCCATTTGTTTATCTCTCCATAAACTCAATAGATAAACTTTGAAAATAGGAAGAAAAAAATACATTTTATACTGTGAGAAACAATTACTTCAATCTTAGATTCATCAACTTGTGAACAATTTAGTCGTAATTTGAATGAGTAACAACCATCAAATTAGTCGTATTATCCATTACGTATCATAACTATTACACATTTTCTCTTCCTCGCCATCAAACATAGAAGAATTTTTTAGAGTTGTGATTTTTTTTAACTCAACCAACTGATTCCTTGTAAAATAAAAAAGGTCATTTATACTCTAAACCTCCTCCTAGATAGTTCTCATAAATTGAGAAGTCAAACATAAAATAAATATAGGAGACTATGTATCAATTATATCTTTATGTTTTTTTTGTTAAATAGAAAGTCGTTATGTCACCGCATGTTAGGATACAATTTTTTTTTATTTAATTACAATTTTAGTCAATCTATTTTGATTGATTCACATAATTGGTGTTCTATTTTAAAAGTCGATAGTTTTAGTCTCTCATATTTTTGAACTAAAAAATTATAATTTAACATATTTTAAATAATGTGACATATGATTCCATGATATAGAATTATTTAGATGTATTAATTATTCGTATGTCATTAATTAAATTACAAAAATGAAAAAATTTGAAGTTGAAAGTTAATTTTTAAAAATATTTTATTGCGATTTCATAAGTGTTAATCATTCTATATTATCGTATCATATGTCATATTATTTAAAGCATGTATATTAACCATTTTCTAGTTAAAAAAAATAAGAATGAGAGACATATTTTAAAATAGAAGAATCGATTTCGTGAATTGAGAAAAATCGGAGAATGAAAACTACATTAAACAAAAAAATATCACCTAAGTGCTAAATGCATCATATAGTCCATTAAATTAATTAATAGGCATGACAACGAGACGAGTTTTGCATCTCCCACCCCGCATCCGACTAGTCGAGGAAAACCTACTTCTGCTTTTGTTTTTATTAGGTGTGAAATTTAAGTATTCATTTTCATCCATGACAATTTTAGGTTTCTCCGTCTCGCATTGCATCTATTCATATATATAAAATAATAAATTTAATATTCATATATTATTATAATTAATATAATATAATCATTATTATTATACAATAAATAAAATTTTAAAAAATATTAAAATCACATTTTTTATAGATAAGAGATTATAATTTTTAATATTTAAAAAATATTAAATATATTACTTATGTATGTATATATTAAATTTAAAAATAACAATAATATTATTAGTGGATCAGATTCGCGTGTAGGATGTATCAAGGTATCAAACATGTCCCTGATTTCTAAGTTTTAATTTCGTTATACATTTTTTCAATTTTTCTACGAGGGTCACTCATGGAGTGCAACCCTGAAGTGTAACACTCTCAAAAATAAAATAAAACAAAAAAATAGTAAAAAGAGTACACAACCCAGCTGAATCTCCAATATTGGACCTAGTAATGAAAAACAAGATTAGGACATTTTGATAGTCTTTTTTATTCATTCAAAACGCAACATTTTAGTTTTTTTTTAAAAAAAATAGGATATTTATAAAAAAATACCTTAATTTTTGTTGAGTGAACCACCAAACCGTTTCTAAAATTACAATACGTCATTAATTTAATCTGTTAAATATTTATCAATTAAGTCTTTCTGTCCACTTACGTTTTTAACATATATGTTTATAGGTATTACAAAAAATTGAAGTGATTAAAAAATATTATTTATATAATATTTAAAAATAAAAAATTTACTTTTTGTGCCGTAAAAATCATATTTCGTTCGCTATCAACAAACGTTCAACTTCCATTAAATTGAAATTAAGTGGTCAAAATCATATTATTTTGATGTTCATTAACGAAGAATGCATCTAACTTTTATGAAATGATTATGAATTATTATCCGTTTATTTAGTTTTAAAAATGTGTGCAAATTTATTAACTTAGTTTAAATACCAAAATATTATTACGTACTTTTGAATGTATACATATTATTTATTGTTTTATGAAATTAAATACTTTATTTTATTATCAGTAAAATTTAACTCAATTAATAAATACAACATTATTAATTTAAATATTATATCTTAGGTTTAAATTCGAGATCTTACATAAATTTATTTTGCGTTTCATATAGTGACCTAAAAAAAACTTCATTTTATTAGTAATTAAAAAGAGATGATACAGTTTAGAATGAAATAAAAATAATAAAAATAAAAAAAATATTGTTTTAATATTATTGAGAACTCTATTCAAGTTAATATATGTGATTTTTGTATTAATTTTAATCAATTTATATTTATATTATTATTAATTATTTTTGTGTTTTTTGATGTATGTTTTAATTTTTTTTTAAAGTTTGAAATTAAACATGAGTATTTTTTTCGTTTAATTTACATATATTAATATTATAAAATAATTTATATTGTCAACACATCTCAATCACTCATATTTATTATTTTACATATAATTATACAAGTAAAATATGTTTTAATATTAGATAATTGTAATTTACTACTAGAATAAAAACTATTAAATCTAATTTTGTCGAGTCTTAACAAATACTTTAGGTTGAATGTGGAATTTACTCTTTGTTTTAAGAGAAAAAAAAAAAGAATTAAATCTATTTTTATTTTATTTTAAATTAGACTATCTAAATAAAAATTACCTTATTTTGAAGTAAAAAAGCAGTAATTGCAAATATATTAAAAAAAATGACAATAGGGGGATTTAGGGATGCAAAAGCTGCGTGGTTACCGTCCTTTCCGCCGATGCCACTACCGCCGGTGTTATAAGTAACCACCACCATGCCACTACCGCCGATGCGAATTCGAGTGCCGTACTCCGGCATCTTCAGAGTTGCCACTCGCCGTCCTTTTCTCACAACTACATCGCCAACACCAACGCGCTTTTCACTTGCCAACTCCACATCAACTACCCTTCGCCTTTCATCCGCTTTTCTCACAACTACCGTTTTTGCACAACTACCGTTTTTGCACAGACAAAGTTCCACTTATGTCTCCTCTGATGATGATTCCGATCACGAATCCGCTTCTTATCAACAACAATTGGTACCTTAATCTTCATCTTCATATTCTTATTATTATTATTATTATTTTATTTTCCTCTATCAACATAATTGTTACTTACGTTTTTCTTAGCTAATTATACACTTATTAGTGTAGATTTGAATTCAATTCAATTTTGCAAATCACATGCTTGCTCAATTTTATAATCCTGTTAATACTTATTAGGGTGATTCCACTCTTGAAAACATTGATGCCTGGAGATTAAAACTCAACACGCTTCTTCGCAATAAAGATGAACAAGAAGTTGTGTCCAATGACAAAAAGGACTGTCGTGATTTTCGCCAACTTGAAGCTTTAGCTAACAGGATGGGTTTATATAGGTATCTTCATTTCTCCATCCACACTTTCTCTTGTATTTTATTTATTTTTAATTAATCTTACCAATTTTCGTTTTACTTTGGCAGTCGACAGTATGCAAAAGGCATTGTCTTTAGCAAGGCACCTTTGCCAAATTACCGCCCTGATCTTGATGATAAGCGTCCGCAGCAAGAGGTAATACTTTGCAACAAAGTTTCATTTCTGTTATTTGAATTCTTGTGTATAAAGGAAAAGAAACCCCTTCCCTTTCTTTGAACCATTGCGACGAATTTTATTGCGTCGCCTTGGTTAGCTAAATGAATTTGATCGACCCATAATTTTTGGGTGAAGGAAACCACTTTTAGGGGATACCTTATCTGACAATTACAATTATAGTTAGTTGCAATCCTAGAACTGTAATTAGTTCAGGCTTAGCTTTGGATTACGCAAAGAATCAGAAGAGAGGATAATACTTCTGTCCATACTTATTTTAATTAGATTGCTATAATTACAAAATTATTTTATCATGTCACTTGGAGCTAGCAGTAGCATGGAGCTGGAAGTGGCAACATGCCAACAACATTGATGTCGTCAATGACACAGGTGAAGGATATTTAGTTGTAATTTCTGGTGGCAGTGATGGTGTTGATGATGATAATGGTGGTGGTGGATGGGGGATTGGTGTAAGTGGCGGTGGTAATAGGTGAAGCATGCTGACAAGGACAATGTCCAAATACAGGACAACAGGCAAGTGTTAGAGTAAACTACTCTCAAGATCACTAAAGCTCCCATTGAATCAACCATAGGAAATTATATCTCTATTACTAACTAACTGAGTTAGTTAGGTAGAACTGAACAGTTTCAGTTCACTCATCATAGAGCACTGTCAATAGCCAGACAACTTCTATTGTAAAGCTAACAATTCATTTTTCACAGCATTGAATGAATTCCCAAATCATGCTTTCTGTCTTTTTTCTGAAACTTAATAGAGTGAGTGAGTATCGACCATCCATATATGATACATCCTGTTATATATACATGTGTAAAAGGGTACAAGACCATATCCAAAATGAAGTATGATGAACACCTTTCCTAACATTTTCAAATTTGAACTATTTTTTTATATATTAAGATGGAAATTCTGATAATAATTTAAAAAATGATAGTTTTATTTTTGAGCTTCGTGTCCTTCAAGTGTCAAGCTATAGTTGAGTGTCAACTAAGTGTCCAAGGCTACAAAAAATCTTTTATTTTCACAAATGGATAAATTTTGAAGAGCATGGAACATGTGTTGTATGAGTGTTGTATAGACTATAGTTGTTGGTGTAGGAAGAGTGTTCGACGCATCAACACCTCAAGAAAGAGAAGTGTTTGTTCTTCACCGGTGGAAATGACGACGGTGATGCAACTGGTAATAGAGAGGTTGGTGACCAACATGGTCTTCAAAGTATTGAACTTAAATGACCAGGGCTGTTTTTTTTTCCCCATAGGTGATAATTGCAAAGTTCAGGATGCAAAGTGACTAAGTCTTGCTTTCCTGGAGTTGAAATTTTGAGGGTCTGGGTTAGGACATAGGAATTGCGAAGGGTTTGCTTTAGGTTTTTTAATTCCTTTGTTATTGTGATAAGAGATTGGGATTCCAAGTCTAAACGGATAACAAATACGAAATTAAGAATTTAGTGTTCTGATATTTATTCAAACTAGATGGTAGAATTTGGTTATGATGCTTATGAAAAAAATTACTCTATTTTATTAGAGAAGTTATGTCTTTGAATGAGATGTTAAGAAATACATTAAACTTAGAAAACATTTCTACTGATGCAAAATTACGTGCTTACTCTAATAATATAGGATGTTATATATCTACATCTTTGGCAACCAATACCGTGATTTTTTTTTTTTTTATGGATATGCCCAATTTCTTTCCTGTACAATGATCTTTTAGAATTGTAAAAAATATCATCACAACAAAAACCAAGGTTTCGAAGGATCTAATATTATCTGCTAAAAGATCTCTATTTTTGTAGTTGCTTTTGATTTTTTTTGTTTTAGAGAAATATTGTCCTGTCATTAATAAATCTTTATATGTGTGTGTGTGTGTTACATGTCTATGAATGTGATTGACATAAATAGCCTCTATCATGTTGCAATTATCTTGTTAGCTATACCATGTTTCTTATAAGCATCTTTTAAACTAATTAAATTATGAACTCTGACAAATATGAATGTCAAAGAAAGTTGTTGTATGAGAATACTCGAAAGAAAATGGATTAAAATTTAAAAAAATTAGTTTTGATATTAACAATGGCAAAATTTTGACATTAATTGGTAGAATAAATAAAATCTTGAAATTAACAATGGCAAAAAATGTTTTTGAAAATTTTGTGTTAATACAGAATGAAATTAGAGATTGTCTAGAATTTCTATGCTATGTAAAATCTTTAATCATAACCTATAACTTAGTAAAAGATCCATTGATATGATGGTGTAAATGTTGTAATAAAGGAATTTATACAAGTTGTAACAATCCCATATTTTAATGTTATCTTTTTGGGATGGAAATCAGAGGAGACAAAAGTGTTGGTAGGGATGAGAGAGGTGTAGGTGAATATTTGATGAGGTATGGAGAAGAAATGGATGAGTTGTTTTCAATTACGGCACCTCATCATTTTAATGATGTGGCATAATAGGTGATTTGATGTCAATCAATTGTTTTGGGACTCTGTTTGTACAGACTATAACAGAAATAGATCCCTGGCAGCAATTAGTGTTCATAATTAAAACAGAGAACAGCTGTCTTAATGTTTTCAGCTTTTAACACCGCAAAATTGTGTTGTTTGGCAGATTCTCTGTTCTCTCTTTAATGTGTCTTGATTGACTGCTTTTTCTATGCTCTGCAGGTAATCTTACCCATGTTGGATGAATCACTTATTCGCTTCAAAGAGCTCGACCCATCTTCGAAAAGTACCCGAGTTTGCAACGGGTTGTTGATGGGTTTGTTCAAATCAGGTCGTACTGATGATGCTCTTCACATTCTCGATCAAATGCTTGAGCTGAATTCTGAGTTTCCTCCTGATGATTTCACCGGTGAAGTTGTTTTTGGGGAGTTGGTGAAGAGGGAGCGCCCCGGAAAAGGACTTGCTGATGAGGAAATCACGGGGTTGGTTACCAAGCTCGGTGAACATGGAGTTTTCCCTGATACGTTTAAGCTTACTCAGTTGATATCCAAGCTGTGTGGGAAACGGAAGAACTATGTAGCGTGGGAACTTTTGCATGGTGTGATGAAATTGGGTGGTCCAGTTGAAGCTGCATCTTGCAATGCCTTGTTGACAGGGCTGGGAAGGGAAAGAGACATTCAGAAGATGAATAAACTGTTGGAAGAGATGGAAGAATTGAAAATACGGCCCAGTGTTATAACCTTTGGGATTCTTATTAATCA
Source organism: Cicer yamashitae (assembly GCA_037974755.1). Lineage (NCBI taxonomy): Eukaryota > Viridiplantae > Streptophyta > Magnoliopsida > Fabales > Fabaceae > Cicer > Cicer yamashitae. The sequence continues at coordinate 514,181 of JBBPBQ010020323.1, read as the reverse complement.
TTTGTGCAAGGCTAGGAGGATTGATGAGGCGTTGGGGGTGTTTGATAAATTGAGAGGTAAAGGAGAAAAGAACAGGAATGGTGTTGAACCTGATGTTGTCTTGTATAATACTTTGATTGATGGACTTTGTAAAGTTGGGAGGGAAGAAGATGGTTTGAGCTTGTTGGAAGAGATGAAAACTGAGAAGAAAAATAGGCCAAACACTGTTACATATAATTGCTTGATTGATGGGTTCTGCAAAGCTGGCAACATCGATAAAGCACGCGAGCTTTTCGGTCTGATGAACGAGGAAGGAGTACAGCCAAATGTGGTCACCCTCAATACATTGGTTGGTGGTATGTGCAAAATTGGAAGGGTCTATAGTGCAGTTGAGTTTTTAAATGAGATGAAAGGGAAGGGCCTGAAAGGAAACGCTGTTACTTATACTGCACTGATATCTGCATTCTGTGGTGTGAACAATATTGATAAAGCCATGCAATATTTTGATGAGATGTTGAGTTCTGGATGCTCACCGGATGCAATTGTTTACTATAGTTTGATATCTGGTTTAAGCATTGCTGGAAGGATGGATGATGCCAGTGTTGTTGTGTCACAGTTGAAACGGGCTGGGTTCGGTCTTGATAGAACTTGCTACAATGTTCTCATCAGTGGATTCTGTAAGAAGAAGAAGCTGGAACGAGTTTATGAAATGCTTAACCAAATGGAAGAAACTGGGGTTAAGCCCGATACTGTCACATATAACACTTTGGTTTCTTACCTTGGCAAAGCTGGAGATTTTGCAGCTGCTAGTAAGGTGATGAAAAAGATGATAAAAGAGGGTCTTAAGCCCTCTGTTGTCACATATGGGGCAGTTATACATGCATATTGTTTAAAGAAGAATGTTGATGAGGCCATGAAGATTTTTGAGGAAATGTGTTCTACATCTATGGTTCCTCCCAACACTGTGATATACAACATCTTAATAGACGCTTTATGCAAAATTAACAATGTTGAAAAGGCTGTTTTTTTGATGGACGACATGAAAGTAAAGGGGGTTCGGCCTAATCCAACCACATATAATGCTATTCTTAAGGGGGTTCGGGATAAGAGAATGCTGCACAAAGCATTTGAACTTATGGACAGGATGGTAGAAGATGCTTGCAGTCCTGACTATGTAACCATGGAGATTCTTACTGAATGGCTTTCTGCTGTTGGTGAAATAGAAAAGCTGAAACTTTTTGTTGAAGGATATCGGGTTTCCTCCAATCCATCATCACTTCAAACTTCACTTAGTAGTAGGCTTGAGCTATAAGTCAAAATGCTTAGCTTTTAATTGTCTAAGCTCCAAATTTTTGTATTCCTTTGAGCTCATTTTCATACCATTATAGCGGAATTGAAAATTGAATTGTACATGTAAATTTATAATTTATTCAGGTTAGATGATGTCATAATCTATAATTTATGTCAGGTTAGTATAAACATAAGAGCCGTTTTTTCAAGTACACTGTCATTTTCTCAATTGTGGTGCTTCCAAGTTGATTTATCATTCAATGTTTTCGCTTCAGTTTTTGAATTTTGATTTTTCTTTCACCGTTGCCCAATGTTAGGAGATCCAGCTTGTCAGAAAATAAAATGCATATCGCTACATTTATTGCATACTATGTTGAATTCTGAAATTTACAATCATTTGTAACAAGAGTGTACTAAGCACCTAATTTCAACACCTTCTTTAATTCTCTCACTAGCATAATCTATCGAATTTGTCTCTACTGTTTTCATCTTTTTACGAGGATTTTGAACACAAGTTTTACTTATCATTGAATTTTAAAGTCCTATTATATCTTATGGTGTTTCTACCACATTCAATCTTTTTTCACTTAATGGTTCCTCTCTGTCTTCTCTCCTCCCCTGTTCCAAGGTGTCATTTTTTTTTCCTAATTAAAAACGAACAACCTCTGTGCCACACCACATCGTCACACTGGTTTATGTTTGAAAGGGAATTTATGATGTCTGGCAGAAAATTATATGTGTATATATATATATAATAAAAAGATAAATAATAGAAAAAGATAAATAATAGAAAAGCCCAAGGGCAAAATAGTCATAAAAAAAAAAAAAGCCCAAACGGCAAATCAGACACATAAACACGTGGAAATATTTCACTTATTACTAGTAAACAAAATGTCAGAAGACAAATTGGCAATCAGTCTGCCATCAAAGTCAAAAGTTGAAGAATCCAATGGCCACTTTGTCCTCCACAAACACCATTAGTCAAAAAGGAAGAAAGAATCTCATCATTTCCTCCACCAAACAAGCCACCTGTCCCAGTTCGATGGCTATTTAAGGAAGACTCTTCTTCATCACAAATCAGAGTTTGAAAACAGAGAGTTTACATATAGAGTCTTAACTATCTTGTAATCTTCATTGTCTCAATATTCTCGCAAAACCTTGTATTTTTACATTTCCGTTTTCAAAACTACTTGTAAGATCTCTTTTGAATTAGAAATCAAAATTTGTTTTACATATTTGTTGTTCATTAAATATTAAGTATGCTCTGCACTTGCAACCTCGGTTGATCTGGTGCATCAGAAACCTTGCGGCATCTGTCCTTACTTTATTTATTTATAGTTCATCTCTCTGGTTATACCCTTTGATCTTGCGGCGTCTCTGGTATCAGAGCCTGGGAGGGTATAAGATATATCTTGATAAATTTTTCAAAATTAAATTATTATTTTGCAATCCAAGTTTGAGAAATGATAGTTCCTGGGTAGTAAGTCCCGCTTAGCCGACGAACAGTCACAAGGGCAGTGAATCCTTTGGAAGTTTTCTTAAGCTTTGAAAACAAAATCAATAATTAAATTATGAATAATTTATTTTGTAGATCTTCTTCTTTTTCCAGTTCTACTACCCAAAACTCCAATAGTAAAAAGGATGCAATCAGTAGTGAGGAAATCACTATTGAAGATTTTCAAAAATGCATAAATAACTGGCGTATTCCAAAAATCAAAAGAGATCAGGTTTATGAATCTGGGTTTTTCAAAAATTTACTCAAAACTGATTTCATAATCAAAACTGTGGAACGAGATGTTCCCCTAACCAATCCTTTCGAAACTATAAATCTTCTTTCTGAGAAGACTTTGCAAAAACACCGGGATAGGAACTATAACTTCATACACATAGGTCTTGTCCAGGTCGGAATCAAACCTTTAACTAGAGAAGGTCTTAACACTTCAATCCTTAGTGTCTTAAGGGATGCAAGATTCTTAAACTTTCAAGATTCAATAATTAGTACTATTGAATCTAGTCTGTGTCAAGGACCAATCTGGTTTGAATGTTATCCAGGCTTTTCATTATCTTTAAAAGATCCAAACATCCTAAAATCCCTTGTCTTACAAATCAAAACCCACAATTACAAAATGTTATCAGGTTCCATTCCTGTAGCAATCATTTATCGTGTCCATTACAAAGCGATGTTTTCTGCTTTTACAGCAACGAAAAATATCGATAACAAAAAGGGTGAAACCCTATTTTTACAAACTGATTTAACAAAATCAAATACTGTTATTCCAAGAACCATACTTTGGAAAGAAGTTGATCTTCCTGAAGAATGGATTCTGGAAGGAGCTGTTCAACAACAGTCTCCTGAACAGTCTAAACCTAACAACAAATTAAAGGAAGTTTTGCAATACAAGGATGAAAAGTAAAACTAAGTTTTACTAGAACTTCCAGTGCTAGATTTTCTGATGCGGGTTCCTCCAAACTTACGAAACCACGTTATTCGTGTTCAAGCATTCCAAATGCTTCCTTTCAAAACGTTGATTATTCAACAAATATTCCACATCAAATTTATACGGCTCCTCAGAGCACAAACGAAGAACATCAAATCTCTCCACCTTCTTCACCTTCTTTTTCTGCAATAACTGAAAACGTTATTAATGAATTAAATGTTCTTGATAAAGATTTTAAAGTGGACAAAACCATTCTTCATAAAGAATTTTATTCTTCAAAAAATTTAGAAAAAAGAACTTGGTTTTTCAAAAACTTTTTACAACAAAGGAAAGAAATCCAAAATGATTTCTATGAATTTGTTAATCAAAACAAAGCAAATATTTTCTTCTTTGACTGGTTTGAAATTTATGCGTCTCAGAACCAAATTTTTTATCCTTTCATCCAAGACAAAACTTCTGTAAACCCTATAACTGTTAGAAACAAAACTCCAGAATGGGAAATGGCCAACGGTAGGAAAATCTAATCAGATCATCCTCCCCTAAGACAGATAAAAATCACCCATTATGACCAGGTTATAGAGGCAGCACCTTACAAAAACCCAAGTGAAAATTCTGATAAAGATATCAAAAATATCATTATTCAGAATAACTTCACCAATACCCATCTTAGCACCATAGCAAAACATTTGACCAAGATGGAAGAAAACCAACTGACTACAGTTGTCTCTTCTGATGAGACGACAGGGTTAAAATTAAAAAACCCAGTCTTCAAACCTTTCCAGGTTTCTAAAACTAGCCAAAAACTCTTCAAAGATGGTAAGTCTGAGTTTACCCAAGCCTTGAGGGAACAACTAAGTAGGGTAGAACAATCATCTACCTCTTCACCATTAGTTGCCAAAGACACTCTAGATAAAACCATCACAACCATAGAACAAGTCTCTGAGACTGAGAAACAAAACCTGTGTAAACTCCATTGGCAAAAGGGTCAACCGTTGACCATGGTGTCAGCACCTGACCTTGGAATTGAGAATAGACCAAATGTCCTTTCTCAATCAAAATTCAATGCTAGTACTGTCTATGAATGGAACATAGATGGTATGTCTGAGTATAACATACTCAGCCTCCTCCAACAAATGACCATGGCATCCAATGCCTATAGAACACAAACCAACACACCTGACAAAGCCATAGCAGAACTCCTAATAGCAGGATTCTCTGGCCAACTCAAAGGATGGTGGGATTACCATCTCACCTCCGCACAACACTTAGAAATCCTGAGTGCAATCCAAACCACGGAAGAAGGAATTCCCATCCTAGACGAATTAGGTAACCCAGTACCTGATGCAGTTGCAACTCTAATCCACACGATTAGCTTACACTTCATTGGAGACCCGTCCCACCTAAAGGATAAAAATGCTGAACTCCTCTCAAACCTTAGATGTAAAAAACTAAGTGATTTCCAGCACTACAAAAACACTTTCCTAACCAGAGTAATGCTTAGGGAAGACTCAAACCAATCTTTCTGGAAGGAGAAATTCCTTGCAGGACTCCCTACCCTTTTAGGAGAAAAGGTTAGAAACAAAATCAAAGAAATTTTTGGGACAAACCAAATTCCTTATAGCTAGTTAACCTATGGGGAATTAGTTAGCTTCACCCAAAAAGAAGGATTAAAGATCTGCCAAGATTTAAAACTTCAGAAACATTTGAAGTGGGAAATGAAAAGAACTAGACAAGAACTAGGTTCTTTTTGTAAACAATTTGAAATTCCAACTACAAGTGCTTCAAAGGATTGTGCAGGATCTTGTTCCAAAACACTTAGAAAACCTCACAGGAAACCTTTTCCCAAACAAGATTTTTATAGAAATTCTAAACCTCAGAATTCCTATAACCATAGGAAACCCAACTTCCACAAGAAAAAACCCTTCCATAAGAAATTTGAACCCCAAACCTCTAAGCCAATAACTTGTTTTAAATGTGGCCAAACAGGGCACATTTCAAGATATTGCAACAAAACCAAAAGGCTTCATGGATTGCAAATCGAGGAACAATTAATGCAAAAGATTGAAGCTATCCTTTTAGAAACCTCTGATGAAGAAAACATTTTAGATTATGAAACAGGATCTTCAGAAGATAACAAACCCATACAATTTGATGAACTAGGAACCTCTGAAACCATTAGTTCTGATTCTGGTTCAAAATCTATCAACGTGTTAACAAAAGATCAAGAATTAATTCTTGATATTGTTAAACAGGTTGATGATACCAGTTTACAAAAAGAGATAATAGGTAAACTTTTAGACACTTTTGAGTCTAGACAGATCAAGCCTTCAACCTCTTCTTCAAAGCTCCTTCTCACAACTACCTATGATCTGACCAACATCTTAGGTACCAAAAGAAAAATCCAAACCCCTGCTACTATCCAATCCCTTCAGGAAGAAATTAAACTAGTCAAACATGAACTCAAATCCCTCAAACAAAAACAAGAAGTTGATTCTAGTATTCTACAGAATCTTCTTTCCCAAATCCATAACCAGAATCTTTCTGACCCTGAACAAGATGAAGAACCAGATGAAGATCTGTCTCTTCCTTTACCACCCAACGTTAGAAATTTAGAAGATATTCCAGAAGACTTTTTATGTGTATTGCGTTCTATTACTACACGCAAATACTTAATCAAAATCGAGTTAGTTTTTTCTGATAATTTCAAAATGAACATGATTGCACTTTTTGATACAGGTGCAGATTTAAATTGTATTAAACATAGCATTGTTCCACAAAGATTTCAACAGAAAACTAATGAAAGACTTGTTGCTGCAAACAATTCAAATATGATTATAACTAGCAAAACTGAAGCCTCCATTAGAAGTGGTAGTATTTCCATCAAAACCCCTTTTGTTTTATTAGAAAATATATCTTATGCTATCGTCTTAGGGACTCCTTTCATTAACATGATAACTCCCTATTCTGTCAATCATGATAGTATTTCCTGCAAAACAAAAGAAACCAAAATTGTTTTCCCTTTTATTTCAAAACCTAGAACAAAGAATTTAAACCTTTTAAAGGCTTGTTCTGTTTACAAAAATGAACTAAACTGTTTAATTCAAGGAAAAGAAAAGCATTTATGTTTTCTAAAACAAGATGTTTCCTTTCTGAGAATCGAACAACAATTGCAAAAAGCTTTTGTTCAAAACAAAATTTCTGATTTGCAGAAAATGATCGAAAACGAAATTTGTTCAGATATGCCGAATGCATTTTGGGACAGAAAACAACATATGGTAGATTTGCCTTATGAAAGTGATTTTTCTGATAAACAAATCCCAACCAAAGCAAGGCCTATCCAAATGAATTATGAATTAGGACAACACTGCAAAAATGAAATTCGTGATTTTGAACAAAAACGTTTGATTACCAAATCCAGATCGCCCTGGAGTTGCGCCGCTTTCTATGTAAACAAAAACTCAGAAATTGAAAGAGGAACACCTAGATTAGTTATCAACTATAAACCTTTAAACACAGCTCTAAAATGGATCCGTTATTCAATTCCAAACAAAAAAGATCTTTTGCAAAAACTTCACTCTTCGTTAGTATTTTCAAAATTTGACATGAAATCAGGGTTTTGGCAAATACAAATTGAACCAAAAGATCGTTACAAAACAGCATTCACTGTTCCATTTGGCCAATACGAATGGACGGTTATGCCTTTCGGACTAAAAAATGCTCCTTCAGAATTCCAAAGAATTATGAATGACATTTTCAATCCTTTTTCAAAATTCTGCATTGTCTATATTGATGATGTATTAATTTTTTCTCAAACAATTGACGACCATTTTAAACATTTAAAAACTTTCTTTATGATTATTAAGAAAAATGGCTTAGTTGTTTCAAAATCAAAGCTTTCGCTTTTTCAAACAAAAATTCGCTTTTTAGGGCACTACATTTCTCAAGGCACCATAACCCCTATCGAAAGGTCCCTTCTTTTCGCTGATAAATTCCCAGACAAAATTCTGGACAAAACTCAGTTGCAGAGGTTCTTAGGAAGTTTAAACTATGTCTTAGACTTCTGCCCAAATATCAACAGAGTTGCAAAACCTCTCCATGACAGATTAAAGAAAAACCCTGCCACTTGGTCTGAGGTCCACACTAAAACTGTCCAACTCATCAAAAAACAAGTCAAAGAAATTCCTTGCCTACACTTAGCAGATCCTTCAGCACCCAAAATTGTTGAAACAGATGCTTCTGATATAGGCTATGGGGGGATTCTTAAACAAATATCAAATTCAAAAGAATGCATTGTTCAATTTACTTCTGCACATTGGAATGATTGTCAAAAGAATTATTCTACCATTAAAAAAGAAATTCTTTCCATTGTCATGTGCATTACAAAATTTCAAAGTGATTTATTAAATCAAAAAATTTTACTTCGAATTGACTGCAAGTCAGCCAAAGAAGTTTTACAAAAAGATGTTCAAAACATTGCATCAAAACAAATTTTTGCCAGATGGCAAGCCATTCTTAGCATATTTGATTTTGATATTGAATTTATAAAAGGAGACCAAAACTCAATTCCAGATTTTCTAACCAGAGAATTTCTTCAAAACAGGTCTTGAGAGTTATGCCACCTAGAAAAAAGAAGATTGAGGTCCAACTGGACCAACTACTTAAACCAAAACCAATCTCCTCAGCATTGCCTATTAAATCCTGGGCACAAGCAGTTGAGGACGAAGAAGAAGAAACAAAACAAATTCAAAAATGGCTTTCAAGTCAACAAGTTGTTCCACCTCAAAATTTTATAGAACTCAGAGGGTTAATGGATGATGACATTAACTTTCAAAAGGCTGCCAGACTTCGGGAGCTCCAACTTGAGATTGAAAGTCTCTCGATGGAAATTCCATTTTTGCAAAAACAAGAGAAGGGTGAATCTTCAAAAACTCCCTCTCATAAAAAGATTTCAAAACAGGATGAACCTCAAACTTTGATGAAACTCAAAGTAAAAGCCGAAGAATCATCTTGCAAAACAATTTCAAAATTTAATGAATCACAGACTTTGATTAATTTCAAAGCAAAGTCTGAATATTTCATCAAAAAAGATTTTCAAAACATATGGACAATTGAGGACAATTATTTCAATAAAAATCCTCATTTGATCATTCAAAAAATATTCCCAGATTGTTGGTTTTTTAAACCATGGGATCTTTCAAAACCCCAAAGTTACTACAAATCCATTCTTGAATTGACTGGTTCGGTAACAATTCAGGATAACCCAAAAGAGGGCCCAATAAACTATTCCACTGCAAAAATCCACAAAATTATCCCTCCTTCCGAATGGGGACAGAACCTATACACTTCAAAACAATTCCCATTAGACTTCAAAACCACCATAAAACATTGTAAGACATTCAATTACTGGGACTACCAACAAGCCTGGTATAATGCATTTTTAATCCAAAACAAGAATTTCAGTCATACTTGGCTGTTTTTCTTCAACCTAACCATGGATCCATCAAAAATCCCACAGTGGTTCGCCCATTGGTGGAAACTATATGGTTCCATCCCAGAAATTCTTCACAAGGAAGTCCAGGATAGCTTCCAAATCTTCAAAACAAATTACAAACCCTCAGATAAGGAACGCATGTTTCACCCTCTCATGCTTTTCTCTACCAAATTCTTTATACCATGGGTCTTGGCATGGTTCTTTGAAAATGACCAAAAGGATGTCCAGACTATCCTAACTAGAAGATTCAAAGTAAGATGGTGGACAAAATTCTCAATACCACCAAGCGTCAAAACTCAAGCCGTCACAACATGGCTTCAAAAACAAGGACTAATGAAGCCAACCCAAATACAAAATCAATTCTTGGCCCAAAAGTCTTTTGCCCAAACTCAGTTGGCAGCCGCAAAGACTGAGGATGAGTATTTCGAAATCATGTCTCAACTATTACAAAGCAAAACCAGTTCTACAAAACCCTCTTCCAGCTCAACTTCTGAAGCATGCATCGAATTGGAGGATCAAAACGAAGATGACTGTTTTGGCATCTTCTCACCTGTAAAATAATTCGGACCATATCAAAATGATGTAATTGGGCCTAGCCCATAAAAAAAAAAAAGATAAATAATAGAAAAGCCCAAGGGCAAAATAGTCATAAAAAAAAAACCCAAACGGCAAATCAGACACATAAACACGTGGAAATATTTCACTTATTACTAGCAAACAAAATGTCAGAAGACAAATTGGCAATCAGTCTGCCGTCAAAGTCAAAAGTTGAAGAATCCAATGGCCACTTTGTCCTCCACAAACACCATTAGTCAAAAAGGAAGAAAGAATCTCATCATTTCCTCCACCAAACAAGCCACCTGTCCCAGTTCGATGGCTATTTAAGGAAGACTCTTCTTCATCACAAATCAGAGTTTGAAAACAGAGAGTTTACATATAGAGTCTTAACTATCTTGTAATCTTCATTGTCTCAATATTCTCGCAAAACCTTGTATTTTTACATTTCCGTTTTCAAAACTACTTGTAAGATCTCTTTTGAATTAGAAATCAAAATTTGTTTTACATATTTGTTGTTCATTAAATATTAAGTATGCTCTGCACTTGCAACCTCGGTTGATCTGGTGCATCAGAAACCTTGCGGCATCTGTCCTTACTTTATTTATTTATAGTTCATCTCTCTAGTTATACCCTTTGATCTTGCGGTGTCTCTGGTTATATATATATATATCTAATATCTTCTCCATCTTACTATAAGTGTCATTTTAACAACAAAAAAATTGTTTTAAAATATATATCATTCACAATTTTCAATACAATTTTAATTATTTTTTTTTATATTAACTTTTAATTATTATTATATACACAAGTTCAAAAATATTATTATAATTTGCATTAATAATAGTAAAATTTCCACCAATAATTAAGATAAGTAGTTTGGTAAAATGACTACTCTTTTTTTATTTATTTATTACATTTCTTAATATGTACCTAAAAATTTAGTTTTGTTTCTGTGCAAGAAAATTAGGAGTAGGCATACAGAGTCCACCGTTCCCTCAGAGAAACATATCGGCGGAGGCACTTTCTCTCGGGGGCCGACAAAGACAGATAGGTGGATGGAGTAAATGGGAGGAAGAAGAGGGATGTTGAGGGTGTACCATTAAATTTGGTGGAATTTCTTAATCCAGTGGTATAAATTTGTTGTGCATAATACACCACTTATACGACTTGTGGATGATTTTGATTCATTCTTCTGTCATTCCACTTATGGACGAAGAAGGTTTCTATTTCCTGAAAACACTATTATTTCCTCTTACTCTATGCATATACTTAGGGTTGAGTTGTGACTTTAGAATTGCTATCCAAATTCTCTGATAACCTTAAACATACATATTAATTAAGCACATATTAATTAAGCTCTATACATAGACATGCAAAGTTTCACGCTAAAATTAGAGATTACGGCTCAGCAAGGTTCTTTGAAGATAAGAGCCACATCAGTACAACCATTGCAGGAACTTGGTAAGTATTTCGGCCTGGTCTTTTAAAATATACAGAGTGAACTTAAGCAAACGAATGAAAAAGAACTTAATCAAATGTTCCTTGCAGTGATGGGTAAAATGAAAAACTGCACTGAGAAAGAAATCCCCACACCCCAATACCACTCACTGTATTTAGCAAATACTATAAGATCAAATTCGTCCGGTTGAAAGCAGTGTTATTGAATGGCGGCCAAGGCAGAAAGCGGTGGCAGGATTTCAACAATCCACCATGGCCATGTTACAGGTGTGGCAGTTTATATGGCAGCAAAAAATAGCAGATTTTGGCCTCTCTGCCATCGACAACACAGGTTGAAAGCAAGCATCATGCACTTTATATTACAGACTGACATGTATTTCTGAATTTATACATGAATGGAACAAAATTGCTGTGAGATCAACGGCAAATTCCAATTCTATAATATATTAAAATCATTTGGATCAATTCATCCCATTTTTATGGACAGCTCTATAAAGATGATTTTTTACTTTCACACTGTCAAATAGCAATAATGTCACTAGGATCCATCCTAACTCAGCACCCAATGGAATAGGAGTAGTCCCCCAACCCACATAACTAGTTTCCATCCTCTAATTTCATAAGAGCATCCCTACCAGTTCTTATTATAAATATAAAAAAGATAAAAGGCGCAGAACAAAATAATAATTGTTTAAATTTTCAAGTCTTGTGATGCTTCAACTAACATCCTAAGAACACAATTTATCCACACAATTCCAAGAAGCAACCGTTCAACTCCTTAAGGGGGAGTAATGACACAAACAGAATCAAATAATCAATAGCCATAGTGGTCAAACAAATAATCAACTATGGATAAACTCACAATACACATAAAGATGAAGTGCTTTGGATGACTTGCAGGAAGTATCGCAATCCACAAGGTCATCCAAATTTGTAAATAACAACAGCAGCCAGCGTCAAAATCGATTAAACAACAGCATCCAGCGTCAAATTCGATTAAACAACATCGCTAAAGAGAACATAAACTACCAACTTAAAATTAACGTATGAAAGACATAATACGATGATTCAGTTTTTCTTTCTCTGAATTCCTGTCTTTCTGTTACTATCCATTAAACAAACTCTACCTGACAGTGACAATATCATCAATCTTCAAAATCATTCGCACGCACTCTGTTGCCAAGGTGATAGCACTTGTGCTTACTAGCAGTGGCTGCACCACATTCTCCTCAAGGATGTTTGTAATTTGACCTTTCCTCACATTGATTCCAGCATTTATCTCACCCTGCGCATGACGATTCCTCAGCTCAGTAACAATCGCAATTGGGTTCAAACCAGCATTCTCAGCCAAAGTATAAGGTATGACTTCAAGCGCCTCAGCAAATGCTCGAATGCAATAACCCTCCATCCCATGCAACACCTTTGCCCAAGCACCCAATTGCCTCGACAACTCAATCTCCGGAGCGCCACCACCGGCAATCAAAAACCTTTTAGCAACCAAACACCTAACAACACACAAAGCATCATGCAGACTCCTCTCAGCTTCATCAAGCACAAGCAGATTGGATCCACGAACAAGCACGGTCGTGGTCTTTCCCATATCCTTAATACCAGAAATCTTCACAATCTTTCCATCCCCTAGAGAAACTTCCTCCACAAGATCAGCATAACCCAACTTCTCGACACGAAAATGCTCAATATTAGCAATAGGCAAACAGTTAAGAGTCTTGGTAATGAACTCAATCTCATCTCGCTCAACATCTTTAATCACCAAAATCTTAGCTTTAGCAAGGTAATGCAAAGACAAATCAGTAACAGCATCTCTCAAAATACTCTTCTGAATCAACAACACATTACAACCAGTTGCCTTAATCTTTTTAATCATACCCAAAATATAACTCCTTTCTTCCTTCAAAATCCTATCCATCTGAGAATAATCACTCACCACAATGCTCTGTTCGATATCGGTTTTGGGAGGCGAAATCTGAAACTGAATCACAGCAATTTTAGCATTCTCCATTCGGGTAGGTCCACCAGCGGCGTGGCTAACCTTCTTATCGAACACCAAACCCTTCACAAGCTCGGTATCATCGACAGTTCCACCGAGCTTCTTCACGATCTTGACATCACGGAGATCAACCATTTCGGGTTTGGCGGGGTCTACAACTGAGAGGACTGAGTCGACGGCAATGGGAGCGAGGAGGGAGGAGTACTGGCTTACAACCTTGCTGTTAAGAGAAGTGCTAGCGGATTTGACAAGAGAGTCACGGTCGGAGAGTTCAACGGGAACGGCCATGGCGGTGAGGACGTCGACGGCCTTGACGGAGGCTTTGTAGAGAGAATCTGAGATGACGGTAGGATGAATACCGTGAGAGAGGAGGAGGAGACATTTTTCGAGAAGCGCGCCGGCGATTACGACGACAGTGGTGGTACCGTCACCGGCGGCGGAATCTTGAGATTTGGAAAGTTCGACGAGCATCTTAGCAGCGGGTTGGAGGACTTTCATCTTGTTGAGGATGGTGGCGCCGTCGTTTGTGATAATGACCTCGTCGGAAGAAGTGGAGATCATCTTGTCCATACCTTTAGGACCGAGACTGGTGCGAACGGCGTTGGCGACGGAACGTGCGGCGATGATGTTGGCTTGACGGACGTCATCCTTGCGCTTGTTGTCGACGTAGGATTCAGTCTTCGAGGAACGGTGTTGAGGAATCGCCATTGATGATGATTAAGAGCAAACCCTAATATGAGTTAAGGGAAAGTGACGTGAAATGAGTGTTTCAGTTCAGAGTGTGTGAATTGAAGAAGAAGCTTCTTTGAGTTGGGATTTTTTTGAGAATTTTATAAAAGAAATGAGGGTTTTGCTTTTTACAGTTTGTGTATTGCCTTGCTTTTTTTAAACCTTCTTCACTCATTCTACCGAAATGTAGGGAGTCTCCTTTTATTTATTTTTTTTATTACTATTTTGGTTAAATCAATTCTTCTACTATTTTACCGTAAACTTTATTCTAGATGTCAATTATAATGGTTGGATTGTTAAAAATATTTAATTTCAATTATATATATATATATATATGTGTGTGTATTTTAAACGTCGTATCAATGGAATAGACAAAAAAAACAAGTTATATAAATTATGTTTTGTGATCGATCGAGATGTATCAAGATTAATCTTTTAGTAAATAATTTGTAAATTACAAAAAGATAAAACATCAAAAGTTTGGTGACGAATCCACTATATGATTATTTTTACTAAAGAATATACGAACATTTTTGTTTATCTCTCAATAAACACAACCAAAAAATTAATGATAATAAGATAACATGATAGAAACAAACTCAGAGAAGTTCAAAAACAATACTGTTTCAACGACTAGTTGCAAGTCTAGCTCAAAGATAACATTTGAATGCTCCAATTTTAGAATCTATGTAGATGCTTGCAAATATTTGAGATTTGGCCCTCTTGCAGAAAAAGAGACAAAATTGAACTAAATAAATGGAAGCCTTAACAAAAGGTCTTATATCATTCGAAGGTAGTGACCGGACGACTTGAATGAAAAATCACATCTATATTATATTGGAATAAACTAATTGGGGGTTTCACATTGAGTAGTCATGGGCATGGCTGCAACCGACATAAAATAAAACACCTTTGTTGGGTTGCCTTCAATCTTCCCATACAGTTGTTGTTTACCATACTATTTTTGTAATAAATTAAATATCACCATAAAAGACACTTTTATTTCTGGCGCACTAAACACTCCACACCAAGTTCACGAGATAACTCGTTTCTCCTGCTTAGAGTAACCACAAACTTTTAAAATAAGATGCAAGACACATGGAATTCCTCCCAAATATTATCTTATAAATCCAATGTGGCCCAACACACATGTAAAGATAACGTGTAAGAGAGTCTCCACAATTTTCTCACACAAGCTTCAATTCATAATGCACTTCATTATGTTCGCCCTCAAATAATGTCGAGTAGGGAGGAAACCATATAACTCGTGTCACGTAAAAGTGGTTAACACGATGAATCATCTTCGTCTTCTAAGTCAAACTCCAATTTCCATATACCTAGTGTTGATCAATATCTTAAAATATATTCGAATACAACATGCATCTCATTATAATTGAATATGTAAAACGAGAACCAAACCTCCATATTAGTATATCAATATTTATAGAATCAAATATCGGCACTTCGACGACTCTTTCCACCGCCACATAATCGAAGATACGATGTTATTGACAATTTTATTCAATTAAATATACGTGATTTTTGTAGCAATTTCAATCAATTTATATTATTATTTTTGTATTTTGGTATTTTCTTACTTTTTTTTTTTAGTTTTAAACCAGAGTATATGAGTAATTTATTTATTTATTTTAAAAATAGGTTATTTAGAAAACAAATTCCTTATTTGGAAGTAAGAAAGTAGGAAGTGCAAAGAAAAAAAGACAAGATAAACGGAGGGAGGAGTTAGGGATACAAAAGCTGCGTGGTTAGTGCAGCACCTCATAACTCCTAAGTCACAACCACCACCATGCCACTAACGCCGATGCGAATTCGAGTACCATACTCCGGTATTTTCAGACTCGCCACTCGCCGTCCTATCCTCATACCACCAACACGCTTTTCACGTCCTTCTACTTCTACTTCCACTCCCACTTCCACAACCACAAACCTTCGCCTTCGCCTTCGCCTTTCATCATCTTCACCCGCTTTCAGACACAAAACCCTTGCTGTGCCCTTTTTGCATCAGCAAAGTTCCACTTACGGTCGTTTTGCATTTCGTGACGTCTCCAGTGATGATTCTGACCTTGAAATTGCTTCTTCTCACTCACATGCTCGCCCTCAACCTCAACAACAATTGGTTAGCTTCATCTTCTTACTCTTTTATTTTCCTTTTCACATTCTTATGACTATCAAAATAAACTGTTATGTTATTTAGCTTGTTACTCATTTATACTCAGCAGAGTAGATTGAATTGAATAAAATTTGGTCAATTTTGATTCCTGTGGATACTTATTTTTGTAGCACCGACACTTCTGATTGAAAATTTGTTCCAATGTTGGATGGACACCAACACTTTGATTACATTTTTCTCATATTAGTACCGGTGCTGACAATTACTTATCATTGTTGTGTCTGGTGTCTGTGTCGGTATCAGTATCTGTGCTTCATTTATATTTATTAGCCTTAGTGATTTACTACTTGTTAGGGTGATTCAACTCTTGAAAACATTGATGCCTGGAGATGGAAACTTACCATGCTTCTTCGCAATAAAGATGAGCAAGAAGTTGTGTCCAATGAGAAAAAGGATCGCCGTGATTTTCTCCAACTTGAAACTTTAGCTACCAGGATGGGTTTATATAGGTATCTTAACTTCTCCATCCACACATTCTCTCACATTTTATTTTATTAAGTAATCTTATTATTATTTTTTACTTTGGCAGTCGACAGTATGCAAAAATTGTTGTCTTTAGCAAGGCACCTTTGCCAAATTACCGCCCTGATCTCGATGATAAGCGTCCCCTGAGAGAGGTATTACTTTGCATCAAAGGTTTCCTTTCTGTTTTTTGAATTATTGCATAAAGGAACCATAGCCAAAATGAAGTATGCCTAACATTTTCAAATTTTAACTATGTTTCTATATATTAAGTTGACAATTCTGAAAATTATTCAAAAAATGAAAGTTTTATTTATTTGAGCTTCGTGTCCTTCAAGTGTCAAACCATAGTTGACCGTAAACTAAGTGACCAGCATTTTAATGTTAATGTTTTGGGATGGAAATGGGAGGAGACAATATTGTAGGTACGGATGAGAGAGGTGTAGGTTAATAATTGGCAAGGTATGGCAAAGAAATGGATGAATTGTTTTCATTGACGACACATCATCATTTTAATGATGTGGCAAAATAGGTGATTTGATGCCAATCAATTGTTTTGTGACTCGGATTTTATAGATTATAACAGATCCCTAGCAGTAAACAGTGCTAATAAATACAAACAGAGAACAATCTTAATGTTTTCAGCTTTTAACACTGCAAAATTGAGTTGTTTGGCAAATTATCTATCCTATCTTGCTTGTGTGATTGGCTACTTTTTCTATGTTCTGCAGGTAACCATACCATACGGTGTTCATAGAGAAGTAGACACTCATCTCCTTGCTCATCTTTCACATAAGGCTACAAAAAGATTAGGATCTTTGGATGATTCCTTGCACAGATCAAGTAATGATGGAAGCATTCCTGGTGACAAAGGAATTTTTGAGCATGTGGAGCCCATGAGCCATAATAGTGTTGTCAAAGAGAAGATCCTTCAACGAAGAGGCTTGCAAATGCGTCAGCAACAACAAGGCTGGCAGGTTTCTTGTCTTTCCGGTCTAAACTTTGAAGTGCATCTCATTTGCCATTACAGTTTCAGTTGTTTCAGTAATTTCAGTCTATAGCATATTCTTATTGTGTGAATTATTGAAAATATATATTATAAATTTTTTATAGTCAGGAATGTTTTTAGGTTCAGCCTTGATTCTTTTAGTCTGGCCATATATCTTATGCATATATTTTATCGTAAGAGTCATATCTTTTAATCTGGCCATGTGAAAACAAATATCTTTTACATATCTTTTATGTAAAACTCTTGGACAGAGGCACAAAGCGGAGTGGCTGACCCCAAAATTGCTATACTAGGATGACCGCTTTACTGAAGACTGCAATATAAGTTAAATAATTTGTACTATAATGTACATATATAAATACTCAAAAAGAAAAGATGCATAAAATGAAATGCATATTCATAATTAATAATAAGACAACAATGGTAGCAGAGAACATGGAGGGGGGCAAAATAAAATAGTCATAAGATCACGCAAAAATGGAACAGAGAGACGAGAAGGTGAAAACAAAATAGAGATAGAGGAAAGGCACATGAGGAAGGGAACATGTCTTTTTTCTACTCAAAAAGCTTGTGAAGTAGGTTTGCCCTAGCTTGGAAGGAAAAGGACGGCATTGACTGGAAACAATGCCAGTGATCAATGGATGTTGGTGATTTTATCAAAACAGGGGACAGAGCAGTTGTGTCATGTGAGTAAAACTTTAGACAAGGTTTTCAATTCTGAAATTTGTTCTGGTGAGAAAAAAGAGTGAAATCGCAAGATACAACCCAAAAAATTGTTTGACAACTAAAAATGGGGGCAAAGAAAAGATTTTGCCTCCACTTTAGTGTAACAGTTGCAACTGGTAGCTATGAATTTAACAATACATTTTTAGTAGAGAGCAAAGCTATTGGTACATTAAAGCAATTATGGCAATTTGATTATTTAATTGTAAATTTTTCCCAACTTGTTGATTAATTAAGGTTGGTTGAATATTCTAGATCTATATTTGATAGTTATAATTCGTGTTTTATGATTTCTAACCTTGATATATCATGATGTCAGCTGTTTATTGATATTTTCTCTAAGTAAACATTTATATACTTGAATGTTTTTTGTCATTGTCTTATCCTTTAGAAATGTTATAACATATGCTGGTATATCCATAGGAATCTCCTGAAGGGACAAAGATGCTTGAATTTCGTAGTAGTCTTCCTGCATTCAAAGAGAAAGATGCATTTTTGAAAGTCGTTTCAGAGAATCAGGTGAAAAAGGAATAAATGGTTCTATTTGTGATTTGTAATTTATTATTACTCTCCTTATGATTTATTTACTTCTATAAAAGAAAAGCCAAGTGAAAAAAGGTTTTAGGATATGATGCCCATGTATCATCCTTTTTATAAAAGGTGCCAATTCCATTGTATAACTTACTATCTTCTTGGGAATTGGTGTCAATTTTTCTTACTTATCCAAGATGCTGATTGTCTTTGATAAATCGGGATATTAGTTATTATCTAAAATAGAAATTTTTTATGCTCAACTAACATCAGTTATGTCTTATGCAAAATTTTAATCTCTATTTTCATAGCGTTCAGCACACCACTGTTGTCTTACATTGCATATTGATATATGTCGAGCTGCTGCATGGACACAAACTAGATTGCATATTGAATCTTGTGGACATGTGTAATATTAGGATGAAGGGGTGGAATACAAAAAATGACAAGCATGGAGAGATATAGACACTGTAATCCACTTTTTTAGACAATCATCAAACAAATGTAACAAATTTGGGCATAGGTTATAACTTACAAATTAAATAAGAAATAATACAATATATTTTAGTAAAATTTAAGCTACATTATCTTTTTCTATGTTACAGTAGTCTGAAGCAAACAATAAAATTGATTCACTCATAGCTTCTGAGCAAATGATAATTTAGAATGGGTAACATATGTGGTAATAGTATCTATGCAGGTCTATATCTTGTCGAGAATATGAATCCCAATATGCTTGTGCTGCTGAATGATAATTTGTGTTAATTCGTATCATCATTAATGAAAATTTGCAGGTCATTGTTGTCTCAGGTGAAACTGGTTGTGGTAAGACCACACAGCTTCCTCAATACATATTAGAATCTGAGATAGAAGCTGCACGTGGAGCTCTATGTAACATAATTTGTACTCAGCCTAGAAGAATATCTGCTATATCTGTTTCTGAAAGAGTTGCAGCAGAACGTGGGGAAAAATTGGGAGAATCTGTTAGTTTCTGGACCTTTTTAGCTTGCTAATGCTTGAACTATTTCAACTTATATGCTAACTGTTAACTTAAATCCTTTGGATATTTTTCATTCTGAAAGGTTGGTTATAAAGTTCGTTTGGAGGGTATGAAAGGGAGGGATACTCGTCTTCTTTTTTGTACCACAGGTGTTTTATTGCGGAGACTACTTGTGGATAGAAGTTTAAAAGGTGTAACTCATGTTATTGTTGATGAAATTCATGAACGTGGAATGAATGAAGGTAACTATATAATTGTTTCATTCCAATATTGTTGTTACATTTAATATGATAGCATGAGGCTTACCACTGGCTTTCACTTTTGTCAGATTTTCTTCTCATTGTCCTGAAAGATCTTCTCCCTCGTCGGCCTGATTTGAGATTAATTCTGATGAGTGCAACTTTAAATGCTGAGCTTTTTTCTTCCTACTTTGATGGTGCCCCAACTATGCATATACCTGTAAGCTCAGGATACTCATTTCTGCATCTTAGTTAAAGTCCAATCATTGCCATGCCTTCCCAATATATCTTACTATTGTTGTATTTCTGCAGTCATATAATTTGTTCTGATGTGATTCATTCGTTAACTTGTCAATGATCAGTGATGTTTCATTTTTTATGGACATAGCGAATTTTCTCTCTTGATACCGATTATAAATTTTATAAGCTTTTAAAAATTAAAATTGTGTAATTTAGCAGTTCAGCAACTTAGCTGTTGAAAGAAAAGCTTCAGTTGGAGTTATTTGGCATATTAACAATTTTAGTAAGATGGTAAACTGACAGGCAGCTTACTTTTTGGCTAATCATTCTACAAACTAGTATATGAAATTCCACAATTTTCTGCTTTCTATGACTCTATGAGTATACATTTGCTTACAGATGATGGGAAATGATAGGGTAAACTTATTTTCCTTTTATGTTTTTGGTACATGTGCAATATCTAGGGATTTACATTTCCAGTTCGAGCACATTTTCTTGAGGATATTCTGGAAAGGACTGGATATCGTTTGACTCCTTATAATCAAATTGATGACTATGGTCAAGATAAAACATGGAAAATGCAGAAACAAGCTCAGTCTTTCAAAAAAAGAAAGAGCCAGATTGCTTCTGCTGTTGAGGTACACAAGTTGAGCTGGAAAGGTTTTATTTGCTTTGCCTTTTTTTGGGAGGTTAATTTTTTGATTAATTCTGTTGATTTGTCTATGATTTTGCATAGGATGCATTAGAGGTTGCAGACTTTAAGGGTTATAGCCTACGCACTCAGGAGTCATTGTCCTGCTGGAGCCCCGACTCAATTGGTTTCAACCTTATCGAACATGTTCTTTGCCACATTGTTAAGAATGAAAGGGCAGGTGCTGTTTTGGTTTTTATGACTGGTTGGGATGATATAAACTCTTTGAAGGATCAACTCCAAGCTCATCCTTTGTTGGGTGATCAGAGCCGAGTATTACTTCTTGCGTGCCATGGCTCTATGTCCAGCTCAGAGCAGGTGACCTTGCTAGTAATAGACTGAAAAATTATCACAGTAAATGTTACTTGTTGCTATCTAGTTTATAATTTAATAGTATCTATTGTGTATTTTTTTATTAAAATATTGGGAATAATGATTCTCTTAAGCTGATTGAAATTAAGTACTCTGTAAAATTGGGTGCCGTGTTATTGGTTTCTGGGAACACTATATCAGTTTGTCCAAGAAAAGGAAAGACACTTTAATATCAAACTTAAAAACAAACTTGTAGTGTATCTTGTTAAACATGAGTTTAGCCTCCAATTCTTCACTCTTTTGGCCAATTGATTATGGTGGCTGCTCATCCACCCCCCAATGTTTACTCAAAATGTGTAAAAAATACTACCGGATTGGAGCTTCCGGTAAATCATTAATCCTATTTTTTCACTACTGGATTGAGTTTTGTTTCACTACCGGATCCTAGAATCCGGGAAAATGCCGAGAATTGTGGAGAGCTGGAAGAGCATCCACCATTAATTATTTAAAAGGACTTGTTGAACGCATTTTCATTTTGCTTTGGAGAGAACGGGTATTAGAGTAATTGTGGCATATGTTCATGTATCCGTATAGTAACATATTTAGTGTTTAGTTGAATGGGTGATTAGTAGCAGATCACTTTGTAGCACCGACACTTCTGATCAAAGGCGTGTCTAGTGTCCGACACATATATGATGTCAACACATGTGATTACATTCAATGAATTCATTTTCTCAAATGATTAGCGGTGACGATGTGTCAGTGTCGTGTTCGGTGTTTGTGTTTGTGTCAGTGCTTTATAAGCAGATTGTACTAACAGACCACGCTGTTATGTTAGTTACAAGACATCACTTTGAGCTTCTAAAGGCTTTCCCACTGTATAAGTAGTCAGTGTACCATACTGAAATGTCAAGAATCATTTCATCAATTTCTCTCATCAGAGACTCTTTGATCTCTCTGAGATCTAGAATTCCTCTTTCACTTTCTTTTAAATCTTACAGGGGATTTCTTACCATACTAAATTTTTGTACTTTAACTGAATGAATAACATCTATCTATCTATATAGTTTATTTCATTTATTCATTCAATATATCATATAGTGAATTTTGTTTGCATTCCTGTTTTGCCTTGCAGAAGTTAATATTTGAAAATCCTGAAGGAGGGGTGAGGAAGATTGTTCTGGCTACTAATATGGCCGAGACTAGTATTACCATCAACGACGTTGTCTTTGTGGTTGATTGTGGAAAAGCAAAAGAGACATCATATGATGCGTTGAATAACACTCCTTGTTTGCTTCCAGCTTGGATCTCAAAAGCTGCTGCCCGACAGGTATGTGATTGCTCAAATTAGTTTCGTGAATCTGGATTATTCAAGACTATTTATCTATTTCCTTTCAAAAGGAAGATAGTTAGATTAAGGGCCTGTTTCTTATAGATTATGAGTAAAAAATCACAACAAATGTGAAAGTTAACATTATGGTATGTGATACACAAGGTATTTTAACATATATACTACAGAGGTCAGAAGATGATGAAAGTGATAAACAATATGCATATAACCTATTCAGTTTTTTTGAGATACAACCTATTTGGTCATTTAAAGATATTTTCTTTTAAAAAAATTAGATTGAAGTAATGTGTCAATTGTAAATAGATGCTCATTCCTCGTGCTTTTGGTGGATCAGTGTAGTTGGATCATGAATGGATGTTAACATGTGATTTTTGCTATCAAGTTGCCCTATATCTTTTGAGGATTTGAGCTGCTGAATATGACTGTTATCTGTGAACAGCTTCATAATGTATTCTTTACCATATTATTCTTTTGGTTTAAAGTTTGGGTTGTCTGGTTGCTTAGAAAGTTCTTGTATTTTCTTCTTTAGAGAAAAGGAAGGGCTGGTCGTGTTCAAGCTGGCGAATGCTACCATCTTTATCCCAGACGCGTTTACGATGCTTTTGCTGATTATCAATTGCCAGAGCTTTTAAGAACACCTTTGCAGTCCTTATGTCTACAAATAAAAAGTCTACAACTTGGAAGCATCTCTGAGTTTTTATCTAGTGCTCTGCAGCCACCAGAGCCTCTATCGGTAAAATTCATTGCACATGTTTTTGGAACTTGAACTAAAATATGAGGTTGTCTGGAATTATTTTCAATGAAATCGTGTGCTGATTTAAGACATTCTTCATCTTGCATAAGAGTTGATTTATTCAACTTACTATGTTGTCAATTAATTTCATTGTGCAGGTCCAAAATGCTGTTGAATATTTGAAGATTATCGGTGCCTTAGATGAGAATGAAAATTTGACAGTTCTTGGTAATAGAACTTGTACTTTTCTGCATCTTGGTCTCAGCTTATCCTGCCATTTTTCTATCAACTCATGGCATTGGTTTTCCCAAGCCTTTTCTTATGCATTATTTTGATTTATTTCAAGCATCACTGCGAATATTGTGTTGTCAATTTTCAGGGCGCAAGTTGTCGGTGCTTCCCGTAGAGCCCAAGCTTGGCAAGATGCTCATCTTGGGAGCTATTTTCAACTGTTTGGATCCCATATTGACTGTTGTTGCTGGGCTTAGTGTGAGGGATCCATTTGTTATGCCTGCTGACAAGAAGGGGGTAAGTTAGTTCATGTATTTGTGCTGCTTTATTTATTATATTGGGCCTATAAAACATGCACTGCAAATTAGTTGATCCCATTAAATAAACATGGATTCATATATATATATATATATATATATATATATATATATTTTTTGTTGTTGCAGGAATGTTACTTATATTGGTTTATTTTTATATTAAAATATCATCGTCTTGTTCATTATTTGCTTGGAATCATATCAACTTTGCTATGTGTACGTTAGGTAGAGAAGGTCTGGCTTTGTATTTGTCATTCTCATGAACGCATCCCTAGACAAGTGGTTCTATAACTAACACCCCCCTTCAATGAAGAGCCCTTTGAGCTTGAAGCATCGACCTCATTTCCGCTCTACCTTATGCTGAAATTTTAACTTATATTTTGAGAAGAATGGGGCAAACAAGGATGAAACTCTAGACCACATGGTCATGGAGGGATTTGATGCAATATTATGAACCGACTATCCCATAAGCTAAATTTGTTAAGAGAAGGCAAGTCACATGAATTGTTTTATACTAAGATTACTTTGTACTTTCTATGCAGCTTGCAGAGTCTGTCAAGGCCCAGTTTGCTGCTCGTGACTATAGTGATCATCTTGCACTTGTCCGGGCCTATGACGGTTGGAAAGAAGCTGAAGCACAGAAAGCTGGTTACGAGTACTGTTGGCGAAATTTTCTTTCTTCTCAAACACTTAGGGCTATTGAATCTCTTCGAAAGCAATTCTTTCACTTGCTCAAAGATATTGGTCTGGTTGGCAACAATTCTGAAACCAACAATAAATGGCGTAATGAGGTGCATATGCTTCGGGCAGTTATCTGTGCGGGTTTGTTTCCCGGAATATCCTCTGTTGTGGTAATCCCCTTACGAGTCCTTTTCAATTCTGTGATATTTCAATTTTAGCTTTCACTTTTTCAAATTTGTTCTGGCTCTGATGCATGTTGAATTGCTCTGTCTGCAGAATTCGTTTTCTATCTATACTCATGAAAGTAACCTACCTGCATATAACACACATTCATGCGCACATGCAATAGCAAATATGGGCCACATGGGGGTTACATATTTGCTTCCCATAATTGTCAAAGTTCAATTTTGTTTCTAATTTCAATTTCAACTACATTGGTCTCCGTTTTAAAAGTGATTCCATTTAGTTCCTTTAATTTCCTTGTTGATATTGCACTTTTTTTAATCAATGACATATCATATCCTCATCAACAAACAACAAAAAAGAAACTTTTGATTACATCCAATATCACATCAGCAAAAAACAAAGATAAAGAAAGAAGGAAAGGAGGAGCATTGCCATATCAACTGTATGATATAACTGGAGGAATTGATTACATTGATATGAAAATGGTGGATGTGACTGTAACATTGCAATTAGGAGGGCATAAATGTATCTTTGTTAAAATTAGGACTACTGATATTGTAATTTAAACACATTTGTATACATATTGTGTAACATCCGTAAGTGTTGTGTGTTTGGATATGTACATGTTAATCTCATTAAGATATATTATGGACAGTTTATTGTCTGTCGTGTTTTATATGTAAATTAGTTGAATTTTCTTATCTAATTCTTTTTGATGTGAGTTTTTGCAAATTGTTATGCAGAACAAGGAAAAGTCAATAGCATTGAAAACAATGGAGGATGGTCAGGTTCTTCTGTATGCTGTAAGTTTCTTCTTCCAATATCCGATGTTTTCATCAATCCTTGTATGATTTTGATGAAGTTTTGTTTGAGGGAAAATATAATCCATTGAAGTTCTAAAATTTTGGTGCTGCATGTGTAGAACTCAGTAAATGCTGCTGTACCCAAAATTCCATACCCATGGTTAGTGTTTAATGAAAAGGTTAAAGTGAATTCAGTATTCCTCAGGGATTCAACGGCCATATCTGATTCCATGCTGCTCTTATTTGGTGGGAACATATCCAAAGGTGGACTAGTAAGTTCCTACTCTGTTTTTTCTTCACATTTTCTCTCATTTAGTTGTTCTTTATTGTATGTACCTGTTGCTTCCTTCTGACTACTCATTGTGCTGTAACATATGGTGAATGTACGATTCTTTTGACAGGATGGGCACCTGAAAATGTTGGGAGGGTATCTGGAATTTTTCATGAAACCAGAGTTAGCCAAGACTTATTCAACTTTAAAGAGGGAACTGGAGGAACTGATACAGAGAAAAGTAAGTTCAACTTTATTGGCCAGAGCTTAAAACTTTGATTCTTATCAAGGGAATAACTCAGTAGTGTATCCACATTTTTCCCTCAATTTTCAATATCTCTTCAAGTCCTTGACACAATTACTTTATGCTCTGTATGTTATGCCAGCTTCTGGATCCAATGTTTGATACACAATCGCAAAATGAGCTTCTTTCAGCTGTAAGATTGTTGGTATCCGAGGACCATTGCGATGGCAGATTTGTTTATGGTCACCAGGTCCTACCACAAATTAAGAAGGCAACAAACTCCAAAAGTGGTGTTGGAGTCGAGGGTGACAATTCTAAAAATCAGCTTCAAACATTTCTTAACAGGGCTGGACATGAATCACCAACTTACAAAACACAGCAGCTGAGAAACAACCAATTCCGTTCTACTGTCATATTCAATGGCTTGGATTTTGTTGGCCAGCCATGCAGCAGTAAGAAACTAGCAGAAAAATCTGCTGCTGCCGAGGCTATTCTATGGTTAAAAGGGGATACCCATTCATCTGGTGATATTGACCATGCATCTGTGCTTTTGAAGAAAAGCAACAAGAAAAGTAGGAAAAAATCATTTAGTGGCGTTAAATAGAGTTGAATTACCTTTACAATACCTATGTTGGGTAGATTTGTTTGATGGGGTCCTACACCAAGGCTTGTCTATGGTCTCGGTGCAATGGATTCGGGGATGATTTCAACAGCAAGTGTACAGAGCTATTAGCTAGGGATCTTGAATCTGAAAGGTACAGGTCTGAGCCCTTGTTTTTGAAACGGGTGATTGTATCCAAAGTCCACCTAAATTTGGAGCACATTTCAAGAAGTGTATTTCTACAATTGCTTTTGACTAAATCTGACCCAGAGCATAGTCTGCTGGCTGAGCAGCTATTGTACTTACAAATAATTTATGAAAATTAGTGGGAGTAAGCAGCTAAAATTCATATTCACATGCTAATGATGTGTTCGGTTCTGCATTGCTCTTGTGGGCAGAGAAATATACTTTACGAGGGGATTGACTCGCAATACTTTAAAGAGCATTTCTAAGATGTTGTAGTTGCTTACATAATCAAGCCAGCTGATCATCTAGTTATAATATAGAATATGTATTTACAATTACAATTATTTTTACACTCAAGCTAAGAGGATTACGGTGTTTGTTATTTGTTCTCAATTTTTTCCCTGCAGAACAATGAGAACAATTCTTTTAACATTTTTCATGTCCACATAGGCACATATATCATAAAACGAGGAAAAAATTTATTATATTTTCCGTCGCATAAAACATCTCGCCCGCCAATACCATATTTGGGGGCATGCTATGTAGCCCACAGTTTTTTTTTTTTGTTTTGTTTTGTTTTGTTTTTTTTTATTTTTATTTTTAAACAAATATATATTAATAATAAATAAATAAATTAATAAAACACTACCCTATCCCCACTCATTCTCTTTCTATCTCACTCCACTCTACCTCATTTATTTAATTCACTTTTTTCTCTCTTCTCTTTCTCTTTGTTTCTTCTCACTCCACAATACTTAAACCGTCAACCCTTAAAAGGAATTTAATATTCTCAAAAGCATAATTTCTCATACTCCTATAAATATTCTCGGTTAGGATTTTTGGAGGTTAGATTTAGTGAGTCAAGGAAGGATAAGGGTATCCACTTCTTGAAAATTGTTTATTGAGACTCTTTGAGATAAATACACAACTCTTATGCTAATAATGAATCTCTAGGAAATGTAGTTTTGTTTAAAAATTTTATTTTGTGCTTAGAGTAGATTTAAATAATTTTTATGGTTTCTTAGAGTTAGCTAAACTTTAGAATAATTATTCTAAAATCTTGAGAATATTTTTGATACTCAGATTTGTCAGTTGAGGTTCTGCCGGCTACTCTGGGAGTTGTTGGAGAACAAATGTAGTCAATTCTCCATAGTTGTGAGTAGACGACGATCATCGTCATATATTTTTATAATGCTATAATTATTAATTTACTTGTTTTTTATATTAAAGTAATTATTGAGAAATTGGGAACACAACCTTTGATTTTTTTCTCGATTTCATCCTTAATTATTTTCATGGTCTTTGTTATATAATATGTTAATAGTTTGATTTATTTATGAGTTATAAAGTATTTAAATATTGAATATGTTTTCCATGAGTTATGATGAAATGAGAGATGATTTTTAAATACGTGTTTTGGACATCGTTGTTATAATTATAAAATCGTTGATGACGGTAGCTGCACCTAGTTACATCGTTTTGATTAGAGAGAGTTATCCATTAAATGGAGCCACCCCTATGAGAGATGTCATCCGTAGGAAGAGAGAGCTATCAACGTAAGCTCTCCTAATTGATGTGTGATGATACGTTGCGGGATTGAGAGAAGATGGCTATCCGTTAGATGTGTATATCTAGATTAATGATTTTATATGTGTATATTTTATTTGAGAATTATCTAAATTTTTAAGTAATATTGTTTAACATAATTGCCACAAGATTATAAAACAATTATTCGTGTTTTTTGTGTGTTTCCCTTCTAGTTGATGATGGTTATTGTTTCCTCACTAAGTCTTTGTGACTTACCCCTTCATGTTGTTTATTTTTTTTCTTCAGATTCACAGACAACTGAGTAGCAACCTGTTAGTAGATTCAAGTCTCGACCATATTTTTTTTGCTAGACCTCTTTGATCTAGGACCATTTTTTTGTAAAGTCTGTTGAGTCGTAATGTATTTTGCAGCTATTTGAGTCTAAAAAGTCTTTTAGAAAATGTATCAAATATTTAGATTATGCTATTTGAAATATGACTGAGTTAAGACCGTAAACAGAGATAGAGGATACTCTGTCAAATTTCGAGAAAAATTATATATTTTTCGAAATGGTTATTTAAAACTATTTATTTGCTTAATTTGTGAAGTTAGTTGATAGGCTTCCCAAACTAGGAGTATAGTTTGTGCGCCGATCACGTTAGTTTTTGAGTCGTGACATGCTAGCTAATACATGTCCTTATTCATTACGTGAATTTAAGTTTTGCTCCTGCATAAGTTATTGCTTTCACACAAAATGAATTATGGAGCAATATCCCACTACACAAATAAATTAAAAGGATTATAGAGCAATATCTAATTATAAAAACAAAAAGGATTATCGATGTATATCTCGAGGTTAATATCTTAAACACAACAATTAGAATCAAATTAATGGACAAAGTCATCCATTTTTGTGCCATTACTACAATTGACCATACATTTAGTAACATAACAAATTACTACACCTTAAGTTACATATTCAGAATAATTTAGAACAGTATTGTACAGGCTAAATAGCACCTGTAGTCTCTTAATTTAATTTCAGTTAATGTTTTAGTCCTTTATCTTTTTTTCTCCCCAATTTGGTCCTATAAGTGACAATTTGATCTTACATTAGTCCATTTCACGAGTGGTTGAAAAGAAATATTATTGATGCAAATGAGAATGTGATTGTACATGTGTTGACATTCTGTTATGAAATATGCAGAGCTAGAAATAAAAAATATTTTGAGGGGACTAATGTTGATATGACTACCATTATTCAAAAGACACATGAATCTATTGTTAATTTTAATAGTGTTAGTGTGGTGTTGTTGGAGGCGCTAAGTCGAGGTCCCAATTTGTTTATATATGATGTTCGTTGAACATCCCTATTTAGTGGTTGTTATAAGCTAATGTTGATGCAACATGTCCGATAAATGAGGATAAATGGGGTACTGGTGTTGTAGTGAGAAACGTTGATGGTGTAGTAGTTGTTGACAAGTTATTTCATTACCAAATTCAGATGTGGCGGAAGCTTTAACTATGTGAAAATGTTTGAAATTTGCTAAAGATATATCTTTCTTGAATCTTATAGCGGAATCAAATGCTTTAAAAGTGGTCACGACGTTGAACGCTTGTCAACAATCTGTCACCTATGTTGGTTCAATTATTGGAGATTGTATTAATTTAAATATTTGCTTTCATAGTTTAAATTTTTTACATGTTATGCGAGGCCAACCAAATTACTCATTATTTAGCTAAATATACTCTTTATAATTTAAATTGTATGTAGGTTGGAGAGACTCTATTTTGTATTTCTCATGTCTAAGCTTTGTTGCCATACTTTCTTTAATGATATTATCATTGGCATAAAAGAAAAGTCCAATAAGAATTCATTACTATACCATAACACCTTACTTTTGTATGATTATTTAGAAACTGTGACATAAAATTTGACATTTAAACTTTTTATTTTAACATTTATATTTAGAAAATTATATGGAAATAACAATATTGTATACAAAATACTCCAATAACATAAATATAAAAAGAGGAAATAATAAAGAGTTTATTAGAGATACATAATATAAACAATTTTTACATTGACGTAGAATCGAATGAGATATCACTATCACCGAGTTTAAATTGTCACACTACTAATTTATAACTACTCTTACCAAAGTGAGATAACGTGACAAAACAACAAATTTTTAATAGGAAACAACTTTACATTAATTGTGCAAATCTTTTAATTTTTTTTATCGCGTGTATATCCTTTAATTCCAATAAAAAATTATAGACAAAATTATATCCAATTTTTTTAATTTTATTTAGTTATAAAAGATCCATCATTTTATCAATTTTTCCTACAAAATGACGATGTATCCGAATTTAAGTCGTAAATATTGGTAAAATGTTTATACAAAAAAGAAAAAATAAAATAAAAGATTTACTAGTAAATTATAAACAATTATAAAAATATAAGAACCAACATGAAAAAAATGAAAAATGATGAAAATAAATGAGATAAACGACTTCAACATATTTATTTTTATTTTGAATGCAATAAAACATTACAAATACGACTAAAAAATATTATAAATAGTATTTTTGACAGCATAAAAACTTTTATAAACATAAATACGATTTAATGTTATTTTGTTGGACAAATACCCGGAACCTTATAAATATGTTCAAGCAGTAGCAAAACATATCCTTCCTTGGGTTTCGATACAGAGGTTATCAGTGGGAAATAATAGAAAGACCGATACAGAGGTTTGAATTCCATATCTCTTTTTCTCCCTCTCAATTTTCAATCTTATGCATTAATCGATTCCACCAGTGTTTGCCGTTGATGTTGACGGTAACATCCCGTTCTCTCCCTCTCAATTTTTTTATTTATTATTTGTTGCGACGTTGACGGTAACATCCCGTTCTTGAAATTCAATCAATGACGCTCAATTTCTATGATTATTCAAACCCTAGAAATCTTGATTTGAATTGGTGCCATAAAAAAGATGATCGCATAGTCACAAGAAAGAGAGAGATGGTGATACAAAATAAAATATAAAGCTTTCCGTTCCCGTTCATGTTCTTGAAATTCAACCAAGAACGCCCGATCTCTATGAATCTTGGTCATTCGAACCCTAGAATTCTTATTTGAATTGGTGCCGTAAAATGATGACAACGAAGTCAAGACTTTGTTATTTGGATTCATGTTTCTGCTGTCCATGATTTGCTTCATTCGAATGCGAGATATAAATCTCTCTTTATTTCATTTTCAACCCATTATCCTTTGTCCTTTGGTTTCTGATCTATAGATTCTCTTTTTCTATTGAGCAAACATTCTCTGTCTCCAAAACTGTGTTTGACACAAATGTTTTGGGGTAGGTTTTTGTTTGCAACACTAACTTATTATAGTTGATTATCCAAGATATATAATCTTGATGATTCTTGACTGAGAAGGTTGATAAAAATTGAAAAGTTGCAATATGTACCCTTAGAGAAGTCGGTTGCTATGCTTGGATGACCCAAAATTTAACTGAGATAGATTCTTGAGTCTAAATGTGGCTTTCAATATGAATTTTTTATTCATATGAAATATATTTGAGAATAACAGAATTACGAGATGAAATTTTGACCCAAAATGAGGCTTGCAATATGATTTTTTTATTCATATGAAATGAAATTGAGATAGTATGTTTGGAAGACCCGAAATTTAATTACGAGATAAACTCGTGACCCGAAATGTGGCTTGAAATATGATTTTTTGTTTTGTTTTTGTATGGAATAAAATTGAGAATTTGAGATAGTATGATTGGAAGATCCGAAATTTAATTACGAGATGAATTCTTGACCCAAAACGTGGCTTGCAATATACATTTTTTATTCATATGAAATTGAAATGGTATTTTTGGATGATCCGAAATTTAATTATGAGATAGATTCTTGACCGTAAATGTGGCCTTTGATATGAATTTTTTATTCATAAGAAATGAAATTGAAAATTTGAGATAGGTTGTGATTCGATGACCCGAAATTTAATTACGAGATGAATTCTTGACTCAATGTGGCTTGCAATATGAATTTTTTATTCATATGAAATGAAATTGAGATAGTATGTTTGGATGACCCGAAATTTAATTACGAGATGAATTCTTGACCCAGAATGTGACTTGCAATATACATTTTTTATTTATATGAAATTGAGATGGTATTTTTGGATGACCCGAAATTTAATTATGAGATAAATTCTTGACCGTAAATGATGTGGCATTCGATATGAATTTTTTATTCATATGAAATGAAATTGAGATAGTATGATTGGATGACCCAAAATTTAATTACGATATGAATTCTTGACTCAAAATGTGGCTTGCAATATGAATTTTTTATTATATGAAATGAAATTGAGATAGTATGTTTGGAAGATCTGAAATTTAATTACGAGATGGACTCTTGACCCAAATGTAGCTTGCAATATGAATTTTTATTCATATGAAATGAAATTGAGATAGTATGTTTGGAAGACCTGAAATTTAATTACAAGATGGATTTTTGATCCAAAATGTGGCTTGCAATATGAATTTTTTATTCGTATGAAATAAAATTGAGAATTTGAGATAGTATGATTGGAAGACCTGAAATTTCATTATATGGATTTTTTATTCGTATGAAACTGAGAGAGTATTTTTGGATGTCCCGAAATTTAATTATGAGATAGATTCTTGACCCTAAATGTGACATTCAATATGAATTGCTATTCATATGAAATTGGGATTGGATGACAATATTGTGCCTTGATGACCATAGATACAAATTTGATATTTGAGTCTATATGATCCTAAATTCTTGATAAATTAGGATGAAAATATTGTGCTTCAATGACCTTGGGTGGTCTTGTTGAAGCGGCATCTTGCAATGCCTTGTTGACACAGGGCTCGGAAGGCAAAGAGACATTCAAAAGATCATTAAACTGTTGGCAGAGATGGAAGAAACAAAAATACGGGCCCAGTGGTATAATCTTTGGGATTTTTACTAATCACACATGCAAGGCTAGGAGGATCGATAAGGCGTTGGGGGTGTTTGATAAATTGGTGTTGAACCTGATGTGGTTTTGTATAATACTTTGATTGACAAACTTAGTATAGTTGGGAGGGTAGAAGATGGTTTGAGTTTGCTTGCAGAGATGAAAACGGAGAAGAAAAATAGGCCAAAAACTTTCATATGATTGCTTGATTGATGAGTTCTGCAAAGCTGAAAGGAAATGCTGTTACTTATACTGTGCTGATATCTGCATTCTGTGGTGTGAACAATATTGATAAAAGCCATGCAATATTTTGGTGAGATGTTGAGTTCTGGATGCTGACCGGATGCAATTGTTTACTACAGTTTGATATCTGGCTTAAGCACTGCTGGAAGGATGGATGATGCCAGTGTTGTTGTGTCACAGTTGAAATTGGCTGGGTTCAATCTTCATTTAACTTGCTACTATGTTCTCATAAGTGGGTTCTGTAAGAAGAAAAAACTGGTTTCTTACCTTGGCAAAGCTGGAAATTTTGCAACTGCTAGTAAGGTGATGAAAAAGATGATAAAAGAGGGTCTTAATCCCTCTGTTGTCACATATGAGGCAGTTATACATTCATTCATATTTTTTAAAGAAGAATGTTGATGAGGCCATGAAGTCACTCTGTTAGTAGTAGGCTTGTGCTATAAGTTAAAATGCTTAGCTTTTAATTGTCTAAGCTCCAAATTTTCGTACTCTTTTGAGCTCATTTTCAAACCACATTATTTTAGTAATATGCTGTGGAATCACGTTACTTTATTTGGTTATCATATTGAATAATTGTTTGAACTTTGAAGGGGTTGATCATGAACTTTCTATTAGGATACTATGACACTTTTTTTCTTATTGATGAAATAATTGAACTATCTAAGAAACAGAGGACAAGATAGTGTGTCAATTGAGGAAGGCAGCACAATGGATAGTGTGACCCTAACAATTAAAAATTGAAATTTGCACAGACCACGTAGCGTGTGGAAGAAGGGATATGTGCAAGTTGTGAAGTCCTGATGTTTGTTATTGTTAATAATTTTTATTATATAGTTGTTTTGCAATTGGAATTGTGCTCTTCTGTCCCTTAAATTTCAGATGCGTATTCATTTTTTTTTTCAATGCTTTTTTGCTAGCTTTTGTATTTTGTTTTATTTTACCCTTGTGTGCTCAATTGTCTCTTTGGTATAGGTTCATGGTGTATTTTATACCAGATCCAAGAGTTCTAATTATAGGCAGACAGAAATAGCAAGAGCTCGTTACAAAAAGGATTTATGAAAGGAGTTCTAATTCCAGTATTAATTGTTACCCTGAATACTGTCTTGGAATTGAATTCTGTTGATTGGTTAATCTTCTTTTCACTTCCTTTTATATGTTTCCCTTTTCTTATGTTATTTTATTTTCTTTCCATTGCTTTTGATGTGCTGAAAATGTTTTCCTATTGCTATTCTTGATTATGCTCAGAGCAAAATTGGAGTTGATGATGATCAGTGTATTGTTGTGAACTGGAGTTGAAGGATGAAAGACTACTGAGACAAATTCATCCAAGGAATTACTGGTCAGTATTCTTTATAATCAAATCTAACTTTTTATATAACATTCTTTATATGAATGAGTTGTTACATAGATATATACTGTTAGTTTTAGTAAAATGGTCTTAATTTAAATCAGTCTTTATTATACTCTATTAGCCTGTTATCAAGTTGACTTGCGAAATATTATGAGTTATCCGCAGAATAATATAAGCATTTCGGCTTCATCAAACCAAACTGTCACCAAACTACATAGTCTCCCTTTTGATTTGTAATTTCTGAGCATGAAATTGTGAAATGCTACCTACCTTTGGTTTGTGACTTTTATTCACTATTTGTTGAAAGAATGGGGAAAGCGTCTGTAGAGGTAGATTACTATTGTCATTTTATATTTTGTTCTAATTAATGATGTGGAAGATGATAGGGATGTTGCTTGCATTTTATATACAAAATAATGGCTGAAACATTCCCTATGCAACTTATGCTATGAAGCATGGGGTACTTCTAAAAAGGTGAAGTACCCGTACCGGGTTTGTTTTCCTTTATTATTTTATTTCGAGTGAAGTTGATAATTTTCTTATATATTAATATAATGTTATTTGTTTATTTGAGTTTATTTGTTGTTGTAACTGAACACAATTTGGGATTTTAGAAACATTTATTTTGATTTTGTATTGTGAATTTAACAATTTAACTCTCTTAGTAAAATTATATAAAAAAAATAATGTTTTTCATTGACATACCCGACCTTTTTTTTTATTTTAAAAATACCGTATTCCGTACTCGTACCAGTACTGTACTCGTACTTATGCATCATAGCTGATACAACTTTCATGCTACCATATTGATTTTACCATATATTTCCTCTGATTATGATATCATTGTGCAAACATATCGGTCTGTGAAATATGAGTTTTAAGTAGAGGTTGTGTCGTTGGGTTGGGCTCTATGCTCACTAAGCTTGATTCTGATTTGCAAGGTGTACTCTCGTGTCATTTCTATCAATAGTACCTTGTCAGTTTTCTACTTCTGCATTAGATTTTTTATGCTTCAGTTTTTTTATAGAATATTTTTTTCTTTGCTGGACTTCATCTGAGTACTAAAGAGCTTGTTGAATAAGCCTGCTGAATAGAGCGCACACATAGAAAATAAATATGTATACTGAATAATTAAGCAAAAGACTGGATGTTTTTGCCTTCCAAAGTAGATCTCCCCTCTCATAATAGCTGTTGAATTAGTCATCAGCCAATTCTTTTAAAAAGGATGTATATAATTATAATTGTCAACGTAGTTAGTTTAGTATTGTGAAGAGGAAAGAGTGAATAGTAAGTACTTGGAATACGAACATTGCTTGGCTACCTAAGAACTAGTTTTAGAACTTAGAAATGAGAATCATTAATCATTGTTCATGTTGTGGCGAATGCTGCAGACTGATGTTTTTTTCTTCCAGTTATATAAATATGTTTATTCAATGGATTTGATTATGTTGTGTTATACTTGTTTTGCTTAATTCCTCGGTTCTGTTGGTATTCAAGTCCTTCAAATCTTCAATGGTATTTTGATTTACAATTACATATATCTGTTATTTATAATAGGATTTCTGATTTGATGTCTTATGGCTTATAACTTTGATGGCACAGAAATTTGAAATAGTCATTGAGGATCAAGCTGGAAAACAGTTCAAATGTAGGATCAGTTGAGAAAACTGAAATGACAAATCAATGGATTGATTTATTTAGGGATTTGATATATGAATACTTGATTTGCTTGGCATTTTAAAGACATCCACATCTGTCTCATTTTGTTATAAGTATTTTAAGATTCCCTTCATTAAGTTGCTACAATTCTTATTGAAGAGAAAAAAAATCACCACAACAGAAGTAACTTATGAAGTTTATCTGTAAATATAAATTACTTTATTACTTTTTTAATTGAAATTATTTTTGTATAATTTCATTAAAAACTTGAATCTACAATAATTTTTCTTTATGCAGTAACAGTACCTGGTCGCATGTGCAAGAGTCAAGTAGTCATTATATTTTTTTTAGCTTTCCTACTTTCATTTCTACAAGGCAAGTGGGAAATTATATGCTTTGATTGCTCATTCAGGTTAGGACTAAAATCTTTGGATTATCACTCCTTTTCAACATGTTCTCTGTTTTGTGTCTGCCTAATCAAGCATGCCTTAAATTATTTAGTACTTGGGATGCACATTATACAAAAGGTTTTGTCTATAGGTTTGAATTGGGATACATAAGATTTTGCCTCTAGGAGTGAAACTATTTACTACTTGGGTTTGTACATATATCAGTATAATACTATAGTTCACTATCCTGCTTTTCCATGTGTTATTTTTTACTAGACAAATACTTAAATACGTATTCAATTTCACAAACTCCGATTATTTTGAATTTTTATTTACAAATTAAACAGTTAAGTTTTCCTTTCTTCATTTTAGATAACAAATACGATATAAATCAAGCTGTAAAATAATTTTTTTTGTGCAATGAGATATAGCAAGGCTACTAATATCCTATTCAGAATAACGAATAAGTTTATAAAACAAGCCAAGAGGACAAACAAAAAGTTCTTATTGAGTAAGCTTTCATGCCGCAAAGAAAAACAAGCGGTAACAGGTCTTTTATGCAAAGTTGGTTACCAGTTATAATAAGTTTATGAGTTCTCATCTTAAATTTGCCATACCCAACAACTCTTGATATGCCAAATCAAATTGGGCTAATTAGTTGTGCTTCTACTATAAAAAGAACTTCCTAGCTAGTTTTTATACGTTTTAAAACAAATGTTATATAAGGCAGTTATGAATGAATGAAAGAGTTGTGAGATAAACCTGAGATACTTTTTAATTCTTATAAGGCAGCTTGTTTGTGAGTTATTAAATATGAGATACTTTCTTTGTACACGTTGTCATAAGAGAAGAGTTTTTGACCCAAAATGTGGCTTGTAATATGAATTTTTTATTCATTTGAAATTGGGCTATTATGACTAGATGACCCGAAACTTAATCATGAGATAGATTTTTGACTCAAATTTTGGCTTGCAATATGATTTCTTATTCATATGAAATTGGGATAATTTGTATGACTCTAAATTTAACCACGAGATGAATTCTTAACTCTAAATGTGACTTGTAATATGAATTTTTTATTCATATGAAATTGGGATAGTTTGTAATGACATGCATGCCATGATGACCCTTTAACGGAATGGCAATAGCAAGTTTGCCTTGAATGATAGTATTGTGCCTCAATGACCTTGGACACAAATTTGACATTTGTGCCTATATGATCCTAAATTTGATAAAGTTGAGATGACAATATTGTGCCTCGAAGACCTTGAATGCGAAATTTAATATTTGAGCAATGATGATCCTAAATTTGATAAATTAAAATGATGGTATTATGCCTCGATGACCTCTTGGATTCGAAACTCAATATTTGAGCCTTGTAGACTATCCTAATGTCGATAAATTGGGAGGATTATGATATTGTGCTTTGATCAGCTTAGATGTGAAATTTGATATTGAGATGATTAATATTGTACCTTGATTGCAAAATTTATATAGAAGCTTATTATCCTAAATTCGTTAAATTGGGATGATGGGAATTTTGCCTTAGATGCAAAAACTGATATTTGAGCCTAATAGACTATCCTAAATTTGATAAATTCAGATGATGATGATCATATTAAGCTTTGATCACCTTAGATGTAAAATTTGATTTTCGGACTATGGTATGATGCTTCAATGAACTTGGATGCAAAATTTATATCTGAGGATATGATCTTGAATTCAATAAATTGAAATGATGATATTGTGTGCCTATATAGTCTTAAATTTGATAATTTGCGATGATGAAATTGCCTCGATAATATTCGATACAAAATTTGATATATGAACCTAAATGGTCCTAAATTTGATAAATTAAATGACTGTGTTGCATCTCGACATTGAATGCAAAATATGATATTTAAGTCTAAATGGTCCTAAGTTTGATAAATTGAGATGATGGTTTTGTGTCTAGACGACTTTGGATACGAATTTGACTTTTGAGTCTTATTGAGATGAAATTCTATAAATTTAGATGATGATATTGCACCTTGGATGACCCTAATTTGTTAAATTGGAATGATGGTGTCTCAATGACCATGCCAAATATGATATTTGACCTACATCATCTTATATTCGATAAATTGATATGATGATATTGTGCCTTAGTGATCTTAGATGCAAAATTTGATATTTGATTCTTGACGAACCTAAATTCGTCAAATTTTATTTGAGCCTAAATTATTCAAAGTTTAATACATTGAGATGATGGTGTTATACCCCAGTGACCTTGAATGCGAAATTTGTTCTTAAATGTTCCTAAATTTGTTAGTTGGAATGATTGTACTGTGATTTTACTTGGATACAAGTTTTAATATTTAAGCTTTCCTAAACGAAACAAAATTTGATAAATTGATGTTACGGTATTGTGCCTCGATATTGGTTACATAATTTTTTATTTGAGCCTAAGTGATCCTAATTTCAATAACTAGGGATGATGATATTGTGACTAATGATTTTGGCATGAAATATTATATTTGAGTATTGTGATCTTAAAGTCAATGAATTGAAATGTTGGTATTGTGCTTTGATAACCTTGGATGCAAAATTTTATATTTAAGTCTAGATGATCTTAAATGATCGATAAATTAGGATGTCGATATTGTGCCTCGATGACTTTGGATGCAAAATTTGATATTTGATTCTAGACAATCTTAACTTCGGTAAATTAGGATGATGATATTGTGTCTCGGTGACCTTAGATGCAAGATTTGATATTTGAGCTTAGATGATTCTGAATTTGGTAAATCGGGATGTTGGTGTCTCAATGACCATGGATGCCAAATATGATTTTTGACCTACATGATCATATATTTGATTAATTGAGACGATGATATTATGCCTCGGTGATCTTGGATATGAAATTTGATATTTGATGAACCTAAATTCGTTAAACTATGATGATAGCGTTGAGTCTCCGGACTTTGGGTACAAATTTTATTTGTGTCTAAATTATTCTAAGTTCAATAAATTGGGATGACGGTTGTGCCCCGTGCGTGACCTTGAATGCATAATTTGTTTTTATATGTTCCTATATTTGATAGTTGGAATGATTGTATTGTGTCTGTACTTGGATACAAATTTTGATATTTAAGCTTTCCTAAACAAAATGAAATTCGATGAATTGATGTTACGGTATTGTGCCTTGATATTGGTTACAAAATTTGCTACTGGAGCCTAAGTGATCTTAATTTCAATAAATAGGGATGATGATATTGTGCCTCATCGATTTTGCAGTGAAAATTTATATTCGAGTAATATGATCTTAAAGTCAATAAATTGAGATGTATTGTGCCTTGATATCATTGGATGCGAAACTTTATATATGAGTCTACATGATCCTAAATGATCGATAAATTAGAATGAAGATATTGTTTCTCGATGATGTTGGATGCAAAATTTGATAGTTGATTATAGACAATCTTAAGTTCGTTAAATTAGGATGATGATATTGTGTCTCGATGACCTTAGATGCAAGATTTGATATTTGAACTTAGATGATTCTAAATTTGGGAAATTGGGATGATATTGTGTCTTGATGCCCTTGGATGCAAAAATATGATATCTAAGTCTAGATGATATTGAATTCGAAATTTGACGTTGGATACAAAATTTGATAGTTGATTGTAGACAATCTTAAGTTATGTAAATTAGGATGATGATGTTGTGCCCCGATGACCTTAGATGCAAGATTTGATATTTGAACTTAGATGATTCTAAATTTGGTAAATTGGAATGATGTTATTGTGTCTTGATGCACTTGGATGCAAAAATATGATATCTAAGTCTAGATGATATTGAATTCGAAATTTGACGTTGGATACAAAATTTGCCCCTCAATGACGTTGGATACAAAATTTGAAGTTGAGTCCAAATGATCATAAATTTGATAAATTGGGATGATGGTATTTTACCATAGCATTGATAAACTTGGATGCAAATTTTATATGTATGATCCCGAATTCAATAAATTGGGATGTATGGTATTGCGTGTCTATATGGTCTTAAATTCGATAACTTGCGATGATGGTAAATTGTCTCGATAATGTTCTATGCAAAGATTTGTTATATGAACCTAAATGGTCCTGAATTTAATAAATTGCAATGATGATATTGTGTGCGTATATAGTCTTAAATTTGATAAATTGCGATGATGGTAAATTGTCTCGATAATATTCGATGCAAAATTTGATATATGAACTTAAATGGTCCTAAATTTAATAAATTAAATGATGGCGTTGCATCTCGACATTGGATGCAAAATATGATATTTGAGTCTTAATGGTCCTAAGTTCGATAAATTGGGATGATGGTTTTGTGCCTAGATGAGCTTGGATGTAAATTTCACTTTTGAGTCTTATTGACATGAAATTCTATAAATCTAGAAGATATTGAGCCGATAATATTGGATGCAAAATTCAATATTTAAACCTAGATGATCCTAATTTGTTAAATTGGAATGATGGTGTCTCAATGACCATGGATGTCAAATATGATATTTGACCTACATGATCTTATATTCGATGAATTGAGATGATGATATTGTACCTCAGCGATTGTGGATGTGAAATTTGATATTTATTCTTGATGAACCTAAATTCGTTAAATTAAGATGATAGTGTTGAGCCCCAGACTTTGGGTACAAATTTTATTTGAGCCTAAATGATTCTAAGCTCAATATATTGGGATGATGGTGTTGGGTCCTCGTGACCTTGAATGCAAAATTTGTTCTTAGATGTTCCTAAATTTGGTAGTTGGAATGATTGTATTGTGTCTTTACTTGGATACAAATTTTGATATTTAAGCTTGCCCAAACAAAATGAAATTCGATAATTTGATGCTATGGTATTGTGGATCGATATTGGTTTCAAAATTTTCTATTTGAGTCTAAGTGATCCTAATTTCAATAACTAGGAATGATGATATTGCACCTTGATCATAGCACTTGGGCACATGTTTCTAACTTTTTTACTTTGGTATTTTAAAAAGCTCTTTATAGCTTCGAATAATTTTTTATCTTGTTTCTAAACTTTGGGTCGAAATTGAATTATAATTTTATTATTTGCATTTTGACCCCTGCTCGCTCTGTAGACCATAACTTGAGCTCTGGATATCAGATTGAAGCATGCGAGCAGTCGTTGGAAAGCTAAAAATCAGAGCTACAACTTTTGTGTTGAAATAAAAGCCCAATGCTGAACTTTACTGGGACTAAATTGCAGATTTCGTAATCTGGACATTTGTAATAATTTTTAGCGGGCCACTTGTTTTTAAAGTCCAAAAATCGAATAATATATATTGGGAGTTTCTTTCCTTTCTTATCCATGCTGTTTTCGGATTGAGAAATATATAGAAAAATAGATTTCTTAATTTCATGGAAGGCTAATTTCATAAGATTAATCCACGAGTTCAGAGTTTCATCAACACCTGGAGATTCAGGTTACATTGTCAATTTCGATTCATGATTCTATTTTTGATTATATTGATATTTTGATTGCTTAAGTTGAATTTCAATAGGATCGATTAAAGTCATTTGACAAAATTTGGTTTCGGTTTCTAATTTAATTGAATTATAATTTTGCGACGCTTGATCGTTAATTGTAATGTTTTGATGATTGTGATGCTTAATTCAGTCAACGAAACCGAATTCTCATAGGATTGATCACGCTTGTTTGATCAATTATATAGTCAAATAAAAATAGAATCAC
The DNA here is from genome assembly GCA_037974755.1 of Cicer yamashitae. Taxonomy (NCBI): domain Eukaryota; kingdom Viridiplantae; phylum Streptophyta; class Magnoliopsida; order Fabales; family Fabaceae; genus Cicer; species Cicer yamashitae. The sequence continues at coordinate 471,304 of JBBPBQ010020323.1, read as the reverse complement.
GAATTAGAAATTAAACTCATCGATAGAATCTGTGATAGGTCGGAAACTCGAATCAGTGAATTAATCGTTTTGCTCATCTGTTAAAACTAAAATCTAAAAAAACCCCTTTCTAATTTCAATTTTCAAATATGGTTAATATTATTATATCAGAAGTCCTTGCGAAACGACTTGAGTTATTACCTCTATCTACATTTTATTACTTGTATTTGACCCGTGTGCGACAGCGGATCACGCCTCAATGATTTGGAGTGAAATATTATATTTAAGTATTATGATCGTAAGTCAATGAATTGAAATTTTGGTATTGTGTCATGATAACCTTGGATGCGAAATTTTATATTTCAGTCTAGATGATCCTAAATGATTGATAAATTAGGATGACGATGTTGTGCCTCGATGACCCTGGATGCGATATTTGATTCTAGACAATCTTAAGTTCAGTAAATTAGGATGGTGATATTGTGGCTTGATGACCTTAGATGCAAGATTTGATATTTTAGCCTAAATGATTCTAAATTTGGTAAATTGAGATGATGTTGCCCTTGGATACAAAAATATGATATCTGAGCCTAGATGATATTGAATTCGAAAAATTGTGATAGTATTATTGTCCCTCAATGACATTGGATAAAAAATTTGATATTTGAGTCTAAATTATCCTAAATTCGATAAACTAGGTGATGGTATTCTGCCACATATGAACTAGGATGCAAAATTCGGATATTTGAGCTTTAGATTATCCTAAATTTGATGAATTAGAATGATGCTATTGTGCCTCAATGACATTTGATGCAAATTTGTTATTTGAATCCAAATGTTTCTTAATTCCTTAAATTGTTATGATGATGTTATGCCTCAACTTGGATGCGAACTTTGATATTTGATCCTAAATTTGATAAATTAGGAAGATGTTATTGTGTCTCAATAACCTTGGATGCTAAATAAGATATTTGTGCTTAGAAGATATTAAACTCTAAATTGGGATGATGGTATTGTGCCTAGATGACCTTAGATACGTAAGTTTGATATTTGAGCTTAGATGATTTGAAATTTGATAATAAATGGAGACGATGGTGTTGTGCCTCGATGACCTTTGATGTAAAGTTTGATATTTCAGCCCAATGATCCTTAAGATTATGTTGAAAATATTGTTTATGCAAATATTAAATGCTATGTTGGATGCTTAGTTAACGCAATACAAAATATTGGTGGCCGAACAATGAACAACTATTTGATTCAGGAGATTTTTGTTTTGGTGGAACTAGCTTGACGTGAAGGAAGATGGTGTCATAATTTCATTAATAAAACTTATGAAGGTGAAATGTTTTTGATAGGACCCCAATTACTGTTGTGCCAAATGATGAGATGTTTAATTCCTCTAAGAATAACCAGGCCTACAATATGGAGGGTATATGGGAGGAAGAAAAAGAGGGAAGATAAGGATACAGTTAAGGGAACTGCCTAGCTGGCAGTTTGTTATGCATAAGTTGGTTATAAGAAATGAGTAATGGGAATCATTCTACTAAGGATTTATGATTTAAACTAAGTTAATGATTTTAAAGAGGTTGCTTCCTACAAGTCATTGAACAACAATTTAAGAGGTAAACTATTTTGATACTCTAATAATGCAGATCCTTGGCATTCATAGAAACTAATTTTGGTCACTGTAGAATCAAATACAACAGCAGCCTAAAACACTTGATGTCCACCAATACAAAATCAAATATTCTATATGCTAGGAAAAAACAGTGGACAAAAATAAATAAATTACAGAGATCTTTCCTGATTACTAACCATGGCAACCCAAATAATCCAACTTACTAGATCAAAAACCATACTCTATTAATGCAATAACTCAAGGGCTTTTTGCAATGTTGGTCTAAACCTATCAACATCAAGCTTTACATTTTGTTTGTCAAAATACACTGACCTAAAGACTTCCCATCCTTGTTTTTCAATTGATGAGGGATCCTTTATAATCATATGATCTAATGGATATTGTTTTATAAGAGTGCTTTCTTCCAACCTTATTTTATATTCCAAGTACTTTATGTTCATATCCTCTGATGGCTTTGCAAAATCATTTGTGGCAAGCCATTCCACTTGCATCCCACCATAAGGCACAATTTGAATGAAAATTGCATTTTGAGGAAGGAAAAGAATGTTAGTAAGGCCAGCACCATGAACTCCCATTAGTACATCACAAGAGTTCACAGCATCTGCAATACTCAACATATTCCTCCCTGCTTCCATAACAATGACTTTAAACCCCAACCCTTTAGCCGTTTTTGCTATTTGATTTGTATTGGTGAAGGATCTTGATGTTTTTCTTGAGAGAATCAGGAGTCTAGGCTTCTTACTTTTATTACCATCTCTGATTTTGATAGCACTATCTCTCTTTAATGAATAAGAACTTCTCAAAAAATTTCTGAAGTCTTTGATAGAATAGGAGTACTTTTGAGGGTCAATGCTTAGCTCTTGATAATACCTTTTAAGGCCTACAATCACCCTTGGGAAACAATGCACTTCATCATCTCTATCAATATCCATAATCTCATAATTTGACAGCTTTTTAAGAAATGCTTGGTGTTTGACAATCCACCAAGGCTTCTTGTCAGTTATGATAAGCTGAACTTGTCCATTAAATTGTCTACAAGTCAAAAAAAGTGGAATCATTATGTCACTGAATTCATGGAAGTGGTTTCCAGTGTATCCTGCTGTAGAGAATATTACTGCTGGAATGCTGTGATTTTTGGTGCACTGTGGGACTTGTTGGCTAGTTTTTACTGACCATTTTGTTACATTACTCATTGCATGTGCATCACTCTTCCGAGCATAAGGTCTTATACTCCATGACATGTTTTCAGCCAAGATGGTTGTTTTGTGTGATGCAATGTAAACATTGGAGGATTTTCCATGCAATCTGATATCTCCTTCGGTTTGGCAATATTCTGTTCTTACTTCTGAAACACAAAGTGGTTGCTCCACTTTTCTTGTTTCTAATTTTTCAACTGCAAAACAAAGAATGATTAATCCTTCAGCTTATGGAGCTTATTTGAACTTGATTAGGCTCCTCTAATGTGAGCAATTAGTAAAGTGAAAAATTCAGGGGTTGATATTTTAACCACCATGATTTGCGTATGCATACAATATCAGTCATTGATTTATTTATCAATGGTTGATATTGCTCACTTTAGAGGAGTCTAGTCTGAACTTGAACCATCTTTCAAGTCTCAAGCTTATTAAGACAAACAAATCTTTACCTTCAGCTTTTGTTGGAGAGCTGCTGGTGTCATTGATGAAAGTCTTTGTTGCATTAACTTCAACTGCAAAATAAAGTAGTTTCTATCAAATTCATTATATAGTCATTAAGGAGGTTGAGGTGTTTATTCATCCAAGTGTATTCTGCCTATATTTCTTTTTAACTTTTTTTTTTATGGAAATTAAGGAGGTTGAGATGTTTATTCATATAATTAAACCACAATAGAGCTGATATGAACTTGCTTTACTACTTTGATTTTATTATTACCTTTAGCTATTTGTTGAGATATTCTAGAGGCATTGACAGTATTCCTTGGTACAACTCTTTCATCTGAAAAATGAGATATTCAAATGATTAAATTAAGGTTTACCTTAAATCCTTTTATCCTTATTGAGATTCAGAAAATCTTACCTTCAATCATATGTAGAGAACTTCTAGTCTCTTCAACAAGTATTTGTGTTACAAGGTCTTCAACAGTAGACCAAAGAATCATCACATAAACAACCACATGTGAGATTCATTTGTCTCAAAAAGTATGCATATATTATTCTTAACTCAAAAAGCTCTACTATGTTATTCTTACCTTTGGCTATTTTTAGAGAGCTACTGGTGTCATTGAGCATCAGCATTTTGGTGTCATCACCAACAAAGAGCTTCAGGTTCACTGTGAAGAAACAAAAGAAGTAAAGATATACTCAAAAGGCTACTATAAGCATTGAAATTATGGTTTTAAATTGCGGTAGTGGCCGCAGTTGCAATTATGCAGTCAACCTTCGTATAACGGTAAAATGCAGACTAATACATTTAATACAGATGCAATTGTGGTTGCAATGTCATTGCAGAGATTTCTAAAACCGTTATATTGCGGCCTTAAATTCAGTCGAGGATCGCAATTTAGAACCATAGTAAGATTTATCTGCATTTCATGCCAAAAAACTAAGAACAAAAAAAACATGCATGCTAGTACTCACAATCATGTATAGGACCCAAGTAAGGCTTAAACACTATACAAAGACTCAAAACCATGAGCAAGAAGCACACAAGTGCTCCATATCCAAACTTTTTCTGCTCATGACGACTAAAGCTTTTGGCAAATATTGTGTCGTAAATCATTTTTTTTTTTTATTTATCAACCAAAAAACCAAATAAAAACCATTCTGATCAAAATTAAGCTATGACCATAAAATCTTTGTAGACTAAGCTAAGATTTTGAGACAAACTTTGTATATGACAAATGGAAGATGTTGAGGTGCATTATTATATTTTTATAAATGAAAAGTTGCTCCCCACGTAGTTGTTAGCTCTTGAATTAGAAGGATTCTACAAAACTAATAAAATAGGAAATGAAAAGGACTGTGGTTAATAGAAACATTTTCAATGATTAATTGGTACATATTTGGTTAGGTAATTATAGTTTTATCATATATGAAGCAAGAACTACCAGCCAGCTTTGAAAAGTATTTACCAACTAAAGCTTGTTTAAAATGTTGATATCAATTATTGCAGTTATAAATTACCATACTTGGTCACACATTTAGCTCAAGTGAAAATATTTACTAGCTTGCTGCATCAACCTTTGCATGAAAATAGTAGCAACTTAATTACTTAACTTAGTGAACAAAAAACCAAGGACAAATTAACAAGTACTAGTTTTTAGATTTTTAATGATTATAATATATATATATTACTGCTTGGTATGATTATGAATTTAATTCAAGGCACACTCAATGGAACAATAAATAAAAAAGCAATGGAATTGTCGGCAAGAAGCAAAGAGTGAGACATTTTAACAATCACAATATTTTAATTTCTAATGTTTTGGTGGGGTGCATGATATGAGGAATTGGAATAATCCATTTGGAAGGCTTGATATTATATACGTGTGCATATATTTTATCATAAAATTAATTAAATTAAATGTTTGATTTTATACGTTATTGGTAGTTCCAAACTTAATACTAATTGTTAATGGATTTGATTATTTGATTCTTCAAATGCAAACCACCCTATATCCCCATTGGTTGAGACATTTAGGCACCATCTTGTAATAATTAATTAATAGTATAACTCTCTCTCTCTGGGCTACCCACACACACGTACAAATTCAAAATATTTAGTAACAAGCTATATATGAGAATAATTAATTTATAGTTTGAGCATTGATTTACCCAACAAATCCTTGACCTTATATTTTTGTGCATTACCATAAACAGTAATTAGAAGTTAGAAGTCAATATTAGGTACCAAATTGTGGGACTGGGAAGGATACATAATGCGTGGCCAACGTGTACTGTGTGCTACACATGTTCTAGTTTATGTGCACTAACTAATTATTACTTCCTCAGTTTGAGGATCATATTTGTAAAAAAAAAACACTAAAATAAGTGTATTTTTATTTCCTATAAAGAAAGCTTTTTTTTTTAGTATTAGACTAATATGTGACCACCATTAGCAATGGAGATACTTACCATCCTCAATGGAGAAGTTCATTTTTGAGTATTTAAGTAAATTCTATGTGTTATAAAAAAAAGTGAGTCCTCTTACCTATACATCACTCGTTTATAATATTGAAATGTAATGATATAATTATTAGTGATTTAGTAATGGTAGTCTATATGATTATTATAATGATATAAACTTTCAACTTAATAAATGTTACACCGGTATAATTTGATCTCTTCTCTTTATATATCAAGTGCTTAGAGTTATAATATAGATACTTAGATAACTAAATCTAAACGATATAACTATATATGGATTATCATTATTGAAAGTTATTTAAATATCACATGATCACTTTATGTTTTAATTTTGGCCATTTATAATTCAATCAATGGCTAAGATCCATTCATTTTACTTTCTCATAATAAAAGTTATCTCATATATATCCATTCATTTTACTTTCTCATAATAAAAGTTATCTCATATATGTGTGTGAGAGAAAGAGAATAGAGATCAAGTTATAGTGTAATTACGAGTAAAATTACTCTGCTTAATACGCATTATAAGTTACTCTAGTATCAAGTTAATTCAACCGTCAAATTAAAAGTTGGTGTTGAATAGATCGCTTTTACAAATTTTACAAAATTTTAAAACCATTTGATATATTATCCATTAACAAAATATAAGTAACTATTGACTCTCATAGTACATTTTTTTTAACTAAAATCAACGATTTTCATTGATTTAAATTGTAAAATAAATCGACACAATACAAATTCAACTTTGCTAAAAATAAAAAACATACAAACTCATAGCACCCAAGTTAATAACGTAAAATGTTAATATGCTTACAAATATGACAAAATTCAGGTGTCTAAAATACATGTGTATCTGAATTTGTAACATTGACGATGTCAAAATCATTGATTAAAATATGTAATGCATCAAAGCTACTATGTAAATATGAATTAAAATGAAAGGAAAAACTAAAAAAAACCACTGCACCAAGATAGGAAAACCAAAAAATGTTGCACTCAGACGAAGAAATCACACAAAAATACAAAAGAAAACTAAATTTGTGTGGAAGTCACTTATTTAGATAAAAGAAAAAAAATGATTTGGAGGGGTGATTCTAGACCAAAAAAATGATTTTAAATCTCCTGTCTTAATGGAAGTAAAAGAAGAGAACTAGAGTTTAAAATTTGGAAGAGGAGACCATTTCCATAATATATAACTACTACAAATTTTGGATTTATACGAAATTTCGTTTGATCATTAATTTAACAAAACAATAATCAATTGTTAGATTGATTAAATAAATTGTATACGTTTTTGTATTTGAAAAACCTATTTAATTAAAAGCCTTTTTAGGTGTTTTTACGTGTAGTCTTAATAAAATAGGCAAAACTTCAAATATATAGTAAGAATCTTTATGGATATATAGGTATGTCATGAATCTCATCATGACACCTAGAGTGATCCCTCATCGGATGAATTTGATGGAATTGTGAAATTTTTAGAATGTGTTTGGATAGGGTAATATTTTAAAATGCGTGTTTATTTTATTTTGACGTAAATTTTTTTAAATATTATAATAGAGAAAAAAATGAAATGTTAGATAAGAAGATGTATTTTTGAAAATAATGAAATTTTTTTTTTGACATTTTCATTATTTCTATAAATATAAATAATTGTTCACTTTACAAAATCTCTTATCTTCTTATCAATAATTAAAATTAACATATAATTTAATAAATAAAAAAATATATATTTTTCACAAAAATTAAAATATTTTCATATGTCTTATTTCCTTAGCTATTTCTGGATTTTTAGGAAGAAATTAAAATGATTTAAGTCAAAATACATTGTCCCAATTAAGTTATTTTTTTGGAAACATTTTCAAAGTATATTTAAAATTCCAAGAATTTTATAAAACATTTCACTCTTTTCTAAAATCATATACTTAAAATACCACCTAGTCAAAATTTGGAGTAAACTAACACAGGTTGTATTTTTTTCCCCATATATTTCTCTACTAGATTAGCTTGAATAAAATATGAATTTTTAAACACTAAAAATTTAAAAAATTATATTTAATTTATTCGTTAAAAATTAAATTTTTGTGAAATTTTTTTTTACAATGTTCTAAATATGTATATAGTTTAAAAATTCAAAAGATACACATAAATTTAATTCAATAACATGAAATAAAATTATTGACGAAATTTAGGGGCTTTCCATGTATTTGACAACTAAGTCTTCATTCTTGGGTCGTTGCTGTATCTATTTATCTAACATACATATTTGACTACATGTTCTTTTTAATCCTGATTTTGTATATGCAGGATGAAGCCAGTTTCAAAATATTAAAGAAAAAAAATTTTAATTACAGTTTTCGTCTATCTATTATTATCAATTCACGTAACTGATTCTTCTATTTTAAAAGTCGATAGTTTTATTATTTTTTCTGATTTTTGAACTAAAAAAATGATGATTTGACTAAGATTAACAAACTATAAATTTTTTAGATAATAATATATAGAAAAATTTAGCCAAATGATTCTGACACGTGTTTGTTTATGTAATGATTATTTGGTAAACTGTTGAAGACATTGTAAATGTAAACTAGGATGGTAATTATAGGGACAGTGGAGGCTAATGATTTTGACAGAACCTTCTTTATTTTTTGCAGTTGAAGATAATGCAACTAAGACTCTCTTCAATGACACCAGAATCTCTCCACCAAAAGCTGAAGGTAAGATTTTGCTTGTCTTAGTAAGGTGCTGACTTGAATGCTAGTTTAAGTTCAGATCAGAATCCTCTGAACTGAGCACTCGCTTTAGAATGAAAAGTGAAAAATATCGATCATTGATGCATAAAAGAATGATTTTCCATGCACTCTGATATCATGGAGTATAAGGCCTTATGCTCAAAAGAGTGATGCACATGCAATGAGAAGTGTAACAAAATGGTCAATAAAATCTAGCCAACAAGTTCAACAGTGCTCTAAAAATCATAACATTCCAGCAGTAATATTCTCTACTGTAGGATACACTGGAAACCACTTCCATGAATTCAATGACATTATCATTCCACTGTTTTTGACTTGTAGACAATTTAATAGACAAATTCAGCTTAAAAAGTTGTTGTCAAACACCAAGCATTTCTTAAAAAGTTGTCAAATTATGAGATTATTGACATTGATAGAGATGATGAAATGCATTGTTTTCCAAGGGTGATTGTAGACCTTATGGTGGGAAGCAAGTGGAATGGCTTGCAACAAATGATTTTGCAAAGCCATCAGAGGATATGAATATAAAGTACTTGGAATATAAGATAAGTTTGGAAGTTATAAAACAATATCCATTAGATCATGCGATTATAAAGGATCCCTCATCAATTTAAAAACAAGGATGGAAAGCCTTTAAGTGAGTGTATTTTGACAAACAAAATGTAATGCTTGATGTGAATAGGTTTAGACCAATATTGCAGAAAGCTCTTGAGTTATTGCATCAATAGATATGGTTTTAGTTTTATGATCCAGTAAGATGAATGAGTGAACAATTGAACTAAGATGCAGGTCTTATGCATTAACCATAAACAACAGCATGAAAGGATAAGATAAGAATCATATCATATTTTGATTTAAAGACAATAAGTCATATATTATTTTACTCATACCAATCAAATTTTTATTTTTGCAAACCATGGCTAGAGTCCATTTCACTTAACAATCAGTCATATTAAATTTTCATGATTTAAGGGAAATGAAACTGAGCAAAAGATTGAAATGTAAACAAGATTTCCACTTTCCAGCCTCTGAGTATTCGTTCACTCAAGTATTAGTTCAACAACTTTGGAAGAAAAGGAATTCAGACAAAGGAGGGAGAAGAAAGACTGAATTCACAGGATTATACTTCTCTTTCACTCTCTTAGATAATAGATATATATACTTACTTCTTTATTCACTTTTCATTCATCAAGAAATTTGCAATTGTCTTTGGAGAGTTTTTCCAAATCTATAAAATGTTTTGTTGACATAGATTCTCCTTGGTGGATGCTCACATCACATACCCTCTGCTTGATAATTGCTCTATGTTGGCCTCGTAACACATGCGTAGATACAATGGATTACACAAGTATAAGTTCCAAGCTGCTGTTGCGTAAGAGTCCCACATCGCCGGTACAAAAACGAAACTGAGTAGGTGCTACATATAAAAACAGAAGCGAGTCAAACTTGCAACTCATATCTTTCTCGGCCTTTTGGCTATGATCAAGTGTAGTATCTGTTCTTATTAGTTTAATATCTGATATGTGGTCCAATGGGCCACACGATATTAAATTACTTTTTTGAGGCTTCGAGGCCACTTCATAGCTTGCTACTGGGCTTCTCTTGGGTCGCCTATGCGTTGCACTGCTTCATAGGCTGGCGCATCCCACCAATCAAAGTTAAATATTTTTTATTTCTAATTTAATAATAAAAATTAATAGTAATAATTTTGACATACATATGTAATTGATAAAGTTATGAATCATTGTTTCTGTCAATTTCTTACGTAGTTCTGATTGTGTAATCGGTTTTTGAAATATAACATGATCTGTTGTTTATCCGAATCTGAGTTAGGCTGTCCGTTGTGTCTATGAATCAATCAACCGGCCAAACTATAGGCCCAACAAATCAAAATGGGCCTTTAGTTTATAATTACGAGGGTACTAACTAATTACTCATTTTTTGACAAAATCTACTGCATTTTACAAGTTCAGATTTTAGTTATTTTTAAATTTGAAATTAATTTACACTTTTGATCCTCTAACTTATTTAGTTATACTATTATCGTTTTTCTTCCTTTTTAAATTGATCTTTCATCTCTTAAAATAATTACAAAATTGTCATTTTACATGTTTGGTTTCAAATTGCTACAGCTATTGATATTTCAGCAATTTCATTATTTTTTAGACTATTTATATCCTTTCTTATAAGACTCTTTTACATTTTTTCTTTATCCCTAAATATAAGACCTTTCACAATATTCAATACATTAATTTACTATCGGAAAACGCAACATCTTATTATATTAATAATTATAAGAATAAATATTTGTTTGAGAAATTCATTACTACAATCACTTTTCTTAATACATATAAAATGTGTAGGAAGTTCATATAATAAGAGACGAAGGGAATAATTTTTATAAAATTAATGTATGATTTTCTTAAAAAGAAATAAAAACACTCAAGTATATTCATCTTTTTCTTCAACTTAGAAAATTAATAAATGTAAAATTAAAAAAAATACTAAAAAAAATCAATGATCAATCTAACAATTCCTCTTCCAACAAAGCCCACTTTCACCAATCATAATTATTATCACTAAAATCTATAAACCCCCAAAATAAAACCTAAAAATTCAAATTGGAAACTGAAATTTGGAAATTTTGGGTTTTCATATTCATAGCAATCATCATCATTCTATGTGTTTATAAGATTGAACATACATTGTGACTTCAATAGTTTTTGGATCTTTGTAGCTACTTATGACGTTTTATGATAAACTACTTTAAATTTATTAGTTTAGAAACTTGATTTAATTTTTTTTTAGTTTCAAAAGCTATTTAAAAATTCACTATTTGTAGAAAAATTCAGGTAGCATTTCTCTTGGTCATTCTATAGTATGTTTTATTATCTTGGCATTCTATAAAAGTAATTATTTTTAAGTTATTTATAAATTTCCTCAATCAAAAATAATCTTATTTAACATGCGTCAAATATTAAATGAGTATTTTTCTTAACCGTATTCAAACTAAGATTAAGCACATTGTGGGACTCCAATCCCTTCTATGGACTAAACCCCATTGGTAAAAGTATTTTATTCTATAATAAAACATAATATGGAACTTCTTGCAACTTATGAAGAGCCAATCTTAGTATTTTGATGGCTTATTTTTTCATCTATTGATTTCAAAAATTCTCAAATACACGTTTGAATCGGTTAATCTCAATATATATTTTACACATTTAAATTGACTATAAAATATTTTCCTTGATTAGAATGAAAATAAGAGAGTATAAATTTTATATATATATAACATAAATATCTCTTAAAATTTTGACATTATATAATTAAATAAATAGGGAGAAATGTAAAAAAAAATGTGACTTTGTCTCTTTCCACCTTGGGAGAAAATAATTTTGTGGGCTCTAACTTTATTTTTTTAATTTTTTTATCATCTTTTTTACATTTTAATAACTTTCATTTATTTTGAAATAATGTAGTGTATAAGATCCACAGAGAGTAAAAGATAGAACGTGTTTGCATGGTCATTCTTCTCCATATACTCAAAAAAAAAAAAAACTCTACAATAAAAATGTCTATTTAACTTTATGTTAAATAGGTAAAACATCTACTGTTGTGAATTGACTAAAAATATAAAAAGTAAAAAAAAATTATAAAAATAAAAATACAATGTTTTCCACAAGTTTTGAGGTTTTTTTACTTTTGAATCATTAACATGAATGCAAACGGTCCATATAAATATTTCTAAAAAAGTTTATAAAAGAGAAATGGCTCATTATCACCACAATGAGTCGCAAGAAAATACTAACCACATAAGCGATTTGTGTCAATTACTCGGTTAGTATTTAATGTTTAAAACATGCATATTCTTTCATTTATTGGGTTTAACTTTCGTAAAAAATAGCACCTCTCTTTATAAAATACTATGAACCGATTGTATTTAATAATTAACTATTTTTTACGGGAAGTTAATAATTAACCTTAATACTAACTTGATTTATGAAAATATGTTGGCGATTAAAATTGACACACAAAGGAGGTCACCGCACATTGTAAAAAAGACAGAAATCCGAGATATGTGGGGTTTCACACATCACACACACATGTAACAAAGTCATCATGCTTAATGCACGTACTTTTAATATCTGAATAAATATAAATATAAATAAAAATAAAAACTCGTTCGAAGAGCACGTGCAATTCATGACAAATATTGATGAGTCTAGGTGTCTCAAAATTGACGGTAAGATGACTGCGGTTATAGAGTGGTCACCAACGGTTTGTTGTTGTTCTAATTCTCTCTGTCTCTCTATTGTTTATAAATAAAAAGTGCGGTGACATTTAACTCTATCTATTACTCGTTTGCTTCATTTTTTATTGCTAGTCACGACTATGTTTTTTTACCGTTAACCTCTAATGAATTATAATTATTTATAATACTAAATTTTCGTAAAATTAAATTTTATATAATAAATTAAATTCACATAATATATGTGAATTGAGTTAACATAACTTATTTAAATATAATTATAAAAAATGTGACTAACAAAAGTATTTTTATTATACCTCAAATTCAAAGTTCATAAGAACGTAATGAAAATGGTCTTTACTTTATAAAAATAGTGTTTTTATATTTTAAATATATATTTATTTTAATTTAAATAAAAACTCTTGAAAGAAATAATTCATGATGAGAAAATGAAATAATAAATAATTGATGATATAATTTCGTTTTGACCTTTTCATTAACAAATGATTGTAATAATTTTCATTTTGAAGCAAAACAAAACGAAGCTTCTATATTTACTAATAGAAGATATAAATTTGGATTCAATTTGTTTGAGTTAAAATGACTTTAGATACATAAAATTTATATGCTTAAATAATTTTTGATAATTATTTTTTTAATATTTGGTGTAAATTTTAATTTAAAGTTGAGTTTTAAGGATTTTGCTTTTACATCTAATTTTATTATTAAACTTACGTTGCATTCAACTAGTTCTAAATGAATGAGTTCAACTAGTTTTTAAAAATATAATTTATTTGATATATTTATTTTATATTTAAATGTTTCTAAAATACTCTTTCACTATGTATAAACGTGTTTAACTCCAACTTCTCATATCCTAACATGAATTTCAATAAAAAAAATATCTTAAGAAAAACTATAATATTAATATAATATATATCTAAAATAATTTACATTCACATCATAAAAAATATTTACATCGAAATTTATTATAATCGTTGAACTACTAAAAATATTTAACTTTAATCACATTGATTTAAAACATCACTTAAATAATGATTTCTGATTGATTGACAATTATATTAAAATTAATCTTTTTTTAAAATAATAATAAACTTATTTAATAATTTAAAATAAAATTTATATCTATCAATCTCCCCTTATTTCCTCTCTCCCAAACTCAAAATTGTGTAAGTTTTAGTATCACATTGAGTTGTAGCTTTTATAAAAAATTAAATTCGTGAATTTAGTTTCTTAAATAAATTTTCTCCCTTTTAAGTCTTTTTAGTTTGACATAGAAAAGAAAACAAAGAGAGAGTCTCTGGAATCATGGAAAAGAAAAAGATGAGAAGTGAGAGAAAACAAGTGATAGCAGAGTTAAAGAGGCAACTATGGTTAGCAGTTCCTATGTCATGCATTGGACTCTTACAATTAAGTCTTCAAACCATTTCTGTTATGTTTGTTGGACATCTTGGTACTCTCCCTCTTTCAGGTGCTTCCATGGCTACTTCTTTTGCCTCTGTCACTGGCTTCAACTTACTGGTAAATTCATATATACTTTTTATATATAAAGTCTTTTAAAATTTTATTTATTTTTGATGTGGGACTTGCTGATACCAATACATGCATGTTTTTATGTCTCAACTCTTATGTCAACTAAAACTAATAAGTAAATATTTACATACATGTTTTTTGATTATCAGATGGGAATTGCTAGTGCACTAGACACATTTTGTGGTCAATCAAATGGAGCAGGACAGTACCATATGCTTGGAATATACATGCAAAGATCAATGCTTGTTGTTTCAATTGTGAGTGTATTTCTTAGTATCATATGGGCAAACACAGAATCAATTCTAGTTTTTATGCACCAAGATAAAGCTATATCAAAAGAAGCTGGTTCATATGCATTTTTCATGATACCAAGTTTGTTTGCATATGGTCTTCTTCAATGCATTCTCAAGTTCTTGCAAACACAAAACATTGTCCTCCCAATGGTTTTAACCTCTGGAATCACAGCTTTGATTCACACACTTTTGTGTTGGGTTTTGGTTTTTCAAATTAAGCTTGGAAGTAAAGGGGCAGCATTGTCAAATTCTATATCTAATTGGGTTAATGTGCTATTGATTTCTCTTTATGTGAAATTTTCTTCTTCTTGTAAACAAACATGGACAGGATTTTCGAAGAGAGCACTGCATAATCTCTTTGATTTCCTTAAACTAGCTCTTCCTTCAGCTCTCATGATCTGGTAATTTTTTATTTTTTAACTCAAAAGTAATGGTATAATTAATTTACAAAAATTAACTATATTCTTGGATATTTATTTTTGTGATAGCTTGAAAGTGTGGACATTTGAACTAATGGTTCTCATGTCTGGTCTTCTTCCTAATCCAGTATTACAAACTTCAGTGCTTTCAATATGGTTAGTAATACTATTATATCTCAACCTCAATATTGAGAACATTCTTTAATGCACATTAATTTGTTATGTCTCCTATTTTCAGCCTTAATACATTTGGTCTAGCTTGGATGATACCTTTTGGATGCAGTGCTGCAGTAAGGTATTTTATGATCACTTGCCAAAATTATGGCTTTACGATTGTTTGAATTGTCTTATTTGAATTTATTTATTGACAAAAATATTTATAACATTATTTAAAAGAATTTATAAAAACAACTTATAATTTACGTATTTCGATTTTTAATATAAGCAAAAAGAGAAATGTATTTATGCAAAATTTATTGAATTTGATGGATGAGTATGACAGCATACGGGTGTCGAATGAAGTGGGGGGTGGAAATCCCAAGGGTGCAAGTCTAGCAGTTCGAATGGCATTATCCTTAGCATTCATTGAAGGTGCATTTTTAGTATCAACTATGATTCTATTGAGGAATGTGTGGGGCCATCTTTATAGTGATGACAAACAAGTAATCAAATACGTCTCATACATGATGCCAATTTTGGCTCTTTCTAGTTTCCTTGATGCCATTCAAAGTACACTTTCAGGTAATATACTTCTATTCTATTTATTTATCTCTTTCAGGTAATTCACTTATACTAACATGAATTATTACTATTTTATGGTCCAGGTGTTCTTGCAGGATGTGGATGGCAGAAGATTGGTGCCTATGTGAATCTTGGTTCATTTTATATTGTAGGTGTACCATGTGCCGTTGCATTAGCCTTTTTTCTGCACATGCGTGTCATGGTAAATATTGCTGCATACTACTACTATATAATCTCACCATATCTTTATGGTGTTTTTTTTTTTTATTTTCTCACTAGTCTTTTTTATTTTTTTTGTGAAAAAATAGGGGCTGTGGTTAGGGATTATCTCTGCATTTATTGTGCAAATATTATTGTACACTATTTTTACGATTCGTATTAACTGGGAGGAAGAAGTAAGCAAAATCAGGATAACTCAACATTCATTAATTATTGTGCTTATTTTTGTTTTTTTTTATTGCATTTATTTATTTATTTATTTATTAACACAGATCTTGTTATTTAATTTATTTATTAGGCAGGGAAGGCTCAAAGCAGAGTTGAGCAATCCACCATGACGCCAGCTACTACTCTGAGAGACAGCATGTTATCATCTCAAAAACTTGAACAAATTCCCTAATCAATTTTGCTTTTATCATGTTGAATCATAGTAAAACCTTCCGCCAAACAAATAGTAATGTGTTATTATACTGTTACAACAAATCACTACTAATCAGTAATAGTTACTTATAACATGTTTACTAAATTAGTCAAATCGAACAAAATTTAAATATTTTTGAAAAGATTTAAGGGTGAGAACATAAGCTTGCTAAAAAAATTCCTAAGGATTTGGGGTTTGTAAGTAAGTACTAAGTACTAGCTCACCATGTTGGTTTTGTTTGAAAAATAAAAAATTCAAGCAATTGGATTTAATACAAATTTAGGCAAATAAAATCTTGAATTTCATTTTTTTTTATTGAACATGCATATTAAGAAAACAAAGTTAGAATTAAATTCAATATATTAAAAAAAAACTATAACCAACGGAAGTTGGGTGTGGCGGAAAGGGACTAGTCTTCCAACGTGGTGAACAAAGTTCGAATCCTAATCAAGAGAAGTCTATATTTAAGATCCAACATCTCAAATAAGATTACCTCTAGTCGAGAAACTTATAGGAAAAAAAATTACAATCAGCATAAACTATGTAAAGAGCTAGAAGCTAAAATCATGATCCTCTTAAGGGACCCTCTTCCCTCAAAGTCTGTAAATAACCCTTTCCCCTGCTATGTACTTTGGCTTTTTCTTCTGTTTTTTCCAAACAGAGCACACTTTCCTTCTTCAACATCCTAACAAATTTGAGGAGAGGAAGGGAAGTTTCACTATATCAGCAGCATCTGTATTTGAAACCTATCCATCAGTGCAAGTGTACCACTTACAAACAATTCACATTAAAATCAGTGGGACCATTTTGCCTACTCAGAAGTCTATCTATCCATTTTCAAATTTGTCTTACTCACCAAGGAACAATGCAATGTCACCATTCATCTTCTATCCTCCACAAATCCATTTCATCATTTATCTTTTTCTTGGTTCACAAACACCCTTTAACCATTGCCACACTGAAACATGTGATCTTAGCATCTTATCTTCTCATTTTCCCAAACAACCTTTCATTACAGCAACATCCTCTTCAATCTTCAATCCCTTTACCAATGGCAGATGCCAAAAACAATGCTAAGATTCTTGAAGAACTAGAGGCTTTGAGTGAAACCCTTTACAAATCACACACATCTGCCACAGCTCGAAGAACAGCTTCGCTTGTTCTGCCACGAAATACTGCTGCTCCATCCATTGAAGATGACTATCACACGACGAAAGTTGATGATGAAAGCAATAATAAACCACGAGCACGCCGCATGTCCTTGTCCCCGTGGCGATCAAGCTCAAAGCATGAAGATGGAATTTCCAAGACAGAAACCAAAGTAGTGGCAGGTAACACATCGATTGATTCGGGTGAGAATGAGAAGAAAGGGATTTGGAAGTGGAAGCCTATGCGGGCGCTTTCGCATATTGGAAAACAGAAACTAAGTTGTTTGTTCTCTGTTGAAGTGGTTGCTGCTCAAGACCTTCCTTCTTCCATGAATGGACTAAGGCTAGCTGTGTGCGTAAGGAAGAAGGAAACAAAGGATGGTGCGGTTAAGACAATGCCGTCACGTGTTTCACAAGGAGCTGCTGATTTCGAAGAGACACTTTTCATCAAGTGCCATGCTTATTACACCAACACCAATGGCAGTGGGAAGAGGATTAAGTTTGAGCCACGTCCTTTTTGGATTTACCTTTTTGCTGTTGATGCTCAAGAGCTTGATTTTGGAAGAAGTTCTGTGGATTTGAGTGAGTTAATTCAAGAGTCTGTTGAGAAAAACCAACAAGGGGCGCGAGTTAGGCAATGGGACACGAGCTTTGGGTTATCTGGAAAGGCAAAAGGAGGAGAACTTGTTGTGAAACTTGGTTTCCAGATTGTGGAGAAAGATGGAGGAGTTGATATATATAATACTAATAGCAATAGTCCAATGGAGAGTTCAAAGTCCAGCAAGTTGAGTAGTTTCTCATCTTCTTTTGCACGCAAACAATCAAAGACATCCTTCAGTGTGCCTAGTCCTAGAATGACGAGCAGAAATGACGCATGGACTCCTTCACATTCACATGAAGGTGGCATTCAAGGAATGGATGATTTGAATCTTGATGACCCGAACCCAGTTCAGGATTCCTCTTCTTCTGCTCAGAAAGTTGATGACCACATAGAACAGGTAGAGGATTTTGACCTTCCAGATTTTGAGGTTGTTGATAAAGGGATTGAGGTTCAAGAGAAGGAAGAAAATGAAGGAGGGGAATCGGATAAATTTGTAAAAGAAAAACCAGTTGCAGACGAGGTTGTGAAGGAAGTAGTGCACGATCATGTGCACCATGCTAGATTGTCTGAGCTTGACTCAATTGCCCAGCAAATAAAAGCTCTTGAGTCAATGATGGGAAATAATGGAATGAACACAGAGGAAGAGACAGAGGCATTGGATGCAGATGAAGAAACTGTGACTAGGGAATTTCTTGAGATGTTTGAGGATCAAGACAACAAAGAATACTTATTCAATCAACCTGAAATTCCACATTTACAACTCGAAGAAGGACACGAAGATTCTCCTACAGATGGAGGAGAATCCAAAGTATATCTTTCTGATCTTGGTAAAGGCTTGTGTTGCGTAGTTCGAACAAGAGATGGGGGCTACTTGGCTTCCATGAATCCTTTGGATGTTGCTGTGGCTAGAAAAGATACTCCAAAGCTGGCAATGCAGATGTCAAAGCCTTTTGTGTTGGCATCGCAGGAATCCGTTAG
Organism: Cicer yamashitae; assembly: GCA_037974755.1. Lineage (NCBI taxonomy): Eukaryota > Viridiplantae > Streptophyta > Magnoliopsida > Fabales > Fabaceae > Cicer > Cicer yamashitae. Next base: position 452,183 of record JBBPBQ010020323.1, on the reverse strand, counting down.
CGGTTTTGATTTGTTTCAGAAATTGGCCAGCGTTGGTCTTGATGAACTCGGCTCTCTAGTTTTATCCTCCTTGATGCCGATAGATGAACTGATAGGTAAAACTGCAGAGCAGATTGCTTTTGAAGGCATTGCATCAGCCATCATACAAGGTAGGAACAAGGAAGGAGCGAGTTCTAGCGCTGCGCGCATAGTTTCTGCTTTGAAAAGCATGTCGACCATTATGAGTTCAGGAAGGAAAGAACGAATATCAACGGGACTTTGGAATGTTGATGAAGATCCAGTTACTTCAGAGAACCTTCTTCCAATTTCAATGCAGAAGATTGAGTCCATGACAGTTGAGGCATTGAAAATTCAAGCTGACATGGCTGAGGAAGAAGCTCCGTTTGATGTTTCTACACTCAGCTCAAAGAAAGGGGAAAATGGGAAGGATCTTTTGGCTTCTGCTATTCCACTTGAGGATTGGACTAGAGACCAAAGCTTAAACTACAACAACGGTGCTGCAACTTCAAGTTCTGATGGTGGACCTGAAAGAGTCACAGTGATATCGGTTGTCCAACTGCGGGATCCAATGAGACGCTATGAAGCAGTTGGAGGTCCTGTGATGGTGCTTATTCATGCAACACGTGCCGTCACAAAGGGGAATGAGGAGGAGAAGAGATTCAAAGTAACAAGCATGCATGTAGGAGGTTTCAAGGTTAGGAGTTCCACAAAGAAGAATGCATGGGACAATGAGAAGCAAAGATTAACTGCAATCCAATGGTTGGTTGCATATGGGCTGGGAAAGGCAGGGAAAAAAGGGAAGCCGGCATTGGCAAAGGGACAAGACCTGCTATGGAGCATTTCCTCGCGGATTGTGGCCGATATGTGGCTCAAAACCATGAGAAATCCAGATGTCAAGCTTGTAAAGTGATTTGTTATGTCTAGGAAATAGTCTTGCATTCATGTATCATAAAATGTTTCATTCATCATAGAAAGTTTCATTGTGCTGATCTGTGAATACAAAAATTGTGTAAATGTCATGCAAGCCATCGTTAGTTGTTTTTCTAAAAGCCAATAAAATTTATGAGTCATAAATAGGACATGTGATATTTGAATGATAAAAAGGGTAGATTATCTTTACAAGGGCCTGAAACTGAGTAACCATATTTGATATTTTTTTCATTTTGATATTTCTTTCTTTTTCTATTTGCTCCTTTTTGTGTTCTTTCGACTTGTCAGTTCATATTTGTTGATTTGGTTTGATAAAATAGAAATACAAAACATGTATTTCGGCATTGTGTATACATACATACATGAGATATAGAAAAATAATAATAAAGATTTATCTAGTCCTGCCCATATGTGACTACTACTTTAAATTAAAGGCTAAAGAATATAGAGAAAGTCCTTACAACGAACCAAACCCAAAATAAGAACCAGCTTCAATGCACATAACAACACATCTATGTATCCATTGAAACTGTTTCATTATCTTTGATCAACATAGAAAAATGCCAGTGAAAATTTCACTTAAGATGCAACAATCCAAAAACCGTGATTCGTCACTGTTATAAAATAAATAAGTCAGAGTTGCTAGATTCTATGCAACAAAACTGACATATCATCATATTGTAGATCTTATTAGACTTCACACTAGATTTCCTTTTCCACTCTTCCAAAAAGGGAAGTTCCTCTTGATACAAATTTATTCAGAATTTACCAAGATACAAAGAATCATTTTGAAAGACAAAAAATGTGCCCAATTAATATATCCTTTTCCCCACTGGCTTATAGAGTTGCAGCATTATTTTGAACCATTTGATTTTACTTATTACAAAAATAAGGTTCGAAAGAACACTTGTCAACAATTTTTCTGCATTTGTTCTGGTGTTGTTTTATGACACTCATCAAGATTTTAGAAAAATTCAATCACCTGTAACATTGTATGTAATCGAATACTAGACAAGAAAAAGGCCAAAAAATTATAAGTTCAATGAAATTGATAATATGAATAAGTGATCGCACTTGATAAAATAGGATTAGAAATGAAAGTATTAAACAGAAAGTTGGAGCAGCATCCGTTATAGAAGAAATAAAATTTAAAAATTCTCATCTTAAATAAGACATATTTGGAAAAGATTACAATAACAAGTACTGGAAGGAGTATAGATCAAGAAGGAAGAGGAAAAAAAATCAAATCATTAAGAGATATTTGGATTCAAATTTTTTATCTTGACACACGAGTCATAATTAAATATTATGACATTGTTGAATAATAAGGTGTTATGTATTGTTTTATTTATGCAACTAACTTCACCTAAAGGGGAAAAAACTTTGGCTTGTCATTGTTGTCCGTTTTGGCAAGCAACAAATCCAAAATCCACAAGGTTTGCAATATCCAGTGCTCATTGTTATGCTCTTCTAGTGTAACTATCACATAACAAGACAAGATAATATTTAAGCTCAAGAGAATATCACTAACGGCCAAATTCACAAGAACACAAAACAAGTAGTAAATATAACTTTCACCACAAAATTGTGTAAAATTTCATCGAGTAGAACGCGTCCAAAAACATAAAATTCAGATTGACTAGTTCGATATGTAATTATCATGAAAATATCATGAAATAAAACCTTCAATTCAAAGTATCTATACATTTCAGTTTCCTGGATTGTATGTAATGTATACAGCTAAACAGTACACAAGTACAAATAAGCAACTCACCTGAATGAACTTCAACTGCTTCAAATTATCTACATGAATCTTTCTTTCCAATAAGTCAGAAACTCATAAGTATCAAAAGAACGAAAGGAAAGCTATATATCAACCTGACGACACCGACACCAAAATGCAGTGCCTCCACTTCGGCCTCGAGCAACAGCTATTTCATCATCAACATAAAACCAGATGAAAAAAGGATCCTTGGTGCTTGGTTCCCTATCTTCCTTTTGTCCAAGGCTGATTTGTAGAGGTTTTAAAGGTCCAACTTTTATTCGAAGGTTCTCAAAAATGAAAGACAGTATTCTGTTTTTCCACGAAAGTTTGCCTTCAAATGTTAATTGTCCAACGGGTCCAAGATATACACCATTTTCGATCCTCTTAGCCTAACAATTCATAAACATTACTTAACATTTACTTAGACACAAGAAATCAGAAAAATACCAGAGCCTTTTTCTAAAGATATTTTAGATACAGGTTAATGATTTGGCATATGCAACACTTACAAGTAATGAACAAATAACAGCAATACAACATTGCTTGCATGCGAAGAGTTAAGAAGGCAATCAAAATCTATTTTAGAGGCCTTATTAACTCATACACAAGGGTCATTACACACCAAAAATCCTCACAACCTCAGAAAAGTAGCACCATCACAATATTCAATGCATAATTAACAGTTCTCTCTCTCCTGTCCTTAATATATGTTAGAATATTAGAAAATATGTTTTAGGATTGGTTTACAATCTTAGAGTATCTCTTAGGATTGAATTTTATATTTTTTATTATTATGATATGTTCCTAATTTAGGATTGGGTATATGTATCCCTATAAATAGGGATTAATCTTGAGTCTTTTCATTATTCAATCCTTTTTGCATTCTATTGGAACCCTAGCCTCCTTTCTCATTCTCCCATTCTCTCTTTCTCTATGACTCTCTATTGTTAACAAGTTAAAAAGTTATATTTTAAAATTAGTTGAATTAGATCACAAACTGAGAATTCAGTTCAAAACTCAACAATACAAAAGAGTGAAAGCTTCTCATTATTCAGATGAAGGGTTCTTTCATTTTTTGTTTCCCACTTTAAATAGACTCTTATGTATCAAGAATGAAATAGAGATAGTAACATAAGAAAGAGACTTACAGTAGCATCAAATCTCTGAACAGCTGTGAGAGGAAAGAATCTACCACCTTCTAATTTTTTCTAAAAATCAGCACAATTATTATAGTAAGCATAAACTGCTAAAGATAGTTTAAACCAGAATCATACAAAATAATAGAAATATGTTAACCTTTGCAGTAAAAACTAGCATCCAGGTTCTCCCAGGGGATTCCTTTCCTCCAAGGATTTCAAGAAAACCAGAAGGATCAACTTTTGCTTTCTCAATGACAGAAAGGGCAGAAAGAATCTCCTCTAATGGTACCTTTCTTGTTTTAGCTGCATTTTTTAGCACTTTCACACTTTCCTCTACTTCCTAAGTAAATATAGATATTAAAAATTATATTATATTTTTCAATTCAAAACAGAAACCCCATAAAAAAAATTAAAACTTTGAGCTAATCTCTGCCTTACAAAATTGACCAAGTTTTCAAAGTGAAAGGTGAAAAGGGTTCACTAAAGATTCAAACTTTAGCATTTTAACCTTTTCAATTTTGTAAGACACTAAACAAAACTTTGAAAACATTAATGGTAATAAAGCAAAATGAACATCAAAGGAAAAGAGCATAATACCCTTTTGGGTTTCTCGTCCTCAATGACAGGTGGGGTTGAGGAAAGTTGATCTCTTTCATCAAGAGTTGCTCTGGTTCTTATTTTTTCTCTGTGATATTGAACAAGGTGATGTTTTGTTGTTTTTCTGAGAGGAGTGGAATTGAGAGGCTTAAAAGATGGCAATGAAGCTGAATTTGGGAAATACCTTTTGAATGATGAGATGTGTAACACATGAATTGGTGTTGTGTGTGAGTTCATTGCTATTTGCAATGCAGCAGCTATGATATATCTTTCACTTTTTTACCATTTTGTATATAGTTTTGGGGCAAATGAAGCAATGGCCATACACATTTTTTTCTGTTTCATTTGTACTCTTTTTATGTGGTCCTCAAATTTCTATTAACGTTATCGGTATGATTAATAGTGACATTTTTTTTTACGTAAGTGATTAATTAATAACATTGTTTTAAATTTTAAGCACCTTTTTGAGATAAATCTTAGCACAATTAATTTGTCTTTTTTCTAATATATTAATCCTCTCGCCTTAAGTTTTTATCATAAAAAAAAATCCTATGATATAAGTAATTTTAGTAAATGGCACACAAATTAAAAAACGTAATTAATTTTGTTGATTTTATAAAATAATTATAGTTTATTTTCCAAAATTACTCTTCACTGACTTCGTTTAAAAATGATACGAAAAATAAAGATTACAAGAATTGAAAAAATAAGAGTAATAAAAAGTTTTAGGTATAATAAGAAAAAAATATATCATCAAAACTATAAGGTGGCGCAAAATGAGACAATTTTCTTTGCAAATTTTTTAAAATTCAGAAGAGTTACTGCTTCAGTTTAGGGATTGAGCACCACCTCCTCAATGGCAAAAATAGTAGAGAACATTCACAGCTCCCTCTTCTCTTCTATTTGGATTCCCTTCTGCAGTCTCATCTAACTTTTCTCATTAACTTTGCATTTTTTTCAAAATTTGGAAGACAACCACCAAACCAACCCACCCACGGGAATCCGCCACCCATCATATTCACAGTTTTCTTCGGATTGGCTAATTTTGAACTGAATCCGATTGATGTCCACCCCTATCTAAAAATCAATGCGACTAGAATATGAGGCACCGTGTCATTTATAAATAATTCAGTAATATTTTATGTATTTCATGATCAATTGCTCCATCCTACAATGCACGTTTCAGTAGGAATAACTACCACATCATTACGTCAAATCGCATGGCATATTAGTTCATTCTCGAAATACATAAGATGATAAATCCGACTTGTAAATTCCCAATTCTACAACATTCCACCATGTATACTCAGTAATAATAGTAAAAAGAATTCATTTATCAACATAAAATAAAATATGCCACATTCAACTGTGACTAGAAAATTTGATCGATAGCTGTTATTCTTAAATATGAATAGTCATCAGATGCCACAGCTAATCAGGTGGATCGATTCAAAACCATCAATTTTCAATTATATATCTCATGTAGTATGGTTGGAAGCCGCCAACCGTATAATATTGAAGCAACCAGGCCTTGTTCGGCCGCATACAAGTACATGGGCACCAGCTGCAACAAATAACTCTTCGTTGAGTACACCCCAAGAAAAAGGAAAACAAAATTCCGAAATGAAATGGATATGTGAATTATGCCCTAATGCTGCCACTCCATTTGTCTCTGCAGGAATAATGTCATCATGTCCATGATTAGTCATTGTTAAGTTGAAAAAACAAAGGTAAAAACCAAAAATTGATATCTGACTGTTCCCATGCAGGTGACCCAGTGGCAGTAGCAAGTTAATTTCCTAGTCTATTCTCGTTAAATCATTTGATTTGTCCAATATACATAAAAACACCCAAAAAATCTATAGACATGACGATTAGAACATGATGCAAAATATTTGATATTTTAGGCTCAATCTGCATGTTGATTTCCAAATAAAATTCCATTTGTTTAAATTTATCTAGATACAAAAGATAATGACAATAGAAAAGTCCTCTAATAACTGCAAAAGTAACACAAAGATAAAAGTATCAGGTTATTCAAACCATGGAAAACCAGATGAACAACATTACATAGTTGACAATTAAAAGCAAGTGCAGGTCGACAATGCATATGAAATAATTCTTTACCTCTAGTCAAAATTTTTACAAACTCAGAGAATTGACTTTTCCCACAGCAACAGTTTTTCCTGCAGGACAGAGTAAGTCATACAGATTGAACATATATTAACATCATAACATTTGCAAGTTGACCAATTCGTCTTAATCCTTACCTTCAGTGCGAAGAGTGAACCTCCCTAGTTGTGGAAAATCAGAGAACTTCTCAATGCATATCATGTTATTAACCTGCAAGCACATCACCAAAACAAGATGAAAATAAACTCGTTTAAACAAAAAGCCGAATGTTAACGAGTACCCTTCAGGTACTTGTTAAGGATTCAAAAATAAAAAGTATGGAATGAAAAATAAAACTTTTTAAGGCCAACATATTAAGTACCACATTATTAATTAAAGAATGTTTAGCTTTCGATTTCTTAACAAATGCTCTTGGGCACTAATTAACAAGGCCCAGATGAAAAAATAAAAACCAAACTAGCATCAGCAATGAATGCATCTTTCTCTAAGACTACAGAACTATTCTTCACATTCAAGATTAAGTAACAACCTTATCATAGCCCTAGGAAACCAATAGAGCAATGTAATAAAAAAAACGGCAGCCTGGGATGACAAAAGCTACACTGTGCACAGGGTCAAGAAAAGGCTCAAAACAATTGAGTTCATCACAGACAGCCTCATGGTAGAGGAAAATGATGACTGCAGCCATGGAGCAACAGTTGGTCTTATTTCTCACAGTTTGTGTATGGGATTGATGAAACCTAGGTCACAATCTGCTTCTGATAAAAATCACATAGGAATGGCTGGATTCACAACGAAACAGTAAACAAAGCTCCACTTCAATGCATGTTCTACCATTTCCAAACTAAGAAGATCATGTCGTCCAATTTCTCCAAGATGACATAGGAGAATGGGTTCGGCACAGATTGCACCAGAAAAGAGTGCAATGGTGGTCAGCTCATGATTGCTAGCAACGAAGAAGGATCCACAACGAATGTCAGAAGCCACAGGCGTGAAACTCAAGTATAGGCTCTGATATCATATTAAATAATGAAAATAAGGAAAAGATTTGAGAGGAAGAGAAGAAAACAATGGGAATTGTTGAGACCCACATTGGATAGTGATATAGCCCAAATAGTGATTACAAGTTGTAATAAGCGGAAGGCAACACTTGCCCCACAAGCTACAATTTAGGATTGAGTTGGACCCAAACTCAAATTCTAAGATGGTAACATAGTCCATCCTAGATCCATTGAACCACCAACAGATGTCCAATCTTGCATACTTCAGGTTCCAGATCTAGTCTTAGGGCACGACAGTCCCACATTTTATAGTGATATGGTCTAAGTAGAGGTTATAAGTCGTGAGCAACCTTTATTGCATGAGCTAGTTTTTGGGGTTGAGTCCAAACCCAAAATACAAAGGAAAAACTTCACTAAATAAATATTGTGACTGTGACTTTGTGACTGTGACTGTGACTGTGACTTAGGAAAAACCCTAAACTTACGCTAATATGACATTGTGACTGTGACTTAACTATCAGTAACTGAATTTAGGACTTCAGAATGCTGTGGCAGTGTTCTGAGAATAGTGCGTGAGTATACCACGTGTATACTCCTTTAAGAGGCTAACTGCAATGTTTTATATGTGCCCTCTGGGTCATGTGATGACAATTCCAACCATTGCATTTTTTTTAATATTGTCCACCAATTTCCCGTCAAAAAAAAATTGTCCACCAATAAAGAAAATATAAAGTTAGCTTCTATATTTGGGATGTAAAAAATCACCTGAACACGGCATATTACATTAGCGCCATTCTTTACAAAAAGAACTTTCTTTTTCATAGGCTTCCTTGTCTTTGGATCAATTTGTTGCAATAGCTCAACAATCTCACATTCCTCAACCACAGAGTGGATGTGCAGAACAGCCTTGTATCCAGCAGTAAAAATAGCCTATAAATTTAATGCAAAGATGTTAATTTCCTTGATCAATACATAGAAACTACTGCTAGCATCCAGATGCTGAAAAGATAGGATACACACATTGTCCATTAATTCAAGGATCGCCAACTGAGCAACAAACTCGGTAACTGCTGGTATTGGATTTGCTGCAAAGGAGGGGAACAAAAACCACAATAAGCAAATAGATCTCAACATAAACAAAATGGATCTCAATATTTAATTGAGTATAACAAGAAGCACGTTAATGGTGGGAAAATGTCCTGTCACCGTCTAAAAATTAGAATAGTTATGATCAAATCAATTTTTTAAACCCACTGCTATTTATGATCAAATCAATTTTTTTAAATTCTCTGTCAATTATGCTTTCTGGAACACCTTTTCAATAAAATTTCTCTAATATCTTCTAAATATACAATTGCTTCAATGCATCTTCGAAATCCAGCAAAATTAAATAAATGGAAGAAAAAATTTCTTACCAACACTAGACAGGACGAACCCAGATAATATGTCTTCTTCTTCAATACCAGATAATCGAACCCGTAAATTTTCACCAGGTCCAGCACGTTTAACCCGATTTTCATCAATATATATAGCAACAACTTTTACTTGATCCTGCAAAATAACGTGGAGTTGTCACCACCTGAATATTTAACAAATAGGAAAAAGTGGAAGAAAGAACGGAACCACAAAGCTCACGACACCCAAAAAGACTACCTTATTTGGCATGATGAAAAGGGTATCTCCCTCCCGAATAGTACCAGATTCCACTTTGCCCATAACAACAGTTCCCATGTCTTTGAATTTGTCAATTAAAGGCATCCTACAAAGGTCAGAAGTTCAATCTTTGCAAAAAAAAAACAGTTGAGCTTTAAAAATAAAGAATTATAAAGGACCTTTGGGAGGGAAAAGAAAGCAACAAAATGTTTGGAAGTGAAGTACTAATTGGGGCTTTAGAAATGAAATACCTGAAAGGACTATTGGGATCTCGCAGAGGAACTTCGATACCATCAAGAGCTTCGAATAAGCAAGGCCCATCCCACCATGAACAAATGCTTTTATCCATTCTTGTTTTTAAGTTTGAACCCATGAGCCCCGATATGGGTAAAAACAAGACATCTGTTAAATAAAAAAGTTATTACAATAACTTCATTTCCATGATCCACAAAACTGGTAAAGACATACACAAAATATAAAATTATTGGTAGGAAATGATTTTCAAAAAGAGGCACTTTGTGACCATTTTATAATCTTTTCAAATCCACACAATAACTACAGGAAAAGAATACCCTTTGCACGACCTAAATACCCTCAGATTTTCAATCCTTACTTTCCTAAAAGTAAACCAAGCTTCTGTTCATTAACATATAATAGGTTAACATCATGTCCCCAACCCTTGAGAACAAAATAGTCAATACCCCCTGCTCAGCGCACAAAGAAACTACCAACTTGTCTCCAATCTTCAACACGTCCCAAGCTCCAGAGCATCCAGCAGGACACAACACTCTCAATCACTCTAGATGAGAATAAGAAATTCTTAGGAGTGAACTATGGAAGACAATTTGTCACCGTCGCAGTGTTCATAAATCATTATTATATAAAGCATGGTGCCAATGTAAAAGCAACATAACCCACCCACTATCTATCATGCATTTAAAAAAAGAATTAAATAGACAAGCAAAATAAAGTTCCCCGCATTCTGGAACAAATAAAAGGCAGATACCTTTCTTTACATTGTATCCTGATTGCTTTAGAAATGGAATCATCTTTGACTCGATTTCATCGTACCTAATGGAACACCGCCGGTAAGATATCTCATTACAATTCCATATAAGCTCATAAAGGCAGAGAGAGAGAGAGAGAGAACCTTTCTTTCGACCAGTTTACTGTAGGATCATCCATCTTATTGACAACAACAAGCAGCTTAGCCACACCCAGTGTTTTAGCAAGCTGGACGTGTTCACGGGTTTGTCCGCCTCTCTCGTATCCAGTTTCAAACTCTCCCTTCCGAGCAGAAATAACCTGATTGATGGGCATAGAACATGGAAAGAAAAGACAAACATATCATCAAATGCTTGTGAAGAAGCATATCCTGAAGATCAAGAAACAGAACCGCTGTCACAGATCAACTAACCAACACTCCGATATCAGCTTGAGATGCACCACTGATCATATTAGGAACATAGCTCTTGTGGCCCTGCATAAACAATCTAGTTTAACATTAAATATTTCTTACATAAGCACAAAATGATGTTATTTTAAATTAAAGATAATATGACAATGAAGTCAAGGGAAGACTTTTAGTCAGAGAAAGTCCTCTAAATAGTCAATCCAAAACGAGAGACTATTATTACTCTACAGAATATGCATTCACAAGACATAAAAAACTGATCTGAGGAAAATCAAGCAATACATATACTCACAGGTGCATCCAAAATGGTGAACCTCGTTGTCTCTGTCTCAAAATGTGCTCTTCCAACTTCAACTGTTTTTCCCTATAATTATATCACAACTTTACTCTCATTATGAGTCCTAAGAAAATTCATATGATTAACAAACGAAAAAGGAAATCTACATTACATGAGATTAACCAATTAAATGTTATCCGCAAATTTATTCAAACCTTTAATCTCTCCTCCTCATTTGTGTCCATGATGTAAGCCATGTACCTGGCATATAAATTTCAAATCATAAACTTGATATAGATTAGTATCAACTATTAAGTATATAATATTAATTAAGCTAAAAGGTTCCATCCCCTCTCCCAACAGGATTTGGCTCCTCCAAAGTGAGTTCAAAGTAAATTAAGTTCAAATAGGTTGACATTTTAACGCAGTCGTGATTTGTTATACATGTGCATGTAATACCAACCATTGATTTTCTCATCAACGCATATCATCCCATTAAAATTGAATGAAAGTGAAATGACTCAAAAACTTTTCAAGATGCTACAAAAAGAGAAAGTAATCCCATGAATTAATTAGATAATATTCTCAAATTCAGTAATTACTAATAGTCCAACACAAGCTCTACGACTTTTTCAATTGTGATAACTCAACCACTTCGGTGAAGTAGCCTGACAACTACAAGAAATTACAACCCTAAGTTGCATCAAACAAATGATGAGGCAGCAAAGCAGCAATGGGATCATGGAACAATTTTAATAGAAAAACAAATTAAATGAGCTAACCAGCTTTCTCGACTTTTGTCCTTAGCTTCTTTCTCATATTTTTGGATAGTTCGATCATCAACCTGACCACTGAGGAAAAGTATCTGGCCTCCAGTTGTAGACTTGCCCGCATCTAGAGCAAGAAAAAGAAGAAAAAATCACTGCTAGAACAACACTATACTGAATGAAAATGGGAACACATAGACCATGCAAGAAAGGTCGCTTTTAATATCAGTTAAAGACCCATACTATTTATCACCGTATGAAAAAGAAAGTAACAGAAACTGAGTTCTTAACTTCTTATACTCGACAAATGAGAGACTAGCTCCTTACACCAGAAATAAATTCTAGAATTTTTGAAAACAAAATACAGAAATGAAAAATACATAATAATCTTAGATTAGGACTCAATCCCCCCCCCCCAAAATACCTCTTCTTTACACAGTTCTCCCTGCCTTCACCCTCTCTGCTCTTTCTTTTATCTTTCGTCACATGTTTAATAATATGTGAATACGTATTTAAAGTAAGTTTAGTAGGTGTTTGGATTGGCTTAGTTTATTTACAAAAAAAGACTGATTATCTTCCCAAATTAACCAAAACCAAACAGGTTACTAGACATATACAGATTATAGGTCAATCACCACATGAATAGCAAGTGACGAGTGAAAACCCCCATGCATGCCAAGAATACGTTCTTTTATGTCTGTCTTGAAAATAAAATTTTGCAGAGGGCACTAAACAAACAGAGGCAACAAAGGTAACTCCTGCAGTACTCCATGCCCAACATCTAAAATTCATTTGATAGGCAGTTGAATAAATGGACATAATCTTGACCAATAGAACAGTGATAAAAGCTGAATAAAAGATAATAAGGAACCTTACCAACATGCCCAATAAAGACAACATTCAAGTGCCTTTTCGTTATCTCTGGCTCAACTTCGTCTTGAACAGAAGGAATTTCATTATCTTTCGCTACAAATCAAATTCATGGAGTGAGGACATGAAAATAGAAGTTGATATATTAATTGGCAATGACCTATCTAATTTCAAAACACCAATCTTAATGTGCCATACACACGTTATGACATACTAGAAAACTAAATAAACTCCAATACCTTTTGGCTCGGCCTCAACAGCCTGAGCCTGAACCTCCTGCTTTGGATCTGAAACAGCCAAATTGAAATCCATCATATGATGCTCTTAATATCGCTCATTAAGTTATAAAACTACAGCAGTAAACTAATAACATAGGCAGCAAAGAACCAGTAAAACAACCAACAAATAACACAGAAAGAACTAATGCATTATCCATTACAAGAAGAAATAGCTGAGCTTGTCATATATGAATCTAACAGCAATAGCTAAAATAGACAAGCAAATTATCTAGTGCTGACAAAGCAAATTCTCTAGTGTGCTGACAAAGCAAATAGACACTACACTGAGCTAGTCATAGATTGGATGAGATTTATTGTGGGGACAGACTACCTATTCCGGTTATCAATCATTCATTCAAAACAGATGACACAAATAAACCAAAATAGCAATAAGTACAAGAGTATTATAACAAGAGACCACAAGAAAAGGGAGGGATAGGAATGCATATGTTTCCCACTTCTATAATACTCCCTCTGGTCACTATTATAAGCAAAAAAAAACTACTTTCGCACGTATTAAAAAATATAGTTAACTGTAATTTTCTAGGTTTCATGTAAAACACAATTAAATTTACTAAATTGTACTTTTTAATGTCAAACACTTAACTATAACATTAAATGTTTTGAATTAAATGAAGGGTGTATTGGGAATAATAGCATTAAATGAGTCAAAAGTAATAGTGACCAAGATTTAAGACACTTTTTTTTCTTATAATAGTGACAGGAGTATCTTTTAAGGGTCTCATTTTGAAAATTCGGCAATAAAGTGCTACCTCAAAACCATCTCCCTAAACAATTGCGAATTAAAAAATGATTGTGTTAAGGGGGAATGAAAGATACTAATGTGCAAAGTATTTGCCCATGCATGTAAGAAGCAGAAAAAGATTGATCTCAAACAAACGACGATGATGATGACGATGACGATGACGATGACGATGATGATGCTTTAAATGAGAGCCAAAATAAGAAGAAGAGAGGGACAGTAAAGAATAATGAAATGCAATGATACCACACTTTTGACGGTAATGAGATTTACTTTCACAAAAAATACAAATATAAACATGACAATTGAAGGCACAAAGAAAAACACAGAACCAACCACTTCCTGACTACAAACCTTCATCCATCTTATCAAAATTATCAACATCCGGCTTCTCATCCTCTGGATTCACCACCCCATTACTGTCTTCTGTTTTATCACGATCAAGATTGGATAGAAAGATTAAAAAAAACATAACAGCCATAGATACGTAGCAAAAAAAATAAAAAATAAAATCTTACACCTATGGATTACCTGCTGAGTCAAGCTGTAAAGAACGAATCTCCTCCTCAATATCTAGCATTCAAACAAAACAAACATAAAACATTACCTCCTAACTCCCCCAATTTCTTAAAACCTTAAAGAGAATGCTTTTGATTAAATCAAGGAAAAGCACTAAAACTTGAATTTTACTTTTCTGTAGTATGATATAATCAAAAATGAATTGTAAAATATAAATCCACCACCATAACATGCAATTCAGCTTACTGCTAGTGTTACAACTCACAATAAGATAATAAAATCGAACGGCAAGTTGAGTAAATAACACACTTTAACACTGTCTGGCATACAATTATGCGTGAGCACAACAGTAAGGTACAAAGTGAAAATCACAATCCAAATTTATCAGTAAAGGTGCAACCATTAACACACTCGAGGAATCCAAATCACTAGAAATGAAGCAGAAATGAACCCAAAGCAAGCAAAATGAAGTGATACTAATTGTTCAACGATTGGAAAGAAACGGATTAAAATTAAGAAAATTGAAACATGCAGATCTAACTCGTGTGAGATGGATTAACATGAAACAGTAGCTGGATGGAAAAAATATGGCAAGAAATTTATGAAATTAATTGCAGAGAGGGGGATAGTAAAATCGGTATTGGATGTGAGAAGAAGATTGAAGAGAACGTACCCATGACAATGGTAAATGGAAGAATGAGATTCTGACGAGATACTGAACTGCGAGGGTTTCGTGAAGTACGCAGCTAAAGAGCAAAACAAGTTAAACCAAAGACAATTGAGGCGTGAGGTTTTAGTATTCCATTTCCATATTCCATCGTATCTGCTTTTTTTTTTTTTTCAATATCTTAGCATATTTTTGTAAAAAAAAATATAAAATACTCATTTTGATTTTAGGAAGAAATTTTATTTCAAAATAATTTTCATTTTACTTTTTTTTACAATATTAATTACTTTATTTTAATATTACCACCATATTAATAAATAATGTATGCACTGCTTAAAATCACTGATTTTACTATGCATTTATTATAGTAATTGCTAAAAATAAATAAATTAATAAAAATAAATTAAAATTATTATTACACTTATTAATTTTTTTATTACTATTTTTCTTAATCTATTTAAAAAAATGTTAAATGTGAAAATAGAATCGTAAAAATTGTCCATTTAATGTTTTAGAATTGTGAAAATTTAGAAAAAAAGATAGTCAAATTTTTTTTTATTTTAATTTTTGTTTCCTTAATATAATCCTTAAAAAAACCACAAAATCATCTTAGGAAAAGCGGACTAACACAGTCTTTTTTAAGATAAATGATCCTACGAGCTTTTTTTTT
>JBBPBQ010020323.1:389052-428595 GCA_037974755.1 Cicer yamashitae | reverse complement strand
TTTTTAAAAAAAAAAAAAAAAAAGCAAATCGTTGTTTTATATTAATTTAATCTTAAAACAATTATATAAAATTTGTCTAAAGATCATACGATTTTATGCATTAATATTTTGAAATAACTTCTCTAAATTGATTTGAAAGATCTCTTGGTAATTGTATAGTTGATTTTTATTTTATATTTTTATTAAATAAAATTTAGAAGAATTTGATTGTTATATTGATCAAGGTTAAGGTAGGTCTCAAGCAAAGCACTAATAATATCTCATCCACCAAAGAAGTAGGTCTTTACATCGGCAGTAGAAGTTGAGCTCACGATCTTGTGGGAGGCTGCGCCGGCTATTGGGTTATGCACATGGCTCAATTAACGAGGATCCTATTTTTTTTTTAATATAATAAAATGAGAGTGATTTTTGTTTGTTAAATATATTTTTAATCTCTTTAAAATTATGACCTTTCAAGTTTAGTTTCTAAAACTTTTTTATCCAATTTCATTCTCTATTTTGATTTTATAGAGAATAAAAATATCATTTTTTGTACAAAAAAAAAATATATGAACTAAAAGTGAATAAAAAAAATTTAATAACTAAAAAGTTGAGAATTTTTTTACAAATAATAAAAATAAATTTTTGAAATTTTATAGATGTGACACCCTAAATCCCAAAATAACATATATAATAATAATAATTTATACTGGATTTTTTTTGAACAAAATTCGCAACAGATAAATAAAAACTCTTTCAAATGAACACTTTAAACTTTTTTTCTTCTATAAAACAGTGCAATCTCCATAAACTTGATTTAACTATAATTTCTTAATTTAATTCCAAAATTTTACTAGTACTTATAAGATTTTCATACAAAAATTTGTTTATAATTAAATAAATAAAAATACAACTTATGACTCTCATTCCTGGTATCACCTATCAGAGCAGAGTTTCTCCCAAATTTGAACTTCAAGACTCATTAACCTGTAATAACTGCGATTTCGCAAACGCAGGGCCAAATCAGTCAAACACAAACAACGAATGAGGTGAGTTTCGAAATCATGTTGATAGTATAATATCAGTATGAAGAACACGCAAACAATCATAATAAACAGTATCATAATAACATTACGATATATCAAAATATTTAAGCAAATAGTACCATATTATAACATCAAAGTCACTCAAGTAAAATAATTATCTCATTATAATATACATCAAATCATCTAAGAGAAGTTATTATTACTTTTGAAACACATCAATAACAACAAAACAATCACAAGGAAATGCAATGTTATGCACGAGCTTAGACTCTACTTCACAATGTGGTACCGTTTTAACTCTGAAATACTTGGTTAAGAGGCTTTATATTATGCCACCATCCCAGTGGACGGACAATTCAAATTGGCTCTGTCCTCGTAGATCCCCTTAACTCAACCTGATATACATATACGCGACAATCGAGGTAAACGTGTGTTGCATGGTACCTCCCGACATTTGGAGTGCTAACTCCAAGTCACCTAGGAATTCCCCACCCGAATACCTCCAAGGTCTAACAACCTTGCCTTAAGGCTCAATAGCAGACCGCCACGATCAAGCTCATTCAGTTGTACTTCCTCGGAATCACTAGGTTTGTCAGACTCTACCTATACGATGACACAATAATCTCCACTTCACAAATTCTCAATATTTATTTTCTCCCCTTGTTGGCATATGACACTTCATTAAGACCGTCATCTCAAACACCAATTGTAATAATCACCATTGTTTCATCAACTATGGGATTACTTTAATATTCTCATCACATATTCACAACATCACTATCATTAATCACACACCATCATCATCACATAAACTCAACACAAATTTATAGCATCAATATCATCAATCATACCTCGTCACATAAACTTATCACAAATTTATAGCATCACAATTATTAATCATACATCATCATCATCATCAAATAAAATTATCACAATTCATCCATCTTTTATTATCACATCACATACACTCATCTAATCAAACATATACATAAAATTCATTCGACGTCCAATATCACAATAATATAAAATAGCACACATTTAAAGAAATTAAATCAATCAACACCTTACAAATATTTATATTCTATATTTTAATCTCGCAATTTTCATATTTGCACATTAATTTATCACTCAAATGGCTATTGCCATATGTAGCGAGTCCCAGATGAATCGTTGGGAAATACGGTTTTCCCGTTCATCTCACAATATATTATATTCATGAATTCAAACGCTCTCTCACCCCTTACCTTATTTCTACGCTTTCACACACGAATACGATTCAACGAGCAAACAACTTTTGTTCTTTGACTATTTGTCCTTCAATCAATCTAACTCGACAATTTATGGGTAAACGTCAACATTAAATTATGAGAAGACACTCTAAAAAGTAATTTCGAAATTCGGTCAAGGAAACTTACCATAAATCATAAAACCAATCAGTGGATAATGTAGCCACTTTTTACACGATTGTTTTGACGTTGATTTCACTCAAATCAGACTTACAATGAAGAAGAACGGTGCAAAATAACGAATTCCACAAACGGACAAGTCGGGTATTTTAGAGAGAAATTTGGATGGTTAAAAATATGGGAAAATGTTTAATTGATTAGCTAAATGAGTAAAACAACATACTGAAATTTGGGCGAAACAGATAAATTTTTCTGGAACAGTTCTTCTAATTTATGTTTCCTCTTCCTTAGGCTCTCCTCCACCATCCTTCCTTATATATATATTTTATTATTATTATTATTATTATTATTATTATTATTATTATTATTATTTAATTAGATTTTACTTGCAATGGATTTAACTCCATAAAACACATTTTACTTTTTTTTTTTAAATATAAAACCAACAATTACCAAAGTTATTTTTTTAACACTTCTTTTTAACACAATTTAATTACTAATATTTCAAAACTAATACTTTATAAAATAAAGTAATTAATCTTTTAAAATACATTAATAACCAAAACTCTTATATTCAAAATTATCACCATAATAATACTTATTTTTCAAAATACTCAAATTAAAATATTACCATCATTAGAGAATAGTCGAAACCATAAAATAAATCACACTTTATATTAGTTATTATATCATAATAAATTTATATAAAACCGCAATGCCATAACACGTATATAAAATTTTTTAAAATCAAACACAATATTACTAATGTCCCAAGATAATTATTTATAAAATAAATAATTAAAATAAAATATATTTAGAATGAATTAAATATAATTAAGTGCACTTTTAATATTAGTCAAACACACAAGAAAATATCACATTAATTACCAACTCACATATACACGTAAAATCGCCTAAATCTTATTGTCTAAAATATTTACACTAAAATACTATTGTTCTTAGAAAAATATATAAAATAACAAAGGCAAAATACCACTCGTGGTCCCTCACCTTAATTTCAGCTAACGATTTAGTCCTTTATTTTTTTTCCCGATTTGGTCCTTTATGTTTTTAAATAATTTCAGCGTTACCGTTTAAGTAAGATTTCGTTAAGAAAAAATTTAAAAAATCCCTCCTCCGTATTCAGAAAAAGTTATCCTTTATGTTTTGGAAATATTTCAGAAAAATATTCAAAGTTTGTTCTAAATTTGGTAGTATGATTGATTCGTTAAAACTGAAGCTATGGATATTTATACTCTATAGACATCACTTCATATTAGTGGCAATCATTCATAGAGGTTTGGTGAACATATGCAATGATCTAGATGATGGATTTTTTAACTTTTTCTTAACGAAACCCCAATTAAAGAGTAACGCTGAAATTATTTAAAAACATAAAGGACCAAATCGAGAAAAAAAAAAGATAAAGGACTAAATCGTTAACCGAAATTAAGTTAAGGGACCGTAGTATTTAGCCAATAATAAAATATAATATTTATTATTTATATCCCTCGTTTATACAAGATTAACACATCATAAAAAATACACATATAAAGAAAACTAATAATAAAAATAATCAACATATATTCTAAAACAATTTTAGAACCAAATTAATTATCTAAAATCTTATTTAATTAATAAAATAATTTATTATAAAATTTAGAGTGTTACAATAGAGGCTAAAATTTATTTTACTTTTTATTAATTATTAAAGTTGTACTTTTTTTTATAAAGTATCCAATTTTTAATTTTAGGATATGACTTACAAAATATTTAAAGACTATTTGGTAGGAGGTAGTCCAACTCCTCACAGCTGATGTTTTTCACTTAATTTGATTTCAATTTTGGGATAAAAAACCAATCTAGTGTGATTTTCGGTAATTCTAGCCCTTCAAACTGAAAAGGTTGTCCTTTTTATTTTGTGGTTGATTGGCTTACACATGAAGAATTCGATGATTTCATAAAACATGTGGGGACTTCTTACAAATGACTGAAATTTATTATAGATTCCTTTCGATCCAACCTAAAATAGTGAGATTTTTTATTCTTTGGGAATATCTTTGCTAACGTTTGATGCATTGCCTTGAGGAGATATTTAGGAATTTTGCTTATGGACCGAACAAAATCCACAAGGAACTTCAACAAAATCCCTTTAATGAGTCCATGATTATTTTGCAGCATGATAAATGTGTATGTTTTAAAAAGTCAACCTTCTATTAAGGAAAAATGGAGCGTTGTTGGACCTTCCTTGTGTAGAATGAGCAAAAGTTTGATTTGAATCCTTCTCGCACTGGGAAAATCAACAATACCTTCCATATTAGAATCCTTGAGATGGATGAGGTATGTCAAGGTAAACATTTTTGTAATGTATCTTACAAGATCGTCACAAAACTAATGGCACAAAGGTTGTGGGAGATAATTGAGATTCTTTTTAGTCGAAATTCGGGGTAGTTTTGTTCCTAACCAATATAGTCCTGATAATATAATTATCGTTCAAATAATATTTTATTTTAAATGTGTTCGTGTAATTTGAGTTGTTTTGAAGTAAAAAAATCATTTAATACAAAGATAAAATTACATGCGGTTTGGTTTAGATGATAAGTTTAAAAAATAATTGATCCGATCTAATTTGAAACAGTTTAATTTAGATCGATTTTTAAATATCCAAATTACAATTGTAAAAAAAATATTAACATTAATATTATAAAAACATGAAAAAATAGTAGGGATGATGCGAAATATATAATATACTTAAATTTATCATTACACAATAACAATAATCGATTATATTTGAAATACACGAAAAGAAACAAAATAGAATAAATTAAACTAATAAGTATTAATTTAAAAAAAAGATCGGGAAACTTTTTCACATGTTTTCTGGTACACAACTTATTTTGAAAAACTCAAACCCCAAATTTTTCGATAGTATAAAAATAATATTTCTATTTTTAAAAAATCATCTGTATCGAAAAAAATTTTTGCAAGTTTTTTGATAGTTTAAGTTTTCAAACGTTTATATCGAGGAACATAAATTAAGTTTTTCGAAAAATTTCTGAAAAACTTTTGTCTGACGAAAAAACATGAATTGGTTGTTCCAAAAATTTTTGGATGGTGAAAAAAATGAAAATTTAAATTTGTAAAATAATAAAAAAATTCAAGAATAAAGTTGTTATTTTTAAATTTTTTTGAGGTATAAGTATAACACGGGGTATAGGGTAAAGTGTTATAATTTCGGGCCGGTACAGAAGCAGTAACACGATTGGGCCGTAAGCAAAGTGAACGGTTGGATCTAAACCCAAACAAGAACAAAGACTTAAAATCCCGAAAGAAAAGGTTATCTCCAAAACCCTAATTTTTGCACTATATATTGCTTCACTAACACAAACGCGAAGAAAGCCTCTCACATATTCACAACCAAACCCTAGAAAGAGAATTCATTCTCCCTAAACAACAATGGCTGAGGGGCTCGTTCTTCGCGGCACCATGCGTGCTCACACCGACGTTGTCACTGCAATCGCCACTCCGATTGATAACTCAGACATGATTGTCACCGCTTCACGTGACAAATCAATCATCCTCTGGCACCTAACCAAGGAGGACAAGACCTACGGTGTTCCCCGCCGCCGCCTCACTGGTCACTCTCACTTCGTTCAAGACGTTGTCCTCTCATCCGACGGTCAGTTTGCTCTCTCTGGTTCATGGGACGGTGAACTCCGTCTTTGGGATCTCAACGCCGGAACCTCCGCTCGCCGATTCGTCGGTCACACTAAAGACGTGCTTTCCGTCGCTTTCTCAATTGACAACCGTCAGATCGTTTCGGCTTCTCGTGACCGTACGATTAAGCTATGGAACACACTCGGTGAGTGCAAGTACACTATTCAAGATGGTGATGCTCATTCCGATTGGGTTAGCTGTGTTCGATTCAGCCCTAGCACTCTTCAACCAACAATTGTTTCTGCTTCTTGGGATCGTACCGTGAAGGTTTGGAATCTGACAAATTGCAAGCTGAGAAACACACTCGCTGGTCATTCTGGCTATGTTAACACTGTTGCTGTTTCACCTGATGGTTCACTCTGTGCCAGTGGTGGCAAAGATGGAGTTATTCTTTTATGGGATTTGGCTGAGGGAAAGAGACTTTATTCTCTTGATGCTGGTTCTATTATTCATGCTTTGTGTTTCAGTCCTAACAGGTACTGGCTTTGTGCTGCAACTGAGACCAGCATTAAGATCTGGGATTTGGAAAGCAAGAGCATCGTTGAGGACTTGAAGGTTGACCTTAAGGCTGAGGCTGATGGTGGTGGTGAAACTACCAAGAAGAAGGTATTTTTTCTAAATTCACTTTTAATTTCGTTGATTTTGTTTCCCTTTGGTTGTTAAGACTAGTAATTTGTGATTGTTTTTTGTTTATAGTTATGAAACATTTTTATTCAACCTATTAGTTGTAACTGAATTTAATGTGTTTTTTTTGTTATGTGAATTGTTTTAAGGCCTGTGGAACCATGTTTTTAAGCTGTGATTTTATTAAGATATTCCTATCTTACGCTTTCATCATTAACATATTGAATTGGATGATTTTTGTGTTTAGGGTGAGTTATGTTTATTTCTGTGCTATGCAGTCATTATTTGAGAAAAAATATTGTATTCCAATAGAGTGATTTTTGTGTGGAATATTGTGCCTTTGACATTGAATTGCAGAACCTGTTTTTCCTATTTGAAGGTCCTGGCTGAAAAATTGCATATTTGTTTCAGTTTGATTAGTGATACAATTTCTGATATATAGAAACAAACGCTATCCCATGTTGTCTCCTTACTATTTTTATATGTTGGTTTTCTTATTTTGATTTGATTATTATTCTAAAGCATTTCTGATGTTTGCTTGATTATAGTTGTTTATTATTTTGGAGTTGAATTATAGGTAAAATGTTAACAAATTCCCCCAGGTTTGGCACAATTGTAATGGAATACAATATAACTATAATCTTGGAAATTGTGCCTCAATTCCTTGAATTCTTTTTGAATGATACTATTTTCTTCTTTACTCTTTTATTTGGTTTCTTTACACCTTAGCACATATAGGCAGTTAGCACGACCCTTGAATTATTTGATTGATTTGCAACCTAAAATGGAGATGTGCTTTACAGTTCAGTCCCTTATTTGCTTTCGTTTTGCCATTTTGTTGTAGGTTATCTACTGTACAAGCTTGAACTGGAGTGCAGATGGAAGCACCTTGTTTAGTGGATATACAGATGGTGTTGTCAGAGTTTGGGGTATTGGGCGTTATTAGTAAAGCTGCAGTAATTTAATGTGTCAAACTGTTTTGGTCCTTGTTTTTATTTTTGAGACAAAATTAGTTACTGCTTTACCGTAGAATCAATTTTAATTTTGATGACAATGGCTTTGTGGCCTTCTTTTATTTATATTGAAACGTTTGCTTTGCTTTTTATTTATTTGTATGTGTATTTTTCAATATTTTTGCCTTGCTTATTCCTCCTAGTAACAAGAATAATCATTATTTTGAATATGAATGAAGTATAGTTGAGGCAGAACATATACTTTTGCTAGAGCAATTAACGACAATTCCTTGACTTCTATAAACACATGTTTGGGTAGCAAATGCGAGAAGCATACTTTTTTCTGCTCCAGTTATCTTTAATTGGGAGGAGAAATTATTAGATTGAGAGGAGCCTTAGCTGTTATTGGCTGTTATTAGATTGAGAGGAGCCTTAGCTGTTATCTTTAATGTTGGATTCGTTTTGCTTCATAATTTATTTATTTTGTACTATTTTGTATCGTTTCGGGAGGGTGTTTCATGTCCAATATGTTTCTGTGACATTGGTGGTTTCAACTTCTGTTATTCGATGTTCTTTCTTTTGATACTATCTACGGTTGTCACTTTTTTGCTTTTAGTGCGAAGCTTCTTAAGCATATAAGCACATCATTATTTTTTAGCAAACACATGTAGGTTTAACTAGGATCCTTTGCTGTTCGAAATTCTTTAATTCAGTAATCATTTTTGTTAGTGAATTACAAGGGTTGCGAAGTGATATTTCATTTTGTTGATGTTTGTTGTCTCATGTATCTTCTACGTTTGAATTAGAGTTCAAGGAAAGATATTTGTTAGCTATTCATTTGCTTACCCTGATATTTGAGATACCAATTGTATCTCTGCACACGTTGGTTTAGTGTTTTTCACTGGAGACTTTCAATACTAATTTGCATCAGAATGTTAAGGATATTAAAATAGAGGAGGTATGTGCTGTACAATTGACTGGAGACTACCAAAAGTACCAACAAGATCCATCGTTTTATCTGTGTTGTAGTGATAGTTAAGCGAGCTAGACTTGGAGTAATTGTTGGTTGTGTGACCTTTTAGGAAGTTTTAGAAAGTGAGTTAAGATAAAACACGGGTAGGTTATAGTAGTTTTTAGGGATAGTCAACAATTAAAATTAACAAGATATTAAAAATGGTACTAGAGCATGCTTCTCTATGTACTTGTGGTTTGGTGACAAACCATGCAAAACCTAGTGGAAGTGTGCCATCCGAAGATGATGAGAGTAAAGAGTTATCACTGATGTATGAGATGTGTTTTATGAATGACTCGTGACATACTTTTAGGTAAAAAATTACATCAAATAATTGAATCCACATCGAAATGACACGGATCTTAAGACTACGTGTTTGACTTCAATTGGTTATTAGATGAGTGACATTTTAAAAAGTTTTCACAAAATATGAAGGCAAAGCATGTAGAAAAAAACGTTTTAGGTTTTTGGAAACAATCGACAATACTTAAAAGCATTCCAAGATGTTACATACGCTATGTTAGAGTGCAATAGATTATAACGTCTTATGACAATTGTTATAGGGACAAAGATCCTTTGTAAGGATGGAACGTCACGATACCTTTGTTGGTAGAGGGCACAGATGGTAGAGAGAGAAATTGATAGATTAGACCACATAACTTGATTCAATGAGAGAAATGACGTGTAATTACGGGTGTTCAAATATAAAGTGATCCCAATAAAAAAAAGTAAGTCGATTCACAAATTCGAAAACAGTAAAATATTAAATATTATTAGATGAGTTCATCTCCTTTTGTGAAAATGGTTTATATTAATTTGGATTTTAGATTATTTTTTAAAAGTGAACAAAACCATATATATTTTAATATTTATTTGTTTTTATTAGTATGAGGTATTATATTAATCTATTATGTTTTATTTTTTTAATAACACTTATTGGTTTAAGTTATTCAAATTTTTATATTATTTCATACATTTTAAATATAATCAAATATAATTGATTATTGTTATTTTATAATGTTATTTTTTAATATATATATATATATTATATTTTATATAAAATCTATTAATTTATCGCAACTTTTAAATATTATATTAATTTTCTTAATTGTAAATATGATCAACTAGAAATCAATCAAATCTAAATAATATAATAAACATAATTTTCATTGAATATACTTTAATTTTTTACTTAAACAATATTTATTTGTCATAAAATACAAGTAAAGTTTACTTTTTATGTATGGATATTTTTAATGAGTTTAGTTATTATACATATTAGGGTTAAAAGTTTTATACGGTCCATATATGACAACCAACCATTTATGTGACTATGAAATAATTATGATTAAAGTTAAAAGTTCATAATAATTTGACAATTATGATGCAGTAATATAGTAAAAACTATTTATTGACAGTATATCATTTTTAATATACGATTATACAAATATTTAATATAATATTTGTATTATGTTGGGAAAAAATTAGGCATGACAATGGGGCAGGGCAAGAGCGAGTTTTGTTCCCCTATCCCCGCACCCAATTATTTGGAGAATCTACACACATCTCTGTTTTCTTTATCGGATTTGAAATTTAAGTATTCATCTCTGCTTGCGATGAGGTTCAGGTTTTCTTGTTCGCACCGGTAACCATTCAAATATATAAAATAATAAATTTAAAAGTCATATTTATTATAAGTAATATAATAAAAAATTATTATTATACAATAATAAAATTAAAATTATTAAAAATCATATTTTCTAAAGAGATAATATTATAATTTTTAATATTGAAAAAAAATATTAAATATGTAGATGTATATAAAATTTAAAAATGACAATAATATTACTAACAAGACGAATTCAGATGCAACGGTGGGGTGAATATGAACACCCCAAAATACTCGAATTTTCTCCACCCAAATTGAAACGAGTTTGAATAGATACCTACAAGTGCCTTTTACTAGATTAGTATTATTTTTTTTTTACCAAAAAATATTAGAGGCAGTTTACTTTTAGAAAATGTTTCTAGAAATAATTTTAGTAGTTAATAACAAGATAAGATACTTTTTAAAGCGAACAATTATCTATCTTTTTAGAAACAATGAAAATGTCACAAAACTGTTTTTATTATTTCATAAATGAATTTTTATTAATTAATAATTTATCTTATATCTATGACAATGATTTATTTCAAGAGTTTCTCATCAAATTAAATTGAAAACACATTTTAAAAAATAAAAACAAAACATTTTCACAAACTAAACGGTCCATTGGTATTAATTTTTTTTAACTAAACCCCCATTATTTATTTTTTAAAGTGATTAAATAATATATTTTTAACAATAATTTTTTATATAACTAAATTTTCCATAACTACCACTTAGTTATTTTTTTTTAAACATATAATCATAATTTGCTAAAACCAACTTAGCACAAAATGTCACATCTCTAAAATATGACAATTAAGGGGCCGAAAATAGCCATGTCTCTGCATTGGTAACGTTGAGTATGCCAAAATCATTGATTGAAATTTGTAATGAATCAAAACTACTTTGTCAATCTAAAGACGAGCACAAGGACGTAAAAATATGTGCAAAAATCACTTATTTAGATATAATGAGAAAAGAAAACAACTTTAAGGGGTGATTCCTAACAAAAAATGGTCCTAAATCATCCATCTATAATGGACAAAAGGAAGAGTGACCTAAATTTTCTTGATAGTGGCTGCGGCAACTTTACTTTTTTACACATACAATTAAAGGTTTTGCACCTTTGCTATAAAATATTTTTACACAAATATCTAATAAAAGTATATTATTTTGCCATATTACTTCACATTTATAAAATAGTTTGGAATTAGTAATATGATATGTATTCACGGTAATGTAAAAAAGTTTTACGGTGATAACACATACTCATTCAGTGGCAGATCTTGCACAAAATATTGAAAGGAACTGGGTAGCGACAAATATTAACTAAAATATTATAATTGAAATTTATAAAAGTCATATAGTTTTTTTGAGTTTCACACAATTCATACATAGTCGACAAGTTGGAAAAGTTAGAATTTGAATTCTTACAAGTTTTACAATTTTCACAAGTTTTTAGAACTTAACACAATTCAATCAAATAAAATATATCCACTTTACGATTTTCATTTTTGTCGAAAACTTCTTCTTAAAAAATGCATCAATTTTTTTATATTAAAACATCGTGTCACTCACTCCTAAAAAAATACAAATTAATTAAAACAATTCACAATTAACAAATAATATCACACTATATCATATACCTTATGACAGAAGATATTTTAATAATTTATCACTATTATTTTAATAAAAAATACATGGTCTATAACCGCGCCCAAAAAGATCCGCCACTGTACTCATTATACTTTATATCTAATCACATAAATATTTGTAGAAATATTATATAAAATAGTACAATATATATCAACTTCAAATTAATTCTTAATATGTGTAAGATCAATTAAGTATTATTGTTATTGTTAATCAACCCAATTGAAAATGATATATTAGTTATATCACACAGTAAACAATTACTTTGTTTCTTAAGAAAACAGTTCCATTCATTAATAGGCAAAAGACAAATTATTTTTCCTATTTTAAATTAAATAATAAACTTTATAGAACAAGTCAATAAATAAACATTTTGAATAAAATGTTCCAATGAGTTTATGACGGGAGAAGATATTATGTGGTTTAAATGAGTATATAATTAATTAATACTTTCTATTGTTTAAATAACTTTTTAGCTTATTTAAAAAAAAAAAAGTGTATTTTTCAGAAAACTCTTGATGATATTTAACATCGAAAAGTATTACAAAGATAAAATTTTAATTAAATAAATGGTATTGTGAAAATAACAACATTACATACTGTGAAGTTAGTTAGTAATTTCTTATACATTGTGTTTTTATTTTTGCTTTAAGAATATAGTGAAAATAACAACATTAAATATTGTGAGATTGACACTCTCAATCACAAACTCCACACATATCCATTGTTAAACATGAACTCACAATATCATTTAAAATAATTTTGTTTTCATAAATAATACGTAATTTCTACGAGTATTATAAATATTAATTGTTTGAATTAACTGAAATTTATGTAAAGAGTCGGTGTATGCTAATAAATGTATATATACATTAGTCAATGATTACACGTTATGAATTCAAATGACTAAAAAACTTTAATATTTACTTTTTATGTTTGTTGATTAAGTATTATTTAAAATAATTTTTTAAACAACCATTTAAGGTATTTCTATAATAAGTAATTTTTCAATTATAACAATTTAACTAATTTAAATTTATCTTTACAATATTATCTACAAATATATGAATTAATATTTGCAACTTTAATTAATGATTTCAACACAAATTATTCTCAAAATTAATTATACCAAATATCAAACAATGTCAACAAAGAGCAATGAATAATATGATAAAAGAAGCTGATTTGTGATCATTTGTGATAACGTCATGAGGCTCAACAGAACCGAAGTGACTATAAATGAATATAATCGGTGAGAAAAAGATACATATGACACAATACTTATTTAAAGCACTGAAAAATCTCTTACATTTGATACTGTTTGAACTGATCAAGCAAAAAAATCTTCCCAAAGAATTAAGTCATGGCTTCTTCTCTTTTCTCAGACCCTTTCATCCACCCTCATCTCCAACCTCTTGTGGCCAAAATGACCCTCTTTGACACCATACTCTTCTATGTATGTTAGCAATTTAATTCTTTTTATTTTTATTTTTATTTTTGTAATTTAAATTTCATTGTTCCAAACTAATTAATAATAAAGTATTTATATTTGATTTAGAGTTGTTACGGATTAGAAAAAAGAAAAATATAAGCTGTTTTGTCGTAATGAATTTTTTATTTAAAAAAAAAAAACAGTTATGAAAAGTGTTCTTTTTAGAAACTACTTAAAACAGTTTACAATTTAATCAGTTTTTAATTTTTTTTTCTTCAGATTTTCAAAAGCTGTATCAAACAGATGCATACTCTCAATGATTAATTTTTTTTTCTTAAAAAAGTGATTTTTTTATTTACAAATTAAGCTCTAACAAACGGCTCTTAATTTTACGTGGTAGAATTATTAATTTATTATGATTGTTTTTAGGAATATTATGATTATAATTATGATGATGATAATGTTGATTTATATATACAGGTGATACATTTTGTGGACAAGATTGTGTTGTGGCATAGACTTCCAGTGTTGTTGGGTGCTGCATACTTAGGAATAAGGAGACACTTACATAACCGTTACAATCTGTTACATGTTGGAGGTGTTAGTGGTAACAATTATGATACAAAAAACTATTCATATCGGACTCCGTCTGGGACGTGCAACCATCCTTCCGATCATTTGATCGGAAGTCAGGGAACTTGCTTTGGTCGGAATATGCCTCCGACCAAATTAAATTACGGGGTAAGTTAGTTAGTTATTTAATTTGTTTATAATTCATTCATTTGATCTTATTTTATGGTTATTTTTATAATGATAATTAATTGATTATTATGTATATATGTTTGCAATTGCAGCTGCTAGATCCTCACCCTGCTTTGGTGGCTTCAAAGCTTCTAGCAAGAAAGAGTTTCATAGACACAGGGAAACAATTCAACATGATAGCTTGTTCATGGATACAGTTCATGATTCATGATTGGATTGATCATTTGGAGGACACTGAACAGGTCTAACATTTTATTAATTAATTATAGAGTTTATAGATATACACGGTCACTATTTTTAGTTTTACACAAAATTCAGTGAAGATTAATTTCTAATATATATTTTTTTTTGTATTTAATATTATTTTTATGTTGACAGAGCATAACGATTAAAGTCGTTAGTTAATCATGTATATGTCTTATATAATTTGTAAAAATGTACTATTTTTTTTACATGAATGAATTTAAAACATATCTGGATAATTCAGAGAATTCTTACTAGCTGTGTTGTGTGTAGAAGCATGCAATGCTCTTGTGGTGATAAGTGAATGTGAATTTTTATTATGCCACGAATTAGATGGTTATAGATTTGTCATGTCAAACACATGACTAGGAAATAAAACTAATCTTATCCTCTAATTTTGCCAAGCAATTCTCCAAAATCTTGGTATGTTTTTTGGTACTTTGGATCTTAATTAGCCAAATAAGTGTATTTGTTGCATTATTTTTGGAATAGGTGGAAATCAGTGTTCCTGATAGTTATTCGAGTGGCTGTCCTTTGAACTCTTTCAAGTTTTTCAAGACCAAGAAATTCCAAACGGGCTCTTCAGACATAAAGTTTGGCTTTCAAAACATTAGGACTCCTTGGTGGTAAGTTTGAACTATCTCAATCTAATATCTTAATCACTAAGCATAGTACAAGTTTGTTTAAATTTGAAATGAAATCACCTTGTTGATGATCCAATACATAGCTTTTTTGCCGATAGAAGATCTACTGCATGTTCTGAATCGCGGCAATTGACAAAATCACTGACATTGTGAGTTTGACAAAGCCTTAGTTTTTTGTTAAAATCAAGATGGTACACTGTGATTCTGTCAAACAACCACCAATCCAAACACGCACTCAATTCGACAAACAGAATTCTTATTTAAGAGTTACTGATGTTTTTTTAGTGAGTGAATTATTAGGGATGGAAGTGTGATATATGGAAACAATAAGAAGGGAATGAGAAGAGTGAGAACATTCAAAGATGGAAAGATGAAGATCTCAGAAGATGGACTTCTTGAGCATGATGAGAAAGGTATTCCTGTGTCAGGCGATGTTCGAAATACCTGGGCTGGTTATAGCCTTCTGCAGGCATTGTTTATCAAAGAGCACAATGCAGTATGTGACATGCTAAAAGTAAGTCAAATTCTTTTCATCTGGTACATAACTTGGCTCTATTTGCAATCATTTTTTGTGTCGAAAATTAACACGCGGTATTGTTTTTTGTTTATAGGAGCACTATCCTGATTTTGATGATGAGCAACTCTATAGGTATGCAAGATTGGTGACATCTGCAGTCATTGCAAAAATCCATACAATTGATTGGACTGTAGAACTCTTAAAAACGGATACGCTTCTCGCATCGATGAGGATCAACTGGTAAGTTCTAAAAAGAATAGCAGAAGGATGTATTTTGAAGGAAACAATCTGTTTTTGGAATCAATACAGTTGTCTATGTGAAACATTTTTATTTTCTTTTGGCAGGTATGGACTTTTGGGAAAGAAATTCAAAGATTTATTCGGAAACATTTGCGGACCCGAACTTAGTGGATTAGTTGGTCTTAAGGAGCCAAGAGATCATGGAGTTCCTTATTCACTAACCGAAGAGTTTGTCAGTGTTTACAGAATGCATACACTCCTACCTGAGGAGATTGTCCTTCGAAACATTGAGCCTACAACCGGAGAAGACAAATGCCCTCCAATACTTGAAAAGTATACTCTTATCTCTCTAACTGACTCTAGTTCTGTGCCTAAGATTTAAGAAAGTTTTATGCTTCTTTAAAGATTTTGAGTTACTTTTGATATGCATGTGAGAGTTGCTTGTGCTTAAAGCAAAAACATGAAAACATTTTTTTTAAGAGTGTGTTGTTTTGTAATGAGAAGGGTAACAAGTATATTTGCAAATGTTATTTAGGGTGCCAATGGAGGAAATGATAGGAAAACAAGGGGAAAAAAGGCTTTCAAAAATAGGAATGGAGCAAATGTTAGTATCCATGGGTCATCAATCATGTGGTGCAGTTACTCTATGGAACTTTCCAACATGGCTAAGGAACCTCATTGCACATGATATTGATGGAGAAGAAAGACCTGATCCAGTTGACATGGCTACAATGGAAGGTAGTGATACTGCAGTACCTTTTGCAAGCATGCTTTTGTAATTTTATATACATGACAAACTTGTTTTTTTTCTAACAACGATGAACCTTTTATCAGTGTATAGAGATAGAGAAAGGGGAGTCGCGAGGTATAACGAATTCAGAAGAAACTTACTAATGATCCCAATTAGCAAGTGGGAAGATTTAACAGATGATGAAGAGGTCATTGAAGCTCTCAAAGAGGTATATGAAGATGATGTTGAGAAGATGGACTTGATAGTAGGTCTCCATGCAGAGAAGAAGATAAAAGGGTTTGCTATAAGTGAGACGTCTTTCTTTATCTTTGTGATCATGGCTTCGAGGTATGTTTTAGCACTAAATAGTATGCAACTAAAATTTGATCATTTTCTTAGTTGCTTTGAGGAATTAATAGGCTCTGCAGTTACCTTAGTTTTAATTTTATTTTTTATCATTTTGACTTGGAGTCTTATGCTTTTTATATGGTGACTATGATGCTTAGGAGGCTAGAAGCTGACCGTTTCTTCACAACAAATTTCAACTCCAAAACATACACAAATGAAGGGCTTGAATGGGTCAACAAAACAGAGACTTTGAAGGATGTGATTGACAGGCATTTCCCTGAAATGACTGAAAATTGGATGACAAGCTCAAGTGCATTCTCTGTGTGGGATTCATTGCCAGATCCTAAGAAATTCATACCTCTATATCTGAGATAAGCCCAACAAAAATTATGTTTAATTTAGAACCACTTGTGCTACTAAGTCACAGTTTTACTACCATTGTCATATATTAAAACTTTCAGGATGTTTTCTTCATATTTATGTATGTTAACTTTAAGCATAGTTAATGTTCTTTTTTTTTTTCTTCAACTAGCATTGTTAATGTTCTGGTATTCCCATTTTACAATGTTCAATACTTTTACAATTCAAACCCTCAACCCTCATTTCTTCTTGATATGTGAAAAGTGCAACATATAGATTTGACTGTTACTCTTTGAAACTTAAGAATCATGAAATATGATCTAATTATGAAAATACCATACAAAATTTATCCTTAATAATTGTTTGCAAACAACATTCAATAAATTAACAAACATGCACAACTGCAGATCAACTAGAAACAAACAGTAGTATCGATCTGGCGACAAACACAAGTAGCCGATTGAGTTTTATCCTCTAAAGAGAACACCAAATGAGGCCATCAGGGGATTTGGGTGAGGATAATTGCTCAAATACACTAGTCTATCATCACTTTAAATGCAAAAACTTGCACTGCTCATATTGAGTCCCTGAAATATACTCAGCAAGATTCTTTGGACAAAATCTGGCACATAAATAGAGTGATATACAGTAGCACCATAATAGTCTACATAATCAAACTCACAAAAAGTACTCCACACAAAAAAAAAAAAATGGCCTTCACACTGCAAAATCAAGAGTGAATACGAAACCGAAGCTTGCAAGTTGCAAAAGTCCTCTTGTGATATGAACAAACAATCCAAAAAAGCTCATTTGTCTTTCAAGAAACCTCCATTCTCAAACTTGTGGCGATAAGCACAACTCTCGTAATCGGTTTTGATTTTTGGAAGCCTTGTAAAGGAACAATGAATTTGAAATCCAACAAATGTTTCCCTGAATAACCTTGATCTTCAGGGAGAGGTTATCTTCCAGACACGGATAAAAGCATCCTCACCTGAGCTAACCAAACTATATTCATCAATGAATGCTAAACCATAAACCCCGCCTAAGTGAGCGCCCTTTACGGTATTTCTACTAGACACAGGTTGATCAATTTCATATATAATAACACATGTGTCAAGTGATCCTGTAGCAATCCTACTGCTATCAGGGGACCAAGCAAGACAGTTTATCCGTGCAGTATGGTACAACATGTTCTTGAGCTTCACCTGCAAAAGAAAACATATATAAAAAAGGTTTACATTTAAAAAGCACGATTAGCGGCGCAATGCATTCCCGATACAAAGCATTAAACATAACACTTCAGTTATTTAAGGGTTAATTTGGTTTGAAAAAATGTTTCCTTTTCATTTTCCGTTTTCATTTTAATTGCAAAACTGGCTTCATGTTTTTGCTTAGTTTCATATTTCTTGTTTGTAATATTTGAAAAGAAAAAACAAAGGAAAGGTTTTGCAATTAGTAAAAGTGAACGAAAGAAATAAAAAAAAAAATGTTCTTAAACCAAACTGGCTCTATAGTAGTACTCACCTCTCGGGAGGCACGATCCCAAACAACAGCTTCTCGATTGACATCCCCTGATGCAAACATTGAAAAATCTGGAGAATACCGTATGACACTAATAGCACCCCTGTGTTTCTCAAGGACAGCCTCTTCAACAAGTGTATCACCAGAAATAGAATATATGTGCAGTTTACCATCTTGCCCACCAATAATGGCTTCACTTCCATCATGAGAGACAACGGATGCTGAAACAGTAAATCCAAGATTAATGGTTGACACAACTTTTGCACCACGCAGCATGACAACTCCAGAATCAGTTGAAACCAGAACAAGTTCGGGAGATGAAAGTGCAACGCTGAAATCCTTTGGTTGAGTTCCTATATCAATGGCTTCAGCATCTCCACACTGATCCCCATGTAAAGAAACTCGCTGTATCTGGTGGTCAAGAGAGAAAGGAAATGAAGGAGTAAGAGGAAGAAACCATTGGTTTTCCATGATTTTCAAATATGCAGATGCCTTGAAATTTGTCCCACACCACTAATTTGCCTATATCTTATCATAAAAAATGCATCTGTATGAGATTTATGTCACATTTAATGAACAGTTTTCTAAAAGAAAACACGAGAATGTCACTACGCAAAACACGAACAAAGGAAAAAGAAAACATTCTTTCCACGTAATATCAAGACATATATTGAAACATCAATTGCCAAATTATAATATCTCCAGACTACAAAGGTAGTTGCTAATATGCCCCTTTGTGAGCTCAATAGAACCAGTAGTGGAGAGAAATGTTCCTTTCATCATTAATTGGTCAAAAGAAATGATATATTGGGTACAAAAAGTACAGTCACAAGATTTTGACCAAATTGATCCAGAAATGAATGTATGAATGCTACATATTAATGACAACTAAAATAAAGAACAAAATAAGTATCAAATTTAGTTTTGATATTCTATTAGTGTAATTTTTTTACGGTAAACCAATCACAAATCATCTTAAGTGTGATTTTTAAACAATTATGATTAAAATCAAATATTTTTAATGAACTGAAAAAATTTATGATTGATGACAGTGTAAAAAATGTTTATTGTATTGCATATCAATTAAATTTATATGTTGCTTGTTTTTTTTTTTTTTTTCTCCAAAAAATACTAAACTTCTGTTTATTTAGTAGGTCTACCAATCAAGAGGTTTTTCCAAGTGCCTCAAGGAGATTTTACGAAACTTTACAACCAATATACTAAAATGGATAACACCGTATAAATGATTTATTCCGTCACATAAAAACAACAGTGTATTACTTAAATGCAAATGACGAGCAAAGCTGATTTGTTTTTTAATCCAAATCAAATTGAAGGAAATGGAAATTGAAAAAACATAAAGTAATGATTATCACTCTCATATAAGCAAAACACTCACCTTATTATCAAACCCAGATGTAACTATCTCTTCTTCTGCAGCTGCTAAGGATTTGATTTGAGAATTCTCCTTCCTTTGTAATTTACCACTATACCCAACCCCTTGAATCCACTTAACTATTAAGCCATCATAACTACAAGACAGGAGCACTCTAGGGTTACTTCTAAGAATGGTTAAGGAGGAAACATTTTTCATGTGTCCTGAAAATGATGTCGGGGCTTTATCAAGATCACTTGCTAAGAAAATAGATATCGTCCCACCAAGAGAAACAGTGACAAGATAATCGTTCAACCATAGGCCCCCTACCAGCATGTCTTCAACTCCACCAGAGCCAGGACAAATCAATGTTTTCTTCACCTTCCCAATGTTATCCTCAGATATGTCCCATACTTTTGCAGACTTGTCAGCAGATACAGTCAGCACCTAAAGATAACATTACAACTGAAGATCAGATGTCTTACACGAAAGAAAGAAAAGAGACTTGCACAAAAATGAAAAGTAGAAAAGAAAATGGGTAAAACAAAAATTCCGCAATTACAACAGTTCTACAGCAAACTCAGAACTTGCACAAGAATTTTTCTAATTGAATTGTGCAAACCATATCTAATATTTAGACTCCTGAAACTAGCAATCAAAACATGCATGCTGAGCAAGTAAAATTGAAAATATCTATTGATTTTAAATTTCAAATAAGTCTAAAATCAATGTTAACAAAAATTCCTATAAACTTGAAAGCGAATTTTCTGAAAAGACCAGATAAGGAACAAACCCTAGCTTATAAGTTACAATACATGCACAGATGGCTCTAATAACTTGTATGCACCATAATTGCCTTCAAAATGTTACGGCAGTAAAGAATTTATACGAAACAAGTTATTGCTACATGCTTTTTACTTTATCACATTTTCTTAGTTTATTGCAGAATGCTTAACATGAAAAAACAAGTTAAGTGATCAACATCTTGTATTGAAAAGGACATGGAGAGAGACAAAGATGGGAAAATGGGATCAGTACATGACGATACCTGCCGTAATCAATAATAAATACTCATAAGTTAGCTTACTTGTTTTCCATCGGGACTCCAGCTAACAGCATAAATACTGCCAGTATGGCCACCTTCAGAAGACAACTCACCGATCTTCTCTCCAGTCTTTCCATCGAATATGATACCCTTTTTGTCAGAACTTACACTTACAAATTTACTGCCATCTGGAGAATATCTTACGCAATTGACAAAATTTGAATGATCCCTATACATAAAAAAATTATTATGATATCAGTCATTTATTTATCAAGACAAGTGCAATAGGTACAAAGGACCAAAGATTAGAACAAACCAAGACAGATGAATGTGACAAAAAAACTACACTTCCACTAAACAAAAAAAATGTTTTGAAGACCCATCAATTAAGACTTTTTCTTTATGTATAAAATGATAATACATAAAAAATTTATGGCAATAGCAAAATTATGGGTTCCATGATTTTACATAGAAGCATACTTTTAATGCCATGAAAAGGAATGACTTTCATTCAGTTATCTCATAAGATCAAGTTTCCCCTCACAAAAGCTACACACAAATGGACAGAACGAAAGTTATCACATATAGGTCAATTTTAAGAGCAAAATATAATGAGTGCATGTTTTTTTTATGAAATATAATCAGTGTATGTATGCAACAAAATGCATCATTGTCTAAAGAGGGAAGAGGACAAAAAGTCATATAGAACATACGAGTGCAACATCATTGAGTTTCTCATACCATACCTGTGAGATTGCTTGAATCTAAATGGAGGTCCTTCATAAAAATTCACCATAAAATCCTCTCCACAGGTGACAATACGAAAAGGCCTTGTAGGTTTATATGCACAGCTTAAAACTCTCCTTGAGTGGCCATCGAATTCACCAACATTAGTCCCAGAATCCCACCTATCCATTACAAGAAGTTGATCACAGTAAATATCACCAACTAAAGAACAACCATAAAGAAATTATCAAAAGAAAAGGTGAAGAACAGACCAAAAATATTCAGTCACACATACATAGCAAATGCATCAAAAGCAGATATAATTACGGCTAAGTCCCTGTTTGAAGAAACAACTTAATTAAGCCCTTATGTTATAAGCACTTATTTATTTCTATAACAAAACATAGAATATAAAGTCATTTTTTTTCTTCGTATAGACTATAAGTTGTTTCAGTAAACTCTCTCAAACACTTTCACAAAAAAAGAGAAATAATTGATTGAAAGATTCGAGGAAAGTTGATTATGGTGAATATATGATATACTTTATATATAGGGATCATAACCAAACTAACAAATCTTAACTAATTTATAGTCAATGCTAACCAATTTATAACTATTGTAACTAACTTCGACTATATCTAACACAAATGTTTGTGCCAATAGATAAGATAATTCAAAGAGGCACTAAACAAAAGCAATAAATTAGAAATTTGTAAGTGTAATGTAAGAGATTGATCCTTATTATTTAAAGTAAAGTGAAGTCAAATAGATGAGAACAAGAGTCAAAATTGTTTGAAAGAAAGAATAGCATTTAGTTTCAATAAAAATAAAAGAAATAAAGGAAAAAGTGAGATACATAAAAGCGCGAACAAAGGAGTTTCCTTTGGATTCGCCGCAAGCGACGATTCTGATGCCGTCAGGGGACCATTGAAGATCATCGATCCGACCAGATAAGACACGAAACTCCTTCTTCAAAACGAAGTCGTTGCGTGTGCCCCAGATCCTAACCGTGCCGGACACGTCAGCAGAAGCAACCCATTCGCCGTTGGGGGAAAATCGGGCGACCGTGGTAGGGTAAGCGTGGTCACCGTAGACGGAAACTTGAAGAGGGTTTTGGAGATTCATGATGACAACGGATCTGCCATTGGTGTAGAGGATAGAGTTGGACTTGGAGTCGCCGGAGATGAGAATACCTCGGCCACGCTCCGTGGAGGGAGTGCAGGCGTAAGTCTCCGCTAAGTCCACGTGGCTCATATTGGTCTTAACTGCAGTGCACGATACAAGCCGGAACAAAATCAAGAATGATGAATATAAGCTTTTTCGAGACTTTGGGTGACTGTTATTTTTAGGAGTTAAGAGTGAAACGTGACAGGAGAATGAAATGTAAATAAAAATAATAATTAAAAAAATTTGTAACGAAATATGTATACATTAACTATAAAGAAGTAAATGATTTTAAGTGGAGATGTTTAAAGTACTAAAGCTACTCCCTTAGTAAAGTATACTACCATCATAGTGTCCGGTAGTCTATTTAAGAACAGCAAGCAAATACAGAGAGGCAGATGAATAATTACTTTTAATTTATTACCATTACCACTGGCTCAATTCATTTTGTGTTAAAAAAGCCCATGAGTATAATTTGTCCAAAAATGTCTTAGACATTTCATTTTTTTTTTTTTTAAAAAAAAAAAGACATTTCATTTGTTTTTTATATAATGTGTTACACATTTTTAAAAAAAAATGTG
Source organism: Cicer yamashitae (assembly GCA_037974755.1). Lineage (NCBI taxonomy): Eukaryota > Viridiplantae > Streptophyta > Magnoliopsida > Fabales > Fabaceae > Cicer > Cicer yamashitae. The sequence continues at coordinate 404,869 of JBBPBQ010020323.1, read as the reverse complement.
TTAGAACCTCACACATCCGGCGGAGTTCATATATAGTATATATTACCTAATTTTAATGTTTTTAAAAATCTTTAATATGCATTTGAATTGATCAATCAAGAGGTAAAAAATATCGTTCAGATAGATAAATTTAAATGTGTATATTTAGAGCTTTGAAAATATCCGAAGTGAAAAAATAAATTCCCACATATTAATTTGTCATTTTTCCATTGGATGAAGTCTTTGAGGAATATTTTAGTTTCCAACAAATTTCATGTGAATTTTCGTATAGTCAAAAACAATGGGTGACACCAAACCAAAACTTGAATATATAAAAACATTATGTTAGGTTAGGAATAGTTAGCGACATTGAGTTTTTTTTTTCACCGAAAAGATTTTTTTATATATATAGACAATTATGCATTTGAGAATATTTTAAAATTTATATACCATAGCTACTATATTGTTCTATCATGCACTACAGAAGAAATACTAATTAAGGTGAGTGATTTCCTTGCTTTCCTTTGTCAAGTGAATATTTCTCTTGCTTCATTATTCTTTATTTCGTTGTCTGTTCGACCTTGACTCCTTATCCATACTCTTATGTTTATTTATGTACAACCTTTCATCCAAAAAAAAACATATGACAAATTTTTTATGAAAAAACTATTTAACCAGTGATTAATTTTTTTTTCGTTTTAATAATACTAGCCACTAATTTCATTTTTTTCTATATAAGTGTTATTTTTTTTTATATGCATATATGTCTTATCTTTCTTATGTTTTCTTTTAAGTAACCAAGCAAATAATATTAAGTTTTACATATATGGATATTACGCACACTGTCACACACGATATATTAACAAACTATATAAGATGATAAACATTTAAATTGTTGAAAACAATTTGCAGTCAACTATGCAATTATGTACTTAATTGAATGCATGTTCAGAAAAACATTATGCTACACATGTATATTAAATTGATAATGCATGTTCTATCATCTCTCTATCTATTAAGTATCATCAAGGTTGAAAAGACAACGAAATCGAATTTCTATGTAAGAAGTGTTTGCTTCTCAAAATTTAGCATATAAATCTTTCATTCTCGTCGGGCTGGTAATTGAAATTGAGGTGCATTGGGTAAATAAAGAAAAAATATTTTTTGAAATTATTTAAATATTTTTTTGTATTTTTTATTTTAAAATTATTAATAATTCAATTGTAATTAAGATTTTCAAAAATCATTTTCATTTTTTGTCAAAAAAAAATGATAGAAATTAAAACAAGACTATTTAACTTATCATGTGAATTGATAAATTTTAAGTAAAATTTTAACAATTTCAATTTTTAAATTTTTTTTTTCACAAAATGCAAAACTTGAATGAATAATTAATATTATTCTATAAGATGTACGTATATCAGAAAAAAAAAAAACAATTATATGTTTCAAGATTAAAATGAAATTTAAAATGAAGATTAAAAGAAATATATTATTCTAATTCTTCAAATGAAATTTTAGCATCAAGATTAAAAGAATCATCACATTTTTACAAGTTTCAAGAAGTTTACAACATATTTTAATTTAACTTATTATCAAATAATGATCTAACCCTTAATACTAGACAAAATTTAAAATATTCTCAAATGCAGTGTTATATAGTTCAAATATTCTATTAAGTGAATAATTTTTAATTTGAATGTTTTTTTTATATATTTTAATATTTATATATCCTAACTAATATTACTAATGTAAAAAAAGTTTTAGTACCTCTAAAAACTTCGGGCTCTGGACAATTGTCCATCTCAACAACCCTAAAAATCACAACTGATTCTCATAATCTTCATATATTTCCGTCTCTCATCTTAGTGTGGTATTCTTAGAGTCAGAGCTATCAAAGTAAACTAATATGAACCGACTTCTAAAGTCAAATCAAACGTAAAGTTTGGACACTAAAAAAATCCATATTAAACTAGTCCGGTCGGACTTAGGGCTACATGCATCACTATATATATATATATATATTACTTTGAAAGAAAATACGTAAAATATTGAAACACGTAAAATGTTAAATACTTGTGTATTATAATTAAAAAAATGTTACATAATTTAAACAATAAAAAAACGTAATATTGCAAAAGTAAATAAAAAATGTCAAAAATAATTATACAACGGATTGTTCCGAAAGCACGCAACTCATTTAGGTAGTATATTTGGTTAGTTTTTAAAGAGAGTTTTTTAGTTCGATCCGGTAAAGCAAATCCGTTAGCATTCTCTTCACTCGTCGAAAAGATATTAGACTTAAGATTAATTGGGCAAATAAGAGACTAAATATAGTTGATTTGAATTTGAAGTTGAAAAAATAATTTGTATCAGGATAGATGTAAAGATTGTGGAATCTCAATTTAAAGCTATTGACTTGGTTGTCTTTGATCATGCATATAATTTTTTTAAAATTGGTTTAGTCTATTTACTTTCTTATCTCTGTAATGATGTCTTATAAAATATTATTTTTCTGTCGACAAATAAGTGTTTTTTTTAAACGGAATTGATACTTCTGAACTAGGCCCAAGACTTCAATTAAAAACCCATACGTGAAAGTTATATTTTGTACCCCTCAATTGGACTTATACCCCAAAATGTTAAAAACCCAAATTTGTCCCTTTAATTTTCATTAAATTAATGATAAAAAAAAAATTACTCCAAAATCTCACACCATCACCAAAATTTCCGGTAAGTAATATTTTTCCCTCAAATATGTAGTATATAATTTATAACTACCGGAAATTTCAAGGCACAAAATTTTGGTGGTAGAAATTATTTACCGGAAATTACGCCAACAAAATTTCCGGTACATTATTTATACTACCGAAAATTTTGTGCCTTGAAATTTCCGGTAGTTAATTTTACTCTACCGGAAAGTTGTGCCTTGAAATTTCCGGTACGTATTATTATTATTATTATTTTTGTTATTTTTTAACTTTTTTTTTTTTGTTGATTTTTTTAATTTTTTTTTGAAGTAAGGATGAAAAAACACCATTATGTATAAATTTGACTGAAGCATTAACAACTGATCAAATTTTTGAGTCACGAGAAGCTATTATCATGGGCAAGACAAGTTGGTCGACAAAATCGAATAGCTGTTATCATTACTCGCTTTGACATAGAGACCGGAAAGAGAGGAAGGAAGTCAAAATTAATTTTTGGACTTCAACTAAAAGGTGTGGTTGTCCATTTAAACTTAGATGAAATTTCCGGTAGTTATTTTTTAATATCGAAAATTTCATTTCAATGAAATTTTCGGGAGTTTCAACCGAAAATTTGACTATATGAATTTTTTTTCATCTATACTTCAAAAAAAAAAAGTTAAAAAAAAATAATAGTATGTACTAGAAATTATCAAAATTTGAAGTTTCCAGTAGAGTAAAATTAACTACCGGAAATTTCAAGGCACAACATTTCCGATAGTATAAATAATGTAACAGAAATTGTGCCTTGAAATTTCATATAGTTACAAATTCTATACTGGATATTTGGAAGAAAAAGATTATTTAATAGAAATTTTGGTGAGCGGTGAAATTTTGAAGTAATTTTTTTACTATTAATTTAATGAAAATTAAAGAAATACATTTTTGTTTTTAATATTTTGAGGTATAAGTCAATTGAGGGATACAAAATCTAACTTTTCCGGTAAGTAGTTGAGGGTAAAACACTTTGGTTGGAGTAAATAAAGTTGTTTTCATTTATAGCTAACACCTTTCTTTTGTAAAAGAAAAATCCTTCTTTTGTCTAGTTGGGTCAAAGCTTTAATGGGCTTGTTCTTTGGGCTAAAACCAAACCCATTAAAATTTGTACACAATGACTATCTTTCTTTCGAAGCATCCAAATATTATATAAAGGGATTTCAACACAATTGTGTGTTTCGATCTAGTTATGAGATCAATAATCTTCTTAAACAAAATTGATAATCTTTTGCCTTCTTAAAGTATTAGTACATTCAAGATTCATAATCGACATCAACAATCTTAAATTGAGAAAAATTGAATCAAGTTTGAAATCTTGATATTTAAGTTAAAATCATCATTTTCAAGTCTTTTTCATAATCAAATGTGGGTTTTGTTCAAACCAGAAGAACATCAAAAGTGACAAATGAAAATCGAGACAATTGATTAAATTCTTCATGATAAGTTTTTGGTTTTATATTATATATGTATTAATAATAAAAAAATAATTTAAAAAAAGATAATATATTAAAAATAAGAAATTCCTACATTTCATTAGCGTTTATTAGATCTTCTTAATTAGCTGTTGGCCCTAATTTTTACCCCAAATAATAGCTTAATAGATTGTGAAATATTGTATTCTGAAACGAATCCCTAACTCTAAATTTCTATCGGTAAATGTATCATTATTCTTATTTATCATCTTAATCTAATTGTAGGCTAAAAAATTTATTCTAACATAAAGTTGGAAACCCACTTGTCCCTTAAGAGCACGTTCGTGAGTTCAGAGGAAAAAAATTAAGTTTTGGAAAAGGAGAGGTAATTAAAGTGATGATATCCTCCTATAAAACCAAGACATGGTAGAACTTAGAAAAAATTACAATTTCTCAATTCCCAAATCAAAATTTAATATTAATAATTTAAAATTTCATACACTTCGACACCTCATTTTTTTTTTCTTAATTTCTCTTTTTTTATTATGTCACTAATTTATAACATATATCAAATCATTTATCTTTATTTCTTTCTCTTTTAAGTAATTGATAAAGTAAATGAATATCCACCAAATATTTTTCTTTTTAAATAGAACATAGCAATGCATACAAAATCGATCAACCTAGTCAATTCATCGAGTTTTTCCTTTTCCTATCCCTCCCAAAAATAAACAATCCGTAAAGTTTGAATCAATCACACACATAGCTTAGACTACTCCAAACCACCTATAATCTCCATACCAAATTGCAAGAGAAATATCACATCAAACAAACAAGTGCAAATCTGATTTCAATCCCCGAACATAAAATAAAACACACATTTTCATCCATAATCATCCTTCTCTGAGAAAGTTAAGGCGCATATGGATACTTTAGAGCAACAATTGCCAAGAAATACTTTTCATTTTTAGTTGCTCCCTTTAAAATTATGTTTTTTTTTTTTCTTGCTAAAATATTGTGTTTTATACATGGACAGAATTTTTTTTTTTTTAGAAAAATTTAACTATTTAAATTCAATTTTGCTTTAAAATCGTCTCTATTGTTAGTAATTGTTAAAAAAAAGGTTGAAATGACACACACAGAAATGACGAAGATAACAAAAAAACGCAAATTTACAAAAGCAAAAATTAAATGAAAGCATATGTATTTGATCTATGTAAGTTTGCACTTTTTTATTTTTGTTTCTGTAAGTTCGCGCTGTTTATTTTTTTTTTTCGTTCTATAATTTCACTTTTTTTTTGTCTCTTATTTATTTGTCATCACAGTTTTTTTTAATGGTCACGAACAATATGGACAATTTAAAACAAGTTTGAACTTATAATGTTTAACTTAAAAATAAATAAATATTTTAGAGATGAATGAAACAAATAAATATTTAAGCTTTTTTTAAATTTATGTGATACCGATGTTACACTTTTTCTACAATATTATATATATATATATATATATATATATATATATATATATATATATTGTTGCTTTTTGAGTTACGAAAAACTGTTCCAAAATAAATTGATTTCACCGAAGATATTACCAAGTTGAGTCGCGTACTAGGTCGTTCTCTTTAAAACGACTTGTGGCACTGTTTAAATTGTGCAAGACAGACTATCAACCACAAAGTCTCTAGGATAAAAAAACCTAGACAAACTGTATCGAAGTCCTACTGCACAATAGAAAATCATTCTAGAATTACACCCTCAATATAGCGGTTAAAGTCACTCTCAATATGAAGATTAAAGTTATTCTCAATATAGTACTATGACCACTCATAAATCAAAAGGACTACGACACAAAAACCGCTCTAAAAGAACTGTGGTATTAAGACCACTCAAAAATCGAAGAGACTACGCACAAAAACCGCTCTAACAAATCGAAGACTCAAAAATCAAATGAATTACGACACAAAAATCGCTTTGAAATGACAATTGTATTAGAACCACTCATAAACCGAAGGGACAAAAAGAAAGGGGAGAAGTGACTCAGAAATGCATCGAGCAGAAGAGACAGAAAATACAAAGTTGGGAAATACATCCAACTTTGGTGTGATTTTTACAAGAGTTTGACACTATTTAAATAGTGATGGAAGCAAACCCACATATGTTAACTATCCAATATGGGACTTAAGTATTTATAGAGTTGAAAACTACTCAGTATATGAGAGTTTTCCAATGTGAGACTTCAACAAATTTTTAAATTCGCACACTAACATACTCTATTTCCAACAATCCCTACTTGAATTAAAAAAATGTTTATGAAGTAGCGTCAAACGCTTCTATAAGATTCTGCATAAACAAATGTGTCTTTCGACTTGAACCTTTGCATAGTAAATAAGATTCATATTCAAAAAGAGTGACTCGTAGTCTTGAACTCTATCTCTAACATCAAACACACACACAAATTTTTCATAAGGTGTATTCTCAAAGGCCCGTGCATTAATGGCACTGCACATCTATCCCAGTATAGTGAATGCTTTAGGAAATCTGCCTCAAAATTTCATAGGAAGCGACCCCGCTTCCACATTAACATAGGTGAGTCTATAACGAGTACTCCTGTATCTACGTACTCCACTCCACGTAGAGTATAGATTTCATTAAGAGTTTTCTGTTACCTCGTCCTATCATCGTTTCAGGAATCATGCTTATCTGATTTATAATAGCATGTTCATCTCATATCACTTCATGACTTGTTATTACCCATTGAACCAAATTCTTGTGATTTATAGTCTTTTAGGTCGGGTTACCATCATGAGTGGCTCTATAGACATTAGTCTCATCCTTTTGGATGTATTTATGACTTTCTCTCTAGCTAACCCTTTCATCAAAGGATCTGCTAAGTTCTCATCAGTGCGTACATGATCCACTATAATAGCTATTTTAGAAAGTAACTTTTTAACAGTGTTGTGCTTAAGATGTATTTGTCATCTCTTACCATTGTAATAACGATTCTCAATATTTGCAATAGTTGCGGTACTATTGCAGTGGATCAACACAGCTTGCATAGGTTTTTCTCATAAAGGGATCTCAACTAGCAAGCATCTCAATCAACTCGCTTCTTCAGTAGCTAGTGCTATCATTTCAGACTCCACTGTGGATTGAACAAATATTGTCAGTTTCTTTGATTTCCAAGATACAACTCCACCAGCTATACTAAAATATAACTACTGGTTGCTTTGGAGTCATCTAATAAAGTGTTCCAATTAGCACCATTGTGTCCTTCAAGGGTGGTAGAAAATCTTTGATAATGTAACCTGAGAATCATGGTCATTTTAAGGTATCTCACGACTCTTTCGATAGTGTGTAAAAGCTCCATACTAGGTCTACTGGTAAACCTGAACAATAGTCCCACGACGTAGGCAATGTCGAGTCTAGTACAATCAGTGACATACTTGAGGCTACCAATGATGCTCGCAAATTTAGTTTATCTAACACCTTCACCAATGTTCTTGAAAAGTTTCACACTTGGATCATATGGTGTGCAAGTAGGTTATATTCAAAGTATTTGTATTTCTTTAAGATCTTTTCAACATAGTGAAACTGGTCCAAAGAAATTTCCTTTTCTGGCCTAGTAATCTTGATTCCAAGGATTACACTCGTTTCTCCAAGGTCTTTCATATCAAAGTTGTTACACAATAATGATTTCACTATATTTACAGCATGAATGTTTGAACCAAATATGAGTAGGTCTTCTATATAGAGATATATGATGGTGCAAATGTCATTTTAAGATTTATAATAAATACATTTGTCACTTTTATTCACTTTAAACTCATTCGAAATAATAAAGTTATCAAACTTTTCATGTCATTGCTTAGGATCTTGTTTAAGACCATATAAAGATTTATCTAACTTATAAACATTGTTTTCTTGTCCATGAATCACAACCTTCATGTTATTCCATATAGATTTCTTCTTCCTAATCATCGTTTAAAAAACAGTTTTGACATCCATTTGGTGTACCACCAAGTTATGAAGAGCAACAAGTGAAATGAGTACCCTAATGAATATAATTATAGTGAACGGTGAAAAAGTGTTGAAGAAATTTATATTTTCTCTTTGTCTAAAACCTTTGGCTACAAGGCGAGCCTTGTACTTATCAACAGTTCCATCGGGTTTTAGTTTATTTTTCAATATTCATTTACAACCTGTCGGTTTGCAACCAGGAGGTAAGTATACTAAATGTCATGTCCTATTAGACTCTAGAGAATCCATCTCATCGTTTTTATAGCTTCTTGCCATAAATCTGCATCCAAATATGACAAAGCTTCTTGAAGATTTGCAGGATTCTCTTCAAAGGTATATGACGTATAATCAAGTCCATAATCTTTAGCAACTCTGACTCTCTTACTTCTTTGAGGTTCTGTTTCACCTTCTTTGTTGCTTTCAATCATCCTCATCACATGAATGTGACTTGGTTCGTGCCCCCACTATTTCTCGATTTGAAAACGAATTTATTTTTGTAGAAGTCAACATCATTTGACTCTATGATCACTTTTGCATTAAGGTCAAAAAACCAATACGCTTTAATGTTTACTGCATACCCAATAAATACACATTCATAGGTTCTATTGGTGAGTTTAACTCGCTTGAGATTGGGGATTCTGTCCTAAACCAGACAATTCCAATTTCGAAAGTAAGACAAGTTCGGTTGTCTTTTCTTCAAAATCAAATAAGGAGATGTTTTGTTTTTAGATTTAGGAACTTTATTCAAAACATAGCAAACAATCAATATAATTTCCCCCCACCAATGAGATTCAACACCAAAGTTAAGCATAATAGCAACAACTAGTTCAATATGATTTCCATTTTTTCTTTCAGCTTTTCCATTCATTTTAGGCAAATATGGTGCAATAGTTTCATGTATAATTTTTTGCAATTTATAAAACTCATTAAATAAACAAGAATCATACCAAGTTCCTTTATCACTACAAAACCTTATAATCTTTCTATTAAATTGATTTTCAATTTCAATTACAAAGATCCTAAACAGATCAAACGCTTCACTTTTATTTTTCATTAGATACTACAAGTATAGTCAGAACACTTGTCAATAAAAGTGATAAGTATTCTTAAAGTCCCATCAAGTTCATATATCAGAGTGTATTAAATCTAAAGGCTCAAATTCTTTAAACAGTGATTTATGTAAACTATAATTTGTTATTTTAGCTTGACTACAAAAATCACATTTTTCAAAATTATTTAAAGATAACTTTAGAATTAAACATAAATTACTTAAGTTTGAAATCACATGTTTGTTCACATGACAAAGTCTAGCATGCCAAATATTAAAATCACACAACATGTAAATAGAAGAGATGATCTCATGAGCTATATTCTGAATTCTAGTGGAGTGAGCCTCCACCTATCTGTCACCATTCATATGATATTCTGATACTTGAGGTAGTGGCTCACAACATTCTTTTTATCCCTAGCTTTCTCAGTATCATATTTCTTCTTCATAGCATCCCAAACATCTCTAACAGTATTGTTGGAGCTGTAATAGTCATACTGTAGTAATCATTATCCTTTCATAAGTTAATTCTTCAGCTTTATTGTCATCTTCTGTTTGCCTCAAATTGAACAACTTTATGTTTCTGAACAACTAATCTAAATGCATATTTTTAAAATATTTATTAAGATAAATTTCAAAAAATTGTAATAGTTAAAATTTATGTATATGTATTTTAGATTATTCTTAATAAAGTTAATATTAGTTTGTAGCTTACAAACATATATAATTATATAATACACGTAGAATAGTATAAGAAAAGACTAAATTATTTAACTTCTAGAAACATTCAAAAAAAATACATATATTATTATGGCATGAGTTCATGTCATATGTTATCTGAGGTAATATCTTATCGAAACATTACAGCTACAATATAGTAAATTTAGATAATTAACTCTTAAATTTAGATATTTTTTTTTTGTTTTAAAATAAATAATAAATTTAATTCTAATTAGTTCACGTAATATTTATAATAATTAATTATGTTTAATATATAAAATGACTGATTATTGATGATATAATTAATATTAGATATTGAAGTGGATAGTATTTTATATATGAAAAAAGAAAATAGTAATTGAAAAGATATATTGAACAGTAATAAAGTGAAAATATGAAGAAAAAATTAAGAAAATCTAAAGTTTTTTTTTTTTTCATTTTTTTATTTTCATATTCTCTATTAAATAACTAAATAGAAATATGATCTATTTTCATTTATTATTTTATGTATAAGTGATATATATAAAATTTATGATTTGAAATTTTGATATATTTTATTCTGAATTATTTTCAGATTAAATTCAGTTTAAATGTTAAAGGTTGACCCAAAAATTAATTTACAGTGTTGTCGACAATTCTCTGTTGCCAGCTAAACTAATTGGTTATTTATAAGAGAGTTCTGAACCTCTAATATAAAGATTCGGTCAGAAGAGCTAAACCTATCAGGAATACTTTCAGATAGTCTATAAATAGTACGGTCACATCGATAAACGCCCTTGCACGAGAAAGGGATAAATCAACGAAACACTGATAAACGACCGTGTATGAGAAAAGAATAAATCAACGAATCACTGATAGTTATTGTTTTTCTGTTAACAGATGTCTGTATGACAATTAATATTATATGAATCCTTTTATGTTTATATTTTTAAAAAATAGATTTAATGATTTTAAAATTTAGTATAATTTAATTTAATTTTAGAGTTTTATATTTTACAAAATCAAATAATATATATATATATATATATAATATAATATAATATAATATAATATAATATAATATAATATAATATAATATAATATAATATAATATGACCAATTCAAATAATAAAAAGTATAATGATAAAATGTTTCAAGATACAGAAGAAATAATGTTTTTAAAAGAATTATTTTAATAATAAAATTTATTTTGAGATGTTAAATAAATTTGATCTAATTGTTCAAAAATTCAAATATATGATACATCTATTACATCTTATATACAAATTATACAGGTCTATAATATATTTGTACTTAGTTTGATATATGTTAGTTTGATATATGTTAACTGAGTGTGATGAATTTCGACTGGACCGGACACGACAATAATGTTAATAAATATGCTAATTAAAATAAATATTAATTGTGGTGTATGTGGTTGTAATTTTGAATTTGAATAGGTGTATTTTATGAAAAGAATTGTTGTCGGTGTATTATCATAGCGAAATATATAGTTGAGTCTGTGTAAAGGTGACATACTATATATGTACATCTTTTATATTACATGAATTAACCTAATAAAATGACATGTATCATGTAAATTGATATGTGTATAATGCATCATGTATATTGATATGTGTAAAATGCATCATGTATATTGATATGTGTAGAATGACTAAAATTTATTTTACCAATTTTTTTAATTATTGAAATTACACTTTTTTTTATTAGAATCCAATTTCTAAAATTAGAACATGACTTTGAAAATGTTTAAGACACCTTATCTTTAAAAAATTGTATTGATATCTTTAATTTTATACACTTAAAATCCTAAAATTTTATACTTTTATATTATTTTTAGAATAAATACCCAGTTTCTTAGCCACTACGAGTATGTGAAAATTTTATATTTATATATTATTTTTAGAATAAATATTTAGTTTCTTAATCACTATGAGTATGTGAAAGTGGCCTCATACTAATAGATGTCACCACCCACTATCATTAGAATCTTGATGTTAGAATTCTCATGTTAATTAAGCATGGGTTTGATGCATAATATATCATTTGCATACTAGATAAATAACTTAAATAACTTAATTAACTCAATATTTTCAAAGGAGAGGCATATATATATAGAAAAAAGAAAAGTTATTAGAGCCAGGCATACATGCCATACAGGACAAATACATATTATTCTTAGAACGGAAACTCATCAATAAACATATATAAAGGCTGTTATATATATAACTATATACACACCCTCCTCATTATTCATATATATATATTATATATATGGTTGCTAGTGTTTGATGTAGCTGGCTAGCATTAAGATTATTAATTCAGCGCCTCTTAGCTTGAGGCTCCTTCTGAGAGTTGAAGTAGACAGTGGCGACTGGAAGGCCAAGGTCCAATTGACTTGCAAAATAACGAGTGTTGAAACTCACTCGACTTGTTGGTTGTTCCACCAGTCCCATTGGTCCCTTCTGCTTAAACAGAACCAAAATAAATCGATGAATCCCCACAGGTGGTTTTGGTCCTATGTATGGCAGAATTTCCTTCCCTACAACAACAACCATTAACATAACAAAAAGTTTATTTTTAATATATATTAATTTCTATAATTTATGGTATATTATATAGAAAAATGATAAATGTTGATCTCTGATTGAACCAAGTGGAACGCTTCCTGATTGACACATTAGTCAGTCATGAAGTCATTAAAATTCAAGCAGACACCTTCATTTGTGACATGCACGAGCCACGTGTGATGATATCAAGCCAAGACACCTGTTATCGAAATTGTTGCTAACTAGTATATATGCATACACATTGTAAAGTTCACAAATTGCATCTATAGAATAAAAGAAAAATTTACAATATTTTATAAATCAATTAAAAAAGGTTTAATATAAATTATTTTAAAAATAAGATCATAATATTATTTCTTACTTAAATGACTAATGTAATTTTTAGTTAACTTTTATCTTTATGAAGTTCTTTGAGAAATCAGGTAATAATACGTGGTTAACACGTGTCTTAGCCGCCACATGCAGGACACGTGGAGGATGGATAGCACTGGAGTGAATAAAGAGGTGTGAGAGGATTATTTGTTGGATTGAAATTGAAATTGAAATTGAAATAGTTGGAAGAGGATCTGTGATGTAATGTAACCCTGAAATTCTGTAATATTTAACCTGAAACATACGCAAAGCCAAACAACATGCATGCATGTCGATTTTTGCCCAAGAAACTAAACAATCAAGAGTTTGGTGGAACATGTCTGACATATTTACCAAGAGCTTTAATAACATAGAAGAAAATATATAATAATAATAATAAATAAAATAAATTTGGTTTCTTTATATACACACAAATACATATATATCTACCTCGCTTTGGGTTTGTTCCTCCAGGGATGTCAACCACGATCCTGAAAATTGGAAACATGATAAGTAAATATTGTCGTAATAATTCAATTATTTGCAAAACAAAAATCATAAAAAAAGAAAAGAAGTGTAGACGGAGATGATAAAAAAGAAGGGAGAGGAAATTAAAAAAAAAAAAAAAATGTTGACCAATGTATCAACTCGCGCATGCTTGGTTCACTGGGGCTTGGTGCATCAGGATCAGTCATAACCTGCATGCAAATAAAAATAGTTAAAGAAAATGAAACCTAATGCATGCAAGATCGGAAGTGAAGAAATCTCATGATGACTGACCAGAGTGTAGAGGTTATCGATGTTTCCAGTGAGAGTGACTCTGGGTGGGTTGATAGCAATGGATGGCTTAATGTCACATCCATTAGTGACATGTTTAGGACCAAAATAAACAGACATGCCAACAGATGGAATGAACATGTCAACAACATCTCCGATCACACGACCAACAACCAAAGGATCAACGGAGGCAGCCATCATGATGATAACTAAACACAAGATCGGAATTACGAAGTTGTTTTTGTTCAAGAACAAGAACAAGAGTGCATAAGCAAAAAAGAGAAGCTGTGGATGGATGGTGTGTGGTTTTCAATTTTGCTCAGGAATGGTGTTTATATACTACTCACTCCTTTGGCTTTATTTGTCACTATTGCAAAAAAAAACAAAAATTTCTTTATTTTATTTTTTTTTATTTTCAAATTTTAATTAATTATTAATTACTCCATTCACTCCACATATTTTTTTTTATAAAAAAAAATTATTTCAAAATAAATGAGTCTTTTAATTAATATATTATTTATATAATTTTTAATATTTAATAAAGATAATTTAATAAAAATAGTATCTTTCTATTTTATTTATATATTTTTCTTAATACGTGTGAAATGATCGAATTAATCAATTATTATAGAATATACAAAATATTGTTTTGTCAGTAAAACCTTAACTATTTATTGCAAAGAGAAAAATAGTAAAATAAGCTTATAATTATAATTTTTGAAATAAATTATAAATAAATAAAAAGTATTTAAAAATTGATCATTTGATCTAATTTAAACAAGACAGATATATCTTAAATATTATTTTACTTATATTTTATTTTAGAATAAATAATTAATTTTGTTTTTTTACAAATTTAAAAAAATAATTAAAAATAAAGGCAACGTTTGATAATTTTTTTTATTCATGATAATTAAAATTAAGAAAGATGTTAGCTTGAACCACCTTCATAAATGGTCCACAATATATAGTGCTAAAAAAAACATAAATATATTTTTTAAAATTTAATTCGCCGAATATAGATATAATCAATTATTATCTAAGACGTAAAGATAAAAAGATTTGTTAATTTTATTTTTCTTCAATTCTAAAATAAGTGTCACTTGAAAAAAAATTATTTTAAAATAAACATTATTTATTTTTTAAGATAACTTTAATAATCTTTAAAGAAAAGTGTAGCATTCAATAACATATTACTATGTAATTAATTTTAAAATATTAATTTTACTTTGTATTTATGATAATACAAAATATCTCTATAGTTTAATAAATATAATTTTATAAAATTATTATATTTTGATTATAAAAAAACTTTAAACAATATTTAATTTTTTATCAAAATTATATTTAAAATCGTAAATGGTTACGATGTTTATAAAACATTTTAAATGGGCATAATAATTGAATTCTATTTTGAATGGACAAAGGACTTTTAAAAAGAAGTCATTAACTGTTGTTATAATTTTAGATGAGTTTTAAGGACACGCGAAGAGCGAAACTTTCACCAAAATTAATATCAATCTTTCTTTGTCAGTTTCATATTTTTTGTGTCAAATGAAACCGTGGCTCATGTTTCATTTCATGCATAGGACCTTTAGAGAATCGGGGACAGATAATGTATGACACGCGTTTTATTATTTGTATTATTTGACACGTGGCAATTACCTTTGCCGTTGATTAAAACTACTAGCACATAGATGCGTCAACAGTGATTGATGAGTTTTAAAAAGAAAAACCATTTATTCATGCACCTCTGGATGAGCACATCGTGAAATCCGTTTGGTGGAGCCCACAAGGTAAATGAATGGCAGAAAAGGAGGGAGTACAGACTGGAATGGTGGATTTAATGGTAGTATAGCACGGCCTCGTTTCTAGTATAACAGCATACGTCATGGTCTCATTAATGACCTGGAAGATTCTTCAATGGCAGTTAATTTCTTGAGACTTTTCTCCATTCGGAAAATAGTTTTTGAATCCAAGAGCATCTCCAACGTACATTCATAAAAATATATTAACGATACAGATCAAAATTGAAAAAAATAATGAAACATAATCAAATAAAAATTAATCATAACAATCAAATTTATGTCTTTTAATAATTATTATAAATTATTGGCTAAATTACACATGTGTCCTTTGACTTAATTTCAGTTAGCGTTTTAATCCTTTTTTTTTTTTTTTCTTTTCAATTTGGTTC
>JBBPBQ010020323.1:274255-378272 GCA_037974755.1 Cicer yamashitae | reverse complement strand
TTTTGTGCTATCAATTTTTCGTATAATTAGTTTTGTGGTGCGTTATGTGATGTACAAAGTGAGTTTGTATACCCATGTACAATTGGCAACAAATGGAGTTATGGACAACATGCACACAGTGGATTGATGCGCCGCCCAAAGGGAGGCGAGGAGGGCATGGGTAGCATGGGAGAGGATCTAATGACATGTGGAATGGGGTAGAGAGACAATGATTCTACAATAACGAACAAACTAACATAAGAACTAACAGAACATCAAAAACGAGAAATGGAGAAACAATGGTGAAAGTAGAGGGATTGTTTTTTATATTTTGTTTTTGTTTTGTACAAACTATATGTTATTTCCTCCCATTTCAAATATAATTAAAAAGGTAAATAGTTGTTTGTATTGAAAATCGGATACACTTTTTAGTTTAAAACTTTATAAACTTTCTATTGTTAGTTTTATTGTTAACTTGCATGTAAGTAAGATTAAAAAAGATTAAATGTGTTAGGTTTCATAAGGTTATAAAGTTGTTTGTGAAGATTTAAACACGAGAAAAGGGAGGTTGAATTGTGTTTGATTAAGTTAGTAACTTTTTTATTATTTGATTAAACTGGTTTAGATTTGATGATTTACTTAAAGTAGAAACAATTATTAAACTAAAGAGTGCAGGAATAAAGTGACACAAATAATTTATTCTCATTCACCACTAATTTGCCTACATTCATTTCCTTTACTCAAAAGGATTTAATGCACTAATTCGACAACTTGAATTACAAAACACCTGACCTTCCAAGCCAGTCTTCTCAGCCTGACAACCTCAAACTTTTGAGGAATACACACATCTTGACTCTACCAGCCAAATTTCTCAACACAATCTAACAAACCCAAATTGTTGAAGACACACTAACACCACTATCAGGTTTGAATATAAAGGTTTGGAACTTGAGTAGTTGCTTATAACAAACGGATTATAACAATGACTATCACACTCTACGAAAAACACTTAGAAAATATTTTTCATTCGAAGAAGTGTTTCTCTCTTTGAACTCTAAGATGAATTTGGAATTTTGAGCTTGAGTTCTTCCACTATTTTCTGATATTTCGATGATCTTCTTTTTCAACATTGAGTATCTATTTATAGATAAAATTAAAGTTTCAATTTAGTTCTTGTTTAATTATGAATTGTATCTTCATTCCTTGCTTGATCAACAATGATCTTATTCAAAAATAATTCTGAACAAGATACTTTTTCATAATATGTTCTTTAGCCAATTCTTTATTTCTGAGTCCAATATGAGCGATTCTTCTAGATTGATTGTGTTCATATTTTGTTCAGATTGAGTTTGTAAATTCTTCAGATTGATTTTGTTCAGGTTGAGTTTGTAAATTCTTCAAATTGATACTGTTCATATTTTGTTAAGATTGTTTTCGCAAATTCTTCGGATGCAACTTCCTTCCTATTGCTTGCCTTGATCTGAGCGGGAACATAATGTTGGACTGGTTCTCGAACTTTCACAAGTAGGAATATGACTAAGTCCAATTCAATATTTTGTCCTTTGTCAAAATTTGAATCATATATTTGCAAATAATAAATGTATTTTCTTATGAGTGTTTCTTCTTGTAAACAATTCTTGATAATATCTTCTTGTAAATAATTCATATCTTTTTGTAGATAAATTATTATCAAGTCTTCTTATAAATAATTCATATCTTCTTATGATAAATTTTGATCAAATCTTCTTGTAAATAATTCATATCTTCTTGTAAATAAGTCATATCTTTTTGTAGATAAATCTTAATCAAATCTCTTGTAAATAATTCATATATATCTTCTTGTAGATAAATCTTGATTAAATCTTCTTGTAAATTATTCATATCTTATTGTTGATAAGATGTTGATCATATCTTCTTCAGATCTTGACTATATCTTTTTTTTCAACCTGATCAAAGATTTTCTTCAATTATAAATCTGAATCAAATCTTATTTTAGATTGTCTTCAAAAATACGAATCTTTTTTCATACTCTGTGAAGTCAAATATATTGTTCTCATAAAATACTTTTGTTAATATCAAAACTCTAATATATAACCAACCTGGTTACAATAGTTTGCATCTAAACATATATTCCTTAAAATTACTTATATGTTTGAGAATGCAACTAATATGTCAACCAAGTTAGATTAATTATTTACTTAACCAATTATGTATTAATGTAATTAATTATTGTGAATTATTATTTTATAAATTATGGCCAATTATGATGAATAATGTGTTGGACTATATTTTTTGAATAGACCATGATGAATCATTTCATTCTATTATATCCAATGAGAAGTTTGTGTCCTCAACCATTTAACTATTTAATAGTTGTCCAATTTGACAGTTAACTTATACAAAAACTCTATATAGCAAAAAAGGACAATTCGATATCTCGTTCTCTACAAATCCTAATTCTCTCATACAATTACATCTCAGATATACAATTCTCTGATCTATCTTTTATACATATACGCTATAGTTTTGTATTTATTGTTATAATTGAATCCTTCAAACCAAGCTAATCATCAAATGACAAGTTTAGTCATTATTATTTGAACTTGTTATATGTTTCTCGTTAAACATGACTTGTACCCCAACTGTCACGATACCTAAGCCATGCAATTCATCTTCAAAAGGCTTGATATTTACTTAGGTTCAAGTGTGAGTGGTGAAATTCACGTTGACTATGAATAAGTTAAATGTTGAATATATAAGAGTGATGACTTATATATCTAATTCTTTTAAGGTTTTGGGTTGAGATGTGGTATCAAAGTCTCTTGTGGTCTTGGAACATTTGATTTGTTGTTGCTTCCGCATTCCCTCAGACTCCCCAACAAATTATTGAGTATGAGTCATAGTTTATAATAAGTGAGGTCGCTACTGAACTCCGTGATAAAATCTTGTGTATTCTTTTCTTTTCTTATTTGTTTTCTTACATCAGCTTCCTATTGCATCCAAGAACCAAATAATTGATATTTTGACAAAAGCTCTCGATGGTGGCCCCTTTAATTTTCTGTATTCCAAGCTTGGAATGATTGATATACATTCCAGCTTGAGAGGATGTTAAACTATGAGATTTTCATATTTTATCTCAATTTAATTAGTCTTAGCCTTAGATAAGACTCAGCTCATTCTTTTTTCTGCTTTCTATCTCATGTATATAAGTAGCTGGATATTCTCTTAGTTTGTACTGATTGTAACAGTTTTGGACCAAAGAAATGAGCAAGGCTCAATTTTCAGTTTTTTCTTCTCCTTCCGTTTCACCTTTTCACAGAACTATGTCTTAGCATGACATCTTTTGGGGAATCATGATCATCATTTCTTTTTAGAAAGATTGAAATTATAAACTTTTTAGTGAGGTTAATTATGAACCCAAGTAATGATTTGTCGATGAAATGAAAATATGATCTACAAAGTATAAACACAATTCATTTATTATTAAAAAAAAAATAGAGAGAAACACAATTCAATTTTTCTGTCCTATTCTGTGTTATTTTGTGTGATTTTTCTTAGCTCCAACACATATTATGATACTTCAGTTTCATCATCATATTAGTCTTATCATCTTATGTCATGTGAACCTATTTTTATTCCTTAACATGTTTTTGGGATACTTATTAGTAAGATCCATTGTATAAACATGATATCTTCTCTCTTAGGATAAAGTTATTTTTTTGTTTGAAGTCGGAGAAGGTGTCGTGTAATAGTTTCAGTTTTTTTTTTTTCTATATAAAAAAACATTTTTAAATTTTTTCCAGAACTTTCCAGAAAGATGTTCTTTGCTAGGAAGAATCATCACATAAATGTTGCTGGATAGAGTAATGCCTCTTTTCTATTGGCAAATTGAGTAAAAAAATGAATTCTGGCAAATATCATATTTTGATTGGTTATTTTTTGTTTTTTCTTCACAACGCTTTTGGGCTGAAAGCCTTCAAAGACAAAAGAAAAATTTATCCTATACCCCCACTTTTATACTTATACCCCACCAATTTATGAAAATGCCAAATATACTTTAAGTTTTTTTTTTTTTAATTTTATTTTATTATTTTACCACTTTTATCCTATACCCCACCCTCTATCGGTTTCTCCTAATGTATTGTCTGATCCTCCTGAGGGATAGATATATGAACCTGCTCTCCCAGGTTATCATCTTCCATTATAACTCGTCGTCTTCTACGAGATGCTGTCGGACGAACCCTTTCCGGAGCAGCATCATGGACGATGAAGATTCAATGTCACGTACTCTTCCTACAATTTTGCCGTTTCTACCTCTCGCACCCCTACCCACTGAAAAAAAAATATTAGTTAAATTAAATAGTAATGAAATAAAAAATTAAACCAAAAAAATTAATTTAAAAAAATTATTAAAAAAAAAAATCAAACAACTACTAGAAAACTTATGGATGAAGTTTTCCGGTAGCTTTCGGAAATGTCACATTCAAGTTTTCCAGGAGTGTAAGTATTCCGGAAAAGTTGAAATAAGTTTTCTGGTAGTTCTGGAAAACTTCAAAAATGATTTTCGGAAATGATAGTTTTCCGGAGTTGAAGTTGTATACCGGAATACTTGAAAAAAGTTTTCCTGAAAAAAAAAAAGATTTTTTGACACTCACTTGTGTTCGGGAAATGTTGAAATGAAGAAATGAGAAAAATCGTGAGTTTAAATTTATATGACGGTATTTTGGTCTTTTCCTTTATATTTTGGGGGTACAGGGATAATTGAAGGGTACAAAGTAAAATTTTCGAGACAAAATCAGAAGTGGTTGTGTCCCTCTCAAACATCTCATACCATTCTTATAGCAAAGCCATGTAATTTTAATTTGCTTAGCATATGTTTGGTAACATTGTAGTTACCCAACCCCCATTCAACGATGATGAAGTTGTGGCCATGAACATGAAATAAAATGATTCTCTCCACATTAAGGAAACCATAATCCTGAAACACAAATCTACAAACTTGTGCCATAAGGCACTGCTTAAAGTTTTGTGCTAAATTATGTGTTTACATTTTTTGTTAATGGGTCCACACCACACCTGTATACTTAAAAGATTTTGGAGGCCTATGTGGGAAACAAAGGTAGCATTCATGGGTGTTGAGTTTCTATAGTAAGAATCTATTATTGACATAGAAGGCCTTACAAAGGTCTGTCTATTCATTGAAGCAAAGAGTCTACCCGATCATATATCCCTTGCAGGTTCTGTTTGTTGCACAATTAAGGCTTGTAGTTGTTAATACTCAGCTTGTCACTATGAAATTAGTTGCATCAGGATTGCCTAAGAAGTGATCAACGATATACACATTGAAATATGTTTGAGAGTTTGATCAATTCAAGAACTACAGCAACAAAGTAAGACGCATTCATTGACCAAAATAACCATTTATCCTTCATCACCTTTACTTTCATTTCATTTTAATTTCAAGCCTTTATTCTAAAATAGAAATATTTTTCCTACATTTCCTTCCCCCATCTAATAGCTCAAAAAACATACAATAATAACAATCACAAAAAGAAAAAATACCATCATTTAAGTAAAAGATTTAGTGCACATAAATAGCCCAATGTGAACTGAGAGAATTCACCATGAGGAACAGAACAGAAGAGTTACAACTTAGAAGCAACATAATAAAATGATGATGAACATCAACTAACTACAAAGAGGACACAAAACTAAGCCATTTTCATTACAATCACTACACTTAACAACAACAGTAGTAGTAGTCCCCTGTTTATGATCCCTTACTATAACCATCTTACAGCTTCCATTACAACGAAAACAAGGTAAGAATCTCATATCACCACAACCTTCACAAACAGCTCCAACAACTTTTCTAGGCAAACCATAAAGAACCTCACCCAACAAACCTTCTTCAACAACCTTCAACATCTCTTCAGCACCACCAATATAGAATCCCTTCACAAAAACTCTCGGAGGAACAATCACCGTTGATTCTTTCTCTTTCCCCTTCAGAAGTTCCTTAAGTTCTTCTTTAAACCCACTATCCATCGACACGTCACGCTCGCAGATTTGAACACCGAAGGAATCGAAAGCTGATCTCACCGCATTGCAAGCTTCGAATGTTCTCCGAACGCCTCTCAACGTCGTCGTATAGATCACCACTTTGTTTTCGCCGTTTGGTGGACAAATTCTCTCGAACCGGTCCGAAAGAACCGAACCGGGTTTTTTGAATGATTTAGAAGGAGTAGTATCGATTAGGTTTGGGTGGGAATTTTCGTTGTGAAAGGGTTTTGGGAGGGGAGAGAAACGGAAGCTATCGGTGTTGTTGTCGAGGCCTTCCATGAGTTCCCAAGAGTTGATGACTTCAGGTTCGGAGCGGAGGGGTTTGGGTGGATCGAGGGTGCTGAGAAG
The DNA here is from genome assembly GCA_037974755.1 of Cicer yamashitae. Classification (NCBI taxonomy): domain Eukaryota; kingdom Viridiplantae; phylum Streptophyta; class Magnoliopsida; order Fabales; family Fabaceae; genus Cicer; species Cicer yamashitae. The sequence continues at coordinate 371,882 of JBBPBQ010020323.1, read as the reverse complement.
GCCATAAGTGGTGGATGTTAGAGAGACGATGTGGTGGCCGACGCCGAGTGCTGAGTTACCGAGTTGGGCAAACTCGTCTTCATGGTTTAACAAATTGGAAGAGACGCAACCCATGAATGGCTCTGTTTGTTGTGTTTGAAATTTGAAATTTGGGTGAATTGAATGAGAGACAGAGAGAGGACAAAAGAGAAACTAAGTTAAGTTGATTGGGTGGGTGGGGTTCATTATTACTGCTTCTATTCTAGTATTCTCTATTCATTTTTGCCTCTTTAAATTAAACTATTATTAAATTCTTAATTAATTCAATCAAAACCTCACTAGCTTCTTGCTGTGACGTGAACGAAACTTCAATTTTTCTCCCGCTCTCAACTTTATAATATTTTTTTTTTTAAGGGAATCTCAACTTTATAATTGATTAATTAAAAATAAGTAATAAAAAATATTAAATATTAACCAAGTAAATAACCTCAAGTGTATAATGATTTTCACTTTAAGAATAATCGTTTAAGAGAAATTGAGTTTGAATTTTACCTGAAATTATTTTTAGTGAGGTTTTACTTATTATTCAACTACAAAACTCTAAATTATCGGAGTTTTTATTATCTGAAAATCAAATAGTTAAATAAAAAAATTATAAAATATTATTTTCCAAAAAATAAAAATAAAGTGATTAATATGCAATGTAAAGTTAATTAAATTAAATTTTTATATATATTGTTATTAATGTAAAGAGTTTTTACACCATCAATCAATCACAATTATTATATCATCAATAATATTTAACTTTTGTTATAGTTATTTATAAAATCATGCATATGATTCATTGTGATTTATTAGTTGTATAAAAAAAAATTACATTGATAATGCATGCAAATTAAACTAAAATTAATTGATCAATTTTATTACAATTTTTGCTTAAATAGAGAAAAGATGATGCAGCAAATTTAAGAGTTGATATTCAACTTCAATATGAAATATATATCTCAATTTCAAAATAATTATTTCTTATTTAGATTTTCATAGGTTCTCTCAATGAGATATATTCTATTCGAACTCATAAATTTATCATGTTGCAAAGGCTTAACCTCTTTAATAAATAAATTAAAAAAAGTATAATCTATGTCATTAGATTCAACTCATCATTAATAAAATTAAAATATTAATTCAGTTGATAGTATAAATTAAAATGAATTTAATTTAATTTACGTCTGAAATAGGGATACCTTTCATAAAAGTATTCAAAATCCAGTTTATTCTTTCACAAGAAATATATACTCGCTGATGCGCAACCTGTTTGATATAATTGCCTCTCAAAAGGATGTTGTTTCGTGGAATGCTTGCAATGTATGTTCAGAATGAGAGACTCGAGGAGGCTCGTCGGTGGTTTGAGTCCAAGCCAGACTGAGAATTGATTTCATGGAATTGTTTGATTGCTGGATATGTGAAGAGGAATATGTTAGGTCATGCTGGACAGCTTTTTGACAATACCTCTCCATGCCACTATGATTTTACTCCTACTCTCGTATCAATAGCTTTTAATTATAGATTTTTGAAATAATCATAAAAATAATAATATAATAAATTTTTTATGTGATTTTATGATATAAATTAGAAAAACTTTAAGTTTAATTTCAAAAATTTTAAAATCTATTTCACTTAAATTATTTTTTGTTTAATAAATTTTTTAAAATTTGATTGATGACTTATATTCTTATGATTATTGCAATTAAAATATCTTAAAAATTACGCTAATTTATTGAAAAAATTATAAGAATTTTAGATTTCAGTCTCTGTGGTTTTAAATTTTAAATTAACCTGCGAAATATATTTTACTCAATAAATATTAATGTTTCTTCGTGCAGTTTTGCATTTATTCTTCGTGCAGTTTTGCATTTATTCTTCGTGCAGTTGTTGGTTGTTGATTCTTGTTTGGCAGTTGCTTTTTTTAGTGTAAAATTGTTTTTTCAAAATGATGGCAACTTGATTTGTTTACAACATTTAATAAATAAATAATTATAAGAAAATATAACAAATAGCTGGTTTGCCCGAGAGGTTAAGGGGGAAGACTTAAGATCTTCTGCACATAAGTGCGCGTGGGTTCGAACCCCACAGCCAGCAATTTTCGAACCTAATAGTATTTTTTGGCGCTGCATTATTTTTGACATTTTTTGAACTAATTGTATTTTTTTTGGTCAAACGTGGAAACATACTCATAGAATCTACCAATGATGCACGGAAGGTAGCTATGTTTCGTGTGTACACAATCGATCTGTATGTTACTGTTGGAAGAAGACAGATACACCTGAAGCTTAGTACTTGTACGAGGAGGAAGGGAAGTGTACCCAACAACAACATCAAGCCAAACGTGAAAGACCCCGACATCCTTAAATGGAACAAAGCCATTTCTACCCACATGCGCAATGGCCATTGCGACTCTGCTCTCCACGTCTTCAACACTATGCCTCGTCGAAGCTCCGTCTCCTACAATGCCATGATATCTGGCTACTTGAGGAACTCCAAGTTCAACCTTGCAAGGGAACTGTTTGATCAAATGCCTGAAAGAGACTTGTTTTCCTGGAATGTAATGCTTACTGGCTATGTCAGGAACCGAAGACTCGGCGATGCTCGCAGACTGTTTGATTTAATGCCTGACAAAGATGTTGTTTCCTGGAATGCGATGTTGTCTGGTTATGCTCAGCATGGCTATGTTGATGATGCAAGGGAGGTTTTTGATAATATGCCTCATAAGAATTCCATCTCATGGAATGGCCTACTTGCTGCCTATGTTCATAATGGCAGAATCGAGGAGGCTTGTCGGTTGTTTGAGTCCAAATTGGATTGGGACTTGATTTCTTGGAATTGTTTGATGGGTGGGTTTGTTAGGAGAAAAAAGTTAGGTGATGCTAGGTGGCTTTTTGACCAAATGCCTATAAGGGATGCAATCTCATGGAACACTATGATTTCAGGTTATGCCCAGGATGGAGATTTGTTGCAGGCTAGGAGATTGTTTGATGAATCTCCAATACGGGACGTGTTCACATGGACAGCTATGGTGTCTGGATATGTGCAGAATGGTATGCTGGATGAAGCTAGAAACTTTTTTGATGAAATGCCTCAGAAAAATGAAATTTCATACAATGCAATGATTGCAGGCTATGTGCAATCCAAGAAAATGGATATGGCAAGGGAGTTGTTTGAAGCTATGCCATGTCGGAATATAAGCTCGTGGAATACCATGATTACCGGCTATGGTCAGAATGGAGATATTGTTCAGGCTAGAAAATTGTTTGATATGATGCCGCAGCGTGACTGTGTATCTTGGGCAGCTATTATTGCTGGTTATGCTCAGAGCGGTCATTATGAAGAGGCTCTCAACATGTTTGTAGAGATAAAAAGAGATGGAGAAAGTTTAAATAGGTCTACCTTTGGTTGTGCTTTGAGCACTTGTGCTGATATTGCTGCTTTGGAGTTGGGGAAACAAATTCATGGGCAGGCGGTGAAAACAGGATATGAGACTGGGTGTTTTGTGGGGAATGCGCTTCTTGCAATGTATTTTAAATGTGGCAGCATAGACGAAGCTAATGATGTGTTTGAAGGAATAGAAGAGAAAGATGTCGTTTCTTGGAACACGATGTTAGCTGGTTATGCCAGGCATGGATTTGGAAAACAGGCTTTAATGATATTTGAGTCAATGAAGACAGCGGGTGTTAAGCCTGACGAAATTACCATGGTATATATTTTATACATTTTAAATGCATTCAGGTTTTTATTTAGAGCTTATCTTTAGCATGACTCTCTACTCCTTTATCCAGTTGTTTAGAAGTGTGAATCATTGGTACTTCATATTTTACAATATTATATTTAATTTCTAAATAGCTGGTATACAAATTAAGTTTTTGATTGAATTTTCTTGACCAATATGATCAAATCATGTCCTACTGAATCCAGTGTGAATATAATTCATATAAATGTAATAAAGCTTAACTTTTTCCATCTTTGTTATTTTCATCATGTTTACCTTAATTTTTGTCCGACCCCTGTCCCTCTGAGTCTCTGACTCTGTCTTTCTTTGCCAATATCATCAACATAGATAAGCAAATTCTATTTGAAACGCTACTTGCAAAAATAGACAAGAAATTCATTTGGTTGGTGTTATCTCACTTGCGTCAAATAGGTGGTCCCTGCACAGACAACAGTTTTAAGTTGTTTCCCACCTCCTCTATTTGATTTATTCACTTTTACAGTAATTTCTATGTTTTAGTGAAGTTCTTTCCTTAGATTCAATTGAGCCAATAGTTGTTCAGGAGTTTTCCTTATTTTTTTCCATGTTTCAGGTTGGTGTTCTTTCTGCTTGTAGTCACACTGGGCTTTTAGAAAGGGGAACTGAATACTTCTATTCGATGCAAAAAGATTACGGTGTAACACCAACTTCAAAACATTATACTTGCATGATTGATCTTCTTGGCAGAGCTGGCCGTTTGGAAGAAGCACAGGACTTAATGAGAAACATGCCTTTTGAGCCGGGCGCTGCTTCATGGGGAGCTCTACTTGGTGCAAGTCGGATTCATGGTAATACTGAACTGGGTGAGAAGGCTGCTGAGATGGTTTTTAAGATGGAGCCTCAGAACTCAGGAATGTATGTCCTTCTTTCAAATCTATATGCAGCTTCTGGCAGATGGGCCGATGCTGATAAGATGAGACTGAAGATGAGGGATGTTGGTGTACAGAAAGTACCTGGCTATAGTTGGGTTGAGGTACAAAACAAGATTCATACTTTCTCAGTTGGGGATTGTTCCCATCCAGAAAAAGAGAGAATATATGCCTTCTTAGAAGAGCTAGATTTTAAAATGAGGCAGGAGGGATATGTTTCTTCAACAAAATTGGTTCTGCATGATGTGGAAGAGGAAGAGAAGGAGCATATGCTCAAGCATCACAGTGAAAAAATAGCTGTAGCTTTCGGAATTCTGACCATACCAGCTGGCAGACCAATCCGCGTCATGAAAAACTTGCGTGTGTGTGAAGACTGTCATAATGCCATCAAGCATATATCCAAGATTGTTGGAAGATTGATAATCTTAAGGGATTCTCACCGCTTTCACCACTTCAGTGAGGGCATTTGTTCATGTGGGGATTATTGGTAAAACGGAGATATCAAAGATATGGTAAAAGTGAGTGCTCTCTGAGCCTATTATATTCTCATGGAAGAAGTGCTGAAAGCCGTGAAGAGTGCACTTATATCCGCCCGGTTAGTTATGGACTTAGTGTCCATGTGAATCAGGTGATTGGAAAATCTGAGTTATTAATTCAAACTACTTCATACCGACCAAGAGGAGGTATCATCTGATGCAAGTTTGAATTCGATATATCTTTGAATTATATCAGAGAACACAAATCGCTGAAAAAGATAGCATGAAATGCCTAGGATGTATCAAGAATAAACTCAATTATCAGACGGCTAGAACAATGCTCTTCGTAAAAGATTGGCAACTTGTCAAAGTAACCGGTATGCAAGATAGGAAATAGGAAACTGGGCGCAATAGCAACTTCCGACAAACCTAACTGCTACTCATTGATTGCACCCCTTACAAGATAATGAAATGCTTCGTTTTTTTTATTACTTTTTATGTATTAGGGTTCATTGTGATAATCTTGTTTTGTTGTATTTTACTCCCTTTGTAACAAAATATAAGCAAAAAATTACATGTACTTTTTTGGAGCCAAGTACCCAAACAAAAAAGCAACTACTCAGTCTGAAAAACCTTCCAGGAATGTCTTCACTTTGCCATCAGATGTCCTATTCCAAGTAGTTCATTCCATGTCTCCCACCACCCTATCATTTGGAAATAAGATTTCCTGCAGTTACTGGTTTCCCGCACGGCTACAAATGCGTGACTGCGTCAATTTGTTGACCGCAGTGAATCAAGATCCTATCATTTGTGTGATATGATGGATGAACAATTAAAAGTGTAGAGTGAATCATGAGGAAGACGTTACTGTTATGATGAACGAGTTATTATAGGGACCTTGTTGCAGTGTCACATGATTTTCTTATTATTAGTGCTTTTGACAATACCAAAACACATACATGCTAGCAGTAGCAGGTGAATAACATTTGTTTTGCTTATTTAACATGAGAAGGAAACGCCATGACTGAGATTGTTCATCCTTGTTTAATAATATATCAGTAGTATACATTGTGTTTCGTTACACACAAAAAATACTTCCTAATTACAAAACCTACATCAATAATACAAAATGGTAGTTTCTGACAAGGAGTCCTCAAGTTAGCTTCTAGCACAACAACTGGAAGGATTTCTATGAAATGCTTATAATAAAGCTAGAACTAAGCATGGAGGGCAAGAATTTTATTGGTCAATTCATCTCTTGGGTCGTCATTTGCCTCCATAATTGACTCCTGCTGATACAAGAAGAATACCGTCAACACAAACTAGACAATGCATTTAATTGAGTAGGAATATGAACGTACACACAGGAGATGATTTTAAGATAAATGTCTATTGTGCACAGTTACACAAATTAAAAACCAGACATATCCAAACAATGATAAACTGAATCTTATTAAAAAATTCTTCTAAATAACAGCATAAGATATGAAGTGCTAATTTGCAAGGTTCCACTGTCGCTATGTACACAAGTTCTAAATATAAAATGTGTGAGAGGACTTGGAAAATGTCAAGAAATTGATAGAACCTATGAAGCACTGATAAAGTAATACTTGCATTTATGGTATTGTATTGAATTCAACAAATATTTGATACTGATACATTTGATGTTTCATGATATACTTATTTATGAAGTATTTTAGTCAATTTTTAATAGGAAAGATGATGTTTAATACTGGTATGACTAGGACACTTAGAGATGCAATTTAAGATATTTCAATACAACTTAGACCCTTTCATTTGAACGAGCGGCTCTTCAACTTCTACAGCTAACGGTGTGTGTGTGTATATCTTATCTATCCAAAGTCCATTTCAACATACGATTCTATTCTCTGCCTAAGACTATGTCTATGCATGACTTTTTTCATCTTTGGGTCGTTGCATATTAGCTTTAATAATTTGCTGCATAGTTTTCTTCTTTCACAATTATGTTTGCTGCATAATTGTAATTATCTTTAGTTTAGTTTAATTTTTATTCCAAAGTTCAAACACACAACATCCAATCAAAACCATGCATTGGTTTTAAAGAGCAATATGTCTAAGAAGTACTTTCTTATTTTAAATTTATAGAACTACAACTGTATATAGATTGTTTTATGAATTTATAAAATATCCTAGATGTATCCTATCTTATTTGTGCACAAGACAGAATTGCAACCAATTTTTGGATATTCTTATTATTTCATAACTTCAGCTATAAGAGCTGCCCACTTGACAAGATTGAGTTAACTACCTCTGGATCTTTAGTTCTTTTCACATCTATACACTTTGAAGCACTAATGCTGGCACTCTTCAACAAGCTACGTGGACTGCAGTTTGACTTTGTGAGTCCATTTTGAGCGCCTGGGTTTTCAGCATCTGTCACATTAGACCCTGGAGGGCTCTGAAGATTTGATCCAGTTGGATTTTCAATATCGTTGTTTTCATTATTCTCATTCTTGGAAGTGTGAACTCGCTCTCTGCCAAAATTGAAATTGCAGTAGTCAATCCATATGATTCAAACAATACCAGAGAAAATGTTTCACAGGTAAATTCTACTGATATGGCTAGAAACTGCTCAGAGAACCAAATATCTGACCAACACTTACCTAGGTAAGGAGGCATGCTGTCTCTGCAATGGTGAGCTTCGTTCGCCTTTGCCATAATGTTCCTCAAGGTGTGCAAACTGTCGCTTGAACCGATCAACCCCACTTTGATGCAACAACATAAAATTACTAATTAATAACCAATACATGTAAATTTTGAATTTCAAAGAACCCACTTTCCATATTAGTTAGAATCCTTAGATGACATACAAAACCCAGAAAATTTAACCATCAGTAATTTCATAAAAGTCAAAGTTTTACCCATACTAGAATGAGCAACAAAATCTATATGGAGAAGGAAAGAAATTTTTGAAGAGTTAAATATATTTAGTTCCTATAATATCACAATCTTTCAAGTTTAGTTTGTACATAAATTTTATTCAATTTTAGTCTCTATTTTTCTTTTATAGGGAATGTTTTTGGTTTACAATATATAGGGACTAAACACACATTTAACCACACATTTAACCGATTTTTAAGTCAGCAGATTGTGATTTTATAGGGACTAAACACACATTTAACCGATTTTTAAAAGAATGGCAAATATAACAAGCATGCATATGTTTTACTGATGGAGGTTCTAATTCTGTGTAGAAATTTCCAATTAAGTAAATTTAAAAATCAACAGAATCTCAGTGCAACAAAATAAATGCATACAGGAGCTCCTGATAATATATATATAAAAGATTATTGTCAAAACTATACAGTAATAGTTGGCTTCATATCTTATTCCAATAATGAAAGGCAATGTCCTTGACATAACAAACAGATAGTCGATGCACGTCTGCTTTGATATATTAATATAAAACCTTCAACAAATTGCCAAACAAACTAGCACATTTACCTTGGATACATGAAGCTGGTTTGGTCTCCACCACGGAGATATTCCTGAAGCATCTGGGGATGATACTCCAAAATCTGTTTACTTCAAATGTATAAATTAACTATACATTAACTCTAAAGAGAAGTAATAATTTGAAGCGGGAGTGAGTAAAATGCATGGCCATACCTCTCTATAAATCAACTCTCTAACATCATCTTTAGTCAATTTCCTTCTCTCGAATTCAAACTCAAGTTTTGAAATGGGGTGAGTGGATGGTTCGCGATCGATGTTCGACAAACCGTGGAAATAAGGATCGGACAATGCCTGATATCACAAGCATAACAGAAACAATGAATTTTCTCCTTTGCTAATTATCAATGAACTTTATCCTTTGGTATGTAATCATATACGGGGTTATAGTGACCAACCTCTTCGGCTGATGGACGATTTTTAGGATCAAATGCAAGTAACCGCTCCAGTATACGAAGAGCCAAAGGATCTATATTTGGAAATTTCTGGGAAAATGGAACAGGCTGCTTTTTCCGCATGCTATTAAGATACCTTCTAGCTTTCTCATTTCGAATCTGTAAAATTAAGAATATATATATACTAGAGAGCATGAGAGAGGTAGAAAATCAAGCTTTAATGATATTTATTACAATAAACCGATATAGGAAGATTTGTTTAGAAATTCAGCATTAATCTCGCTACGCCATTTCACAAGCATGCCTATTGATTTCAGAAAACTACAAAGTAGATTTTGATAAACTAACCCTCGCAATGGATTCGGCAGGAGGAGTGCCAAGCAAATCAGTCATGATATCCAATTGGTGCACCACATTTTTCCCAGGAAACAATGGCCTCCCAGTAAGCATTTCAGCAAATATGCATCCAATGCTCCAAATATCAATTCCAGGAGTATACTGCATAGGACAAGGATTATAAGTTACATACATATTTCAATACATCAAGTGTAGTAACTTCCTGTATCACACAACATACACAACCCAAGAAAATATGGGGTCAAACAAAAACAGAAGCTTACTTTTGAGAAAAAAGAACCACATAGTTCAGGTGCGCGGTACCACCTAGTTGCAACATAGTCCTTAGTAAAAGTAGGTAAATTAAGTCAGCACGTAGTTTAGAGAGGTAGACAAATTGCAATTTGTAGGTTCCAACTGAAAATCTTAAAAGGCAAGACATAATTGATCAATGAAACTGATCAACATGGTTGCAGAAAAGTGTACTTACAGTCCAAAATATAGCAGATGGAGCATCATTAAATGAAACTCGAGCAAGTCCAAAATCACATATCTTCAGTTTGCAATCAGCGTTAGCAAGAATATTTTTTGGCTTCAAATCACGGTGAAACACATTTGCTGCAAGGAAAAAATGTAACATATTAGTTTAATTATTTCATAGCACTATCTGAAAAAGTCGAGGAGGCGGTTATAAGGATACCTGTATGTATGAATTTCAGACCCCGAAGAAGTTGGTACAAGAAAAATTGGTGGTGCTCAGGAGTAAGATCATCATTTGCCTTAATGACTTGATGTAGATCAGATTCCATCAACTCAAAGACAACATAGATATCCCTGAACTCTCGGCGGGAAGGAGGAAGCATAATATGCCTAATTTCTACAATATCAGGATGACGTAGCAAGCGCAAGAGCTTGATTTCTCTTAGTATCCGTGTGGCATCTGATACATGCTCAAAAACATCATTAATTTTCTTGATTGCAACTTTTTCGCCAGTATGAGTGTCAATTGCAGAACACACAACACCATAACTTCCTTTTCCAATAATTTCTTGGACCTGATATTGACTTGCCTCTCCATACTCAGTAAAAAAATCTGTTTCCGGCGCACCCTGTTTGAACCAAAAAACCATGATTATGTTATATTATCGAAATATACACGTCGGAAACAGAACTTGAAGACTATAAATTAATGGGAAATCTTCATTTATTGTCCTACTGCAATTTCCATAGTAATAATGTGCAAGATGAAGGAAGTAGCAAAATGTCCAGTAGGAAAGGAGAAAACCTATGAAATGAAATATACATAAACTAACAAAGTAATGAAAATTGGTACTCTACTTTTTCACACTGCTTCACAGGCATGATAGTACCAAAGTATAGCACCACAAGCAATTGGATCCTGTGCAGTACTAGTCTCTCATGTCATACCTCTAGCAAAATCTGAGCCATTGAATGAATCCAACAGCTGAGATTTGGGTGGAGGGTTGAAGAAGAAGAAGAAGACACACATAGGCATGAATTATTCATAAAACATAGTAAACAATCACATCACACACACTCTCTGCTACCATCAGCATCAATAAACAGTTTATACTTAATTTGCGTTTACCTCTGTAGCATGTCACATCCTTTCACTCTCACATACTACTACTACCAGACAAAACTAGAGCCTAATTTTAAGGAGAGGGGGAGGGGGGTCTATGGCATGATTTAGGGAAACAGGGAGGGGGTGCAAATAGCAAATTGATCAATTTTCAGTAAACGATAATATAACACAAAGCAACAATGAAACCAACAAACAAACAAACAGAATAAAACCAAAAACAAAGGTTAAAATTGAATTGATGAGCAGTAGTTGGAGATGAGAAGAGAAGAAAAACCTTTTTGTGAGGATCCATGGAAGAAGGTATAGAGAGAATTTGGGTGGGGACTTTGATATGGTTCAAGAGAGAGGGTTGATTGTGATTGTGATCGTGATCGTGAACGTGATCGTTAGTGGTGGGAATAATGGCCAATTGTGAGCGCAAATCTCTGACGAAGACGCGTTCATCATTATCATTGTGCTTAGTAGAAGAAGATGGAGCGCGTCGCTGAAACAAACGACGAATCCCTTCTGCTATTGTTCCTCCTCCACCCATTTACCATCCACTTCCACCTCACTTCTTCTTCTTCTTTCCTCTTCTTCTACTTATACACACTCTTTGACTCTCACTCTTTTCTCTTTTATTACGCAATGCAATTATTTCTTTCTATTCTTTTTTTATTTATTTACAGTCACTGTTTCTGCTGTGTTCAAATATAATAATACTAATAATCACTTTATTTTATTTATTCTATTTTTTTTTTCCTATTGTTGCCCCCTATGGCAATGGTGCCGAGAATAGAAGCAGAATGTTATGTTTAGTGGAGATAAAGGGAAATAAATTAACTCTATTGTGGTTTTAGAGAATCAGAAGAGGCAAAGATATTATCTTATCTTATGGAGAGAGTTGCATGTTAATTGTTAACTGTATTACTAGTTGCTGCCTTTTGTTTTTCCAAGTGCAAGCTTCAATCTTGCTGTACAGTCACGTCAAGTGTATGTGATTTGTTGTTATCACTTGCTAAGTTCTTAATGACTACATATCACTATATACAAACCATTTTAAACCAAATTCTACTGTTTCGTTCTTTAGTGAATCAATAGTTGAAATCACTTTAACTACTTCTAAGAAAACTAATATTTTTATTTTTATGATTGTTTAATTTTTATTTTAAAATATATGTTTATTTTATTTTATTTTTATTGATCTAGTCAATATCTCGGTCGTCGTAAAATTAAAAATATGGTTAAGTTATGGTATTTCCGAAAAGTGTTTAGAGTTTTGAGCAATTATTACTACTTCTATTTAGTTAGGTTTTTTTTGGGTAAAAAGTTAGGTTTATTATTACTTTACTCAGCTGTTTTTTCCGAGTGCAAGCTTGAACCTTGCTGTAGATATTAGTGATCATATGCATTTTTTATTATTATTTTGAAACACGTTGCTCAACGCGTATTCAGGTCTGTGCTTTTTATTCAATGATCGATCATGTGGTATACTTTCATTATTTTCTCTGTCTCAGTTGTTCATATATTCCTTTGCTTTATTTTAGTTAGACTATCAATTTATTTCCTATTACAGTATAGTCAAAAATATACCTTGATTAACTCAACAAAAAAAAATAATCAATTACCTTAATTTTTTATTCACCGACTTATTTCTCGAATCCAAAAACATTTTTTATAATATAATTGTACAGATATTTGCTAATTCTATCGTATTATTTTTATAAGTTAAAAAAATTTACATTCATAACCACTAACAAATTTGCATTTAACACTCATATAAATTAAATAATATATATATATATGGATCACTGACAAATATCATAAATATATTTATTAAATAATAAAAAACTATTTTTAAAATAGATGAAAAACCAAAAAAAATAAATATAGAATCACCCCGGACTTAAATTTCCCGTAACATGGTTGACAGATGTGTGTTGTTTAAAATAATGTGGGGAGTATTGTTGGTCTCAAGTAAATAAATAATGGAGATACTTTTATCGCCATCTATGGAAACACAATTATTGATCACATTTGTTGAACGAACATCCAATACAAATCGGAAACGTAAGCAACTGACAAAGATATATGTCCAATATCCTAATGTGAACATTACCCTGCTAAAATTCAAGCTTGTTGTGGCATTGGTTAACTACTTTCTCAACTTACTATCTGAATTTATCGAAACTTAATAATCGTCCCTCACGCGTACGTGCATTCAAAGAGTAAGACCTAAGATTAAAGAGTATAAATTTAAATTATAAGATAAAAACTTAAATTAGAGTTTTTAAAATCGGCTATTCCGAGTTGGATGGTCAGTGATTATTCAATTGTGTTGACTATGTGAATTCATTGACTTCGGTGAATTCAATTTCTCACATACAGTTAGGAGTAGAAATAAGTCGAGTCAGATCAAATTTTGTTTAAATATGTTAGATTTACTTCAAAAAAAATTAAAGTTTGAATCTAACTTATTATCCGTCAACTGTTTTATTTTAAACATTGGTTTGACATTTTGTAAAGTTTGGTCTATTAGTCTATTCAAAAACCTATTTTCTGATAAAGTTTTCAAACATGACATTTTGTTTATCTCTAAAAAAGGATAATAGGTCAATAAAAACCGTGAATTCTATTAAACCGCACAACCACAACATTTCTCATAATAGACTTGATGTATATGTGAACATGGTTATAAACAAAATAAAAGAATAAAACACAAACGTTTGAATTTATATTACAGTGATTTAGAAATAGAATAATAGGCATGGACGTCACGAAGTGATATAAATAGTCTTTTATTACATAAATATAACAAATATTTTCTTAAAGTGGGGAATTAAAGAGTTGTAATAAAAATATGAGAATTCTTTTATTTTATTATTATTACATATATAAATATTATATTACATATATATATATATATATACACACGAGTCCTTTCAATAAGACATAATATGCTTTTTAGAGAATCTGAGTTTGACCTACTTAAATAAATAAGTTTTTAAAAAAGTTTCAGTTTAACATTTTTACTAAACAAGTTAGGTGGCTTTTACTAGGGCAGGTCATAGGCCTCTGCCGCATGTCGGACGGTCTGACATATTTTCACCCTTACTCACAATATATTAGAGTGTTTTCGTGTATAGAAGAGACAAACAATAACGAAGAGAGTAGCGAAAGAAAAATATAGACGAAGAAATACAATTATTTGATATGTTTATTGATATAATAAATAGAAGAAATAAATGTTGATTATATTTAAAAGTATCAAATTGTCCCTAATTAAAATACCTCTAATCAAAAAAATTAAATTATTTTTATTTAAATTCATTTAATTAATTTATTAAAAAACCTAATTATTTAATTTAATTTATAATTTATAACTAAAACAACTTACAATTTATGTTCCAATTGTCCATTTAACATGTATACACAAGTGTTTACTCATTCCACCAACCCAATCACTAATCATACATGTTTCACTTTCATACCATTGTTTTCTTGTGATCACTCTCACCTTCTTCTACAGAAAGACAGATACAACATACCGATAAAAGTTTTTGCTAAGAACAAAATTTTCTTTCAAGTATTATCCATTAAAAAGATGGTTCGATACTAGATGCGAAACTTGATTTTTCTGCTGCATCTTACACTGTTTGCATAGAATCAAGGACAAAAATGAGAAAAAAGTAAAAGTTTGGTTTTCGTTTAGTTTAGATAAGAAGAGAAAATGTATGGACCCACCTCAAGTTCATACTTCTCTCTTATTTTTATGTTGTTACAAATAATGTAAGCAGAACATCTATTCCATTTTTGCTCTCGTTCATCTTTCTCTCTTTTACATCTATCTAGAAATAAATACTCTTATGTTTTGTTTGGATGAGAAAGAAAATGGAAGGAAAAAAATGTTAGATGAATGAAAATGAAAATAAAGCGAGAGGATTTAGTTGATTGTTTGATAGGAAAGGAAACAAAAAAAAAGTGAAAAGAAGGAGAAAAAAACGTATAGATAGTAACAATAAGCTTTATGAGTGGTTATAAATATATAAATTTAAATAGGTTTAATTGTAGTTTTAGTTTCACTGTTTTTATTGATTTACGAAATTGATCATTCTATTTTAAAAGTGGACAATTTTGATTATGTCATCTGATTTTTTAACTAAAAAATAGTGACACAACATGCTTTAAATATAATGTCATATGATACGATGATGTTGAATGATTAACATCCATAAAATCAAAATAAAATACCATAAAAACTTAACTTTCAACTTCATAAATTTTTCATATTTATAATTTAATTAATGATATATGAATAATTAATACAACTAGATATATCATAAAATTGTATTTTACGTCATTTAAAATATATCAAATAACATTTTTAAAATAAAAAATTTAAGAGAGATCAAAATTGTCGACTTTTAAAATAGAAAAATCAATTTCATAAATTAATAAAAATAAAGATATCAAAATTACAATTGAACCATTTAAATATACATGTATAATGTTTATTTTTTGGCGACATATTTATTTATTTATTCATATGAATAATTTTCTAGAGCAATAATTAATTTGACAGCATTACAACAGATTGTTTTTTTTAATAAAAAAACAATACGC
Source organism: Cicer yamashitae (assembly GCA_037974755.1). NCBI lineage: Eukaryota > Viridiplantae > Streptophyta > Magnoliopsida > Fabales > Fabaceae > Cicer > Cicer yamashitae. Next base: position 356,322 of record JBBPBQ010020323.1, on the reverse strand, counting down.
GAACAAGTAAAAGATTGAAGTTTTATTGTGTTTTTACATTAAAAAAAAAAAAAAAGTGGACTTCTCTCTCTCTTCCATTTATGCCAATAAACCATTTAGTATGCCCCCATTGAGATTCTTCCATTATTTGCCTTTTCTGGTTTGTCCAAACGATAGAACGTCTTGAATTTTGTGTCTTTCATCCTTCTTCAATCTTTCCTCGCACTTTCATCGCAAACAAACAATGCCTTAATGATCAAAGGAAAATGTTATTGTGTTCAAATTTATTATTGATTTAAAACTAAATAAGTAAATAGATAAATTTGTCATCAAAGTTGTAAATGTCAGGTAATTAAATCATGGATAATTGTAATTACTGATAAATTAGTTTATGAGATTAACAACTTTATAAATAAACTAATTTCAACTGATATGGCATTAATGTGATATTAATATATAAAAGTTATATATTCAATTAGTGTGTTGCATTTGTCGTAATCTTCAATGACAAAAAATTATTAAAAAACTATCTTAACTACTTTACAATTTTAGAATGTGTTTATTAATTTGTAAAATTTAAAATTAATTTGACTAACACTTATTCATTGGTTATTTTTTCTATATTTAATTTTTTAACAAGTGATACCTGTTAGTATATGTCAAAAGTTAGCAAAGAAATGTTAATGATTAAAAAATTAATTTTATTGAGTAATTTTATTAAAAAAATTATCATCCAATAGTAATTCATAAATAAAAACATAACTATGTATTACACATTTATTAAGCATGTTAGTTTGGAAGTTCTTGGTTTAAATAAATATTTAAAAAAAAATACATTTGTCTCACCGATATACTCATATCATGCCTATTTTTCTTATAAATGAAATATATATTTGTTTATTTTAAATTTTAAATCAAATAAATATATTTATTGAATTTAATTTAAATAATTTGATCATAATTATTTATAAAATTAATAACATTTTTGTACCGGAAGGCACATACAAATGAAAGTCATATTTTTCAGTTGTATATTTTGTGTTGGGGAATGGGGAGGGAGAAAATAGGAAGGAAAAGCAGTGGAAAAATGAAGGGCGGAGAATAGTGGTATGAATGAAAAGAGTAAAAGAGAAGATGTTGTTTAAGAGAAGTTTATGTTGACAGTTTGACCCCACTGAAGTTTGTTTGAGAAAAGCGTTTAAGAAACAAATGAACACGTCCCCCCACCCCTGACTCTGACTCAATCAAAAAATGGGATTCACGTCACACACACCATAGGTCCCCCATAGTCACTTTACTCTCTCATCTCTTCTATTCCTCCCGTTACGTTAACGTTAACTATTTCTCAATTCTCGAATCTACCCTTCACTCTCATCACTCTCCATGGATTCAACTTCCTTTGATCTCCCTCCTCCTCCTCCTCCTCCTCCACCCACCACCACCGTTCCCTTCACTCTCGAACCTGCTGACTACAACAATCACCACCACGCCGCCACTACCCACCCTCCTTATGCTGAGGTATGTATATAAAATAACATAACACACTGTATCTATCTATCTATCTATCTATCTTCGTTTGATAATTAATTGTTTGTGTGACAGATGATATACAAAGCAATAGAGGCGTTGAAAGAGAAAGACGGGTCAAGCAAGAGAGCAATAGGAAAGTACATAGAGCAAGTGTACAGTGAAGTTCTACCACCACAACACAACACCATGTTAACGCAACACCTAAACCACTTGAAATCTGCTGGTCTTCTCATCATGTTCAAAAAATCTTACAAACTACCTTCCTCTCTCCCTCCACCTCCCACTATCCCTAGATCTCATTTCGAATCTCACCTCCCTTTCACTCCCATAACCCAAAGGGGCCGCGGTCGTCCCCCTAAGCCCAAGCCCCAACTAAATCCCCAACCCATAGGCCCTTCAGTTAACGACCCTGCCCCTGATGTGGACAAACTAGGACCTCCCCGTCCTCCCAAAATTGACGTGGGACCCACCTTAACTGTCAAAAGAGGTCGCGGGCGTCCGCCTGGGACCACCAGATCTAGGTCGCTGAAGAGGCCTGCCCGTCCTCCAAAGCCCAAATCTGTGTCCAATGGCCTCAAAAGACGTCCAGGCCGCCCACCTAAAATCCAATCCCAACCAACTGTCATCCCTTTCGCTGCTGTTCCCTTTCCTTCTCTTCCTCAAGAGGAGCCCACTGTTGGATCTTCCAGGCCCAGAGGCCGCCCCAAGAGATATGCAGATGAGGTAGTGCCAAGTACCGGAGCAGCTTCCGCATTATCTGTGGTCAATGCTCCGGCTATGAGGCGGGGCCGTCCTCCAAAACTTGCCGTCGTTGGTAAGCCTAAGAATTCCACCGGAAGGCCTGTTGGCCGCCCAAAGGTGATAGTTTTTGCTTAACTTTGTTGTGCTTGCAATCATTGTTTCATTTATGTGTGCTTGACTTGACTTAGCTTATTTTGGTATAGTTTGGGATTGGATTTGGATATTTAAGTAGTAATAAAATTAAATTAAATGATTGATTATTTTAAGCAAAGGTTATTTAAACTTATCCACATTGACATTTGGAAATACTATAATTCTTTTGGAAACATTTGTCAAGATAATGAAGGCATGTGATAGAGGACATGTTTGTTTGTGTGATAAACAATAACCAGATCAATAGATAGATAAATTAAAGAATTAAATTAAGTTGATATATTTTTGTACTGTTAATTAAGCAAGCAGATAGGTTAAAGAAATAATTTGCATAATTTTTTATCATAAACAATCCATAATCAAAATTAATTTGTTATGTTTTGTATGGATTTTGAACTTATTGTTAGATTTGGAAGTTGATCTATGCAGGAAAAATGTAACATTCAGACTCAAGCTACGTGGATTTTGCATTTTTATCAAAGAGAAACTTATTTTAATATAATTTACTTTCTTACTATATTACTTAACTATCTAGATTTATGAAAATTGCTCTTATTTGCATATTCCATTTCATAATTTTATATGAAATAGGGAGCCAAAGCTGCAAAAAAGTTTGCTGATGAAGATCTAAGAAGGAAATTTGAATACTTTGTAAGTTGAAATAATCTTCCATTTTATTGATCATTATACTCTCAAATTATGAATTGCTATATTTCTTCATGCCTTTATTGTTTACCTTTTCAGCAATCAAAGGTTAAGGAATCTCTTGAAGTGCTTAAGCCTTATTTTGATAATGAAAGTCCAGTGACTGCAATTGCAGCAATCCAGGAGTTGGAAATCCTGACAACTTTGAACCTTGAAGCACCATTAAGAGATGAAACACTGCCACTACAACGATTCCCAGAACAGATACCGCCGCAACAACAGCTACCACCGCCGCAACTACCTCAGACACAGATGTATGAACAGCAATATCTCCAGATACCATCGCAGTCACAGGTGCAGCAACTTTTTCAACCACATACTTTAGACCTGAGCTAAGAAAACTTGCATGTTTCTCAATTTGGTGGAGAACTCACTTGTAAAAGATATGTAAAGCTATTAGGAAGTAGTAGGAGCACTGATTTTCTGAGAATCTAATGACTCTGTCCCTTTGGATTTGTTTTATGCTCCTTTAGATTAATTAACCCCTGAAATAATATTTAGAGACTACTGATGATTCTGTTGTTATTTAAGTTATTTTAATTTGACTTTCATAGTCACATTCAAGGTTGTCAAACAAAAATTTCTAGATAAGATAGTGGATCTAATGTTAGGAGTCCCACATTAATTATAAAAGTATTTAATGTGGTGTTTAAGCCATGAGGTTCTCCCACCTAATAGATCCCACCTAAGAGACTAGTCTTTTGGGTTAGGTTCTACTTATGGGCTTAAGTCTTTTGGGTTAGGTTCTACTTATGGGCTTAAGTCTTTTGGGTTAGGTTCTACTTATGGGCTTAAGTCTTAACAATCGGTGCTTTCATCCGAATATTGATAGGAGTGAAGCTGCCAAAAATGGAAAGAGCTATTAGGACTCGATGCGGACGTTGACTCTTAAAGAGTGTGACAATGTTTAAGCCACGAGGCTCTCCCACTTAATGGATTAATCTTCTTTTATGTTGAACTCCCTTGATAGGGTTAAGTCCTTTTTTTTTTGACAGGTGATAGGTCTAAGTCCTAACATCTGAACTTTAGTCTTAGATAAATTGAATGGATGGATGCAATATGATGCATGCATTCATTAAGATCCTAAGTTGCAAAGATATAGGTATGGTATACATTATTATTCTTTAAAAAACTAAGCTACATGTATGCTAAAAATTATACAAGGAAACGTTTTTACAAATATAATATTTTAAAAAGTATACAAGAAATCTTTTTTTCTTCTTCATAATTTACTAAAAGATAAATCAAAATAGAAGGATTGTATCTCAATCCAAAGTCGGGAATACATCGGTGCTTAAAGAACATTTACAAATGGATTTACATTTACTTCCTTCTAAGAGCATTAGTGGGGCTCGAACCCGGAATCTCCAGATCCAAGGCCAGTGGCGATGACAAAAACTGATTTGATTCTATAAAATTAATTTTGACTAAAAGTATATAGTGATTTATGTTTAGACACATTTAGGCAAAAGTAATAAATTATAACTTCAAGTTAAAATTAATTCTGAAGGCAAAACTAATTCTACTTGATAACAACAAAAATATCAAAATTAATTGTAGATCTTTAAAATCAATTTTGTTTACTCCAAAAGTGGAATCAAACATAATCGGTACTTGGGAAAATGTTATCTACGGGTGGCTTTTGAGGTAAAGTAGCAATCAAGTACTTCACCGGTGTACCATTAACAATAAACCATTAGAACTATTTTAAGGAAATTTTAAGTAAATCGAAGGCTCGGATTTATTGAAGAAAAATGAGTTATGTTTATGTCTTGCTCCCACCCAACAACACCATTGCTACTCTACTTTGAAGATGAACCCTTTCAATCTCTCATTCCTTACTTGATATGCTTTGCAAGCACACAGAACTTACACACAAAATGACACTTATTTTTTTCATGAGAGGCGCGACAAACAACTATTGATGCCACATTTATTCTTGCCGTTGATACATATTGTGAGTTGTGTTTGATTTTTATGATTTATGTTAGATCTAATCCAATGAGTTCCTAAAAACAATGGTGATAGATTCCCAAACATATGTTTAGGATCGAAAGAAAAAAATACTGATTGTTTTGGTTCTCTCAAAATACTTTTTAGATCTATTCAAATACCTAAAATCCACAATTTGATGAAATTCGAAAACAGAAACATATTTTGATATGCACTCATTGAAGAGAACAAGTTTCTCGGACAAAATGGTGTTTGACCGAGTTAGCAAAATATAATATTTCTTACGACAACAGTGCCGTCACATGAACCTGCAAGTGGTTCGTAGTAGTAGAATTAACAGGGAAGGTTGTGTTGGGGGAAAAAAAAGGAGAGATTGGGTGGGGCAAGGCATAGGTGTTCTTTTTTTTTCTTTTTTTTTTCTTTCTCTCAATGAATCCAAGCTCTTAAAATACTTTAATAAATCTAATGGTATATTATTAATGGTACACAGGTGAGGGACTTGAATGCTTCCTCACCTTAGAAGTCACCGTTATTTAAAATAATATTGAGAAAACTTGTGCATGACATGCTCAGAGTGAGAATACAAGTTGTAACTTGGAAGTAGTTGGAACCTTGGTCTTCAATGGCAGGTTCTGTGTGAAACCGAACGATAGTTCTGTGCAGCCTTTCTGAATGTTGGTGGTTGGAGCCTAAGGCTCACAGTGCTCGCTGATTTTTTGCTACTTTGTTTATGATTGATGATGAAATGAAATAGAAAAAAAATGATGCTTTAAGTGGCTATTTTATTCAATGTTATGGGCCTCTTTGAAGGGCACAATCCACATTTATACAATTGGCATATATGCGGGCGGTGCATAGAAGAAACTTTTTTTTTTTTTTTTTAATAGAAGAAATAGTAAATTCAATCGTAATTAACTCACGTAATTGTGAGGTCTCGGTTCGAACTTGGGTTGTCATTGAGCTAGGGTTTAAAGATTGTATGGAAGGAAACTTATTGCAACATGTTAGGATCAAATGTAAAATACATCATTTTGCTTTCATCACTTTCATCATCCCAACAACGAATCTTGACCTACAACCATAATTAATTGTTCAAGTAAATTAAACCATACACTTAAAAATTGTGACAAATTTGTTCAAGGATTATTAGAGACTTTTAATTCTAAATTATAATTGAGTCCATGAACTAATTTTTTTTTTTTATTAATTAGTTGTTCTTTCCTTATATTGACGTTGGTCAAATGTAATAAAAAAATTTAATTACTAAAAATATATATTTTCTTGAAATAGCAATTTTTAATATTAGTTTACGGACTAAATCACATGTTTTATTTTAGAGATATGTTTAAAATTTCTAAATAGTTTAAGAATCTAGATAGTAATAAAAGAAGTACAATATTTATTATTTATTGTTAAAATTTAAATTTATATTTCATTGTGATTGAAAAATGGTAAAAAAATTAGTTTAAAGATTTACAATGTCTATTTGTCTAAAATTTTTATAATCGTCTATCATATTAACTATTTTCCATCATATAATTGTTATATTATCCTCTCATCAATTTCAAATTGTCACCAAGCCAATCCTTTAAAGACATGTTAAGGAATCGAATATAAAAAAATATGAAACTGGAAGTTAGGTAACTCTTACAATTTTCAAAGATGTTACTAGAATTTTCCGCACACCGTATAAATTTTTTATTTTTTATTCTTTAACAAATATCCTAAAAAGACACATGATATTGAGATATTTTATTAAGAAAAATATATAAATAAAATAGAGAGTATTATTTAATGTCATAAATACATAGTAAAAGATATTGCATTGTAATTGATGCAAGTAATATTAATTAAGTAGTACAATTGAAAAAAGTGCATTAAAAATTAAAAAAATCAATTATTTTAAAATAATTTTTTTTACAAATGAATTACTTATTTTAAAATTAAGAGAGTGATACATATCACCCCCTCCTGAAATAATAGCATTCAAATATTTCAACAAAAAAAAAAAAAATTGGATGAACTACCAATTCAAAATGGAGCAGTGGTGTTAACATCCAAACCAATAAAAAAAATCACAAATTAATCTAAAAAAAATAAAAATCGCACAAAATCGAATCTTTTTGGATGAGTTTGAATTTTCTTTTGTGAAAATCGTTTGAATCAGATTAAATTTCAGATTCATTTTAAAAAATCGAACCAATTTATAAATTTTAGTATTTTTTTGTTAGTGTGAGATATTACATTAAACTACTATTTTTTAGTTTCATTTAATTTTTTTAATAATACTTATGTGTCTAAGTTGATATATTTTATTATTATTTCATATAATTGAAACATAATCAATTTTTTTTTATCTCATAATATTAATTTTTAGTATATTATATAAAATATTTTACTTATTATATTAATATAATTTTATAATATTATTATTAAAATAATATATTACAAATTTATAATTTAATTCAATCAAAAATCTATGTAGTAATTTTGATTTATCATCAACATCAAACTTAAGTGCAAATATTTTAATCTTTAGATGGAATAAGTTTTTTAACCGCACCTCAACACTTCTATAAAGAAGTATTAATGTATTATTGGGCAATAATAACTCCTCCGGCCGGGAGCTTGACCTATTGCATTCCATTCCAATCCAAACAAACTCATTTATTATGCTATTTATTGCCTTTTTGTATTTAATATCGTCTCATTGCTGTGTTACTACTTTTAGCATGACCCTTCCTTTATTTTCAATTCAACGCTTCATGTCTGACTTTATTATATGATTACTATTACTATGACGTCTCTGCAGAGAAATATGGTGAGTCAATTAGTATTATGTCAAATTATTTTTACGAATTTGCGATAATTATAAGTTATGTGGCTTTACTAACAAATACTACAAACTTGTTAAGTATCTTTTTTATATAAATTGGCACTGGCTTTTTTTATAAAAAAAAAAAAATTGACACTAAAGTTATTGAATACTAATTTAGTGCCAAAATTTGTGACCACATAGATACACTGCTAACACAGGCTTCAATAAATATTTAGGGAGAGAATAAAGTTACTAATTTGTGTTCGGTTGTTGTGTAACAAGTTGCCAATTGCCATTCTTCCACATCAAATAACAAAAAACCATAAGCCACACTTTCGCATTAGCATTAAATTGAATATTTTAATACTTCTATAATGGAACTTCTCCCATTTTGATGTTTATGGTTGAAAGAATTAAAGGCGAAAGAATAGAGTTCAAATTTTAATAAAAAAAAATTAATTATATTAAAATACTAACATTTGCATATAAAAAAGATATATTAACTAATTTATAATTTATTTTAACAATAATACTTAATAAATATTCATTTTTTTCAATTATACAATTAAATAATTTATGAAACCCTATATTCAACAATATTCATTCATTTCAAAGAGATTAGTAAGTGGAGTCTATACAACATAAAGTGAAAGAGAGTCTTTAATGTGATATCTTTCTAAATAGGTACTAGATTTTTTTACACCACAATAAAGTTATTATTTAATTTGATGCTAAATTGGGAAATGACTCATTTATGAATCCTATAAGGCTTTCTTGAAAAGATATACAACTTTTAAATTGACAATAAATTATATTGTAAAAAAAAATGACAGTAAATTATAGAATATTATAGCAAACAAAAGAATAATGGTTGCTTTCTAAGATTCTGTTTACGGACGATGAGTGCTTCAATTGCATAATGTTCTACTATGTTGTCAACGTACATCACAGTTGGATTGAAAGTAACGTATGTATCATGTACCATGTTTTTCATTATTATAATTTGTAGACATATAAATTATATAAATGCACACATTTCTAAAATACTTAACAGTAATTAAATTTTTATACATCAAAATTATGTTAATAAAATCTTCATTTCTTTTAAGAAATAGAGATTATCTCTACTCATGTATCATGCCAAGTACAATGAAATTCAACCAATAGAAAGCTAATTAAAACATTTTCATTTCGGTATAGAAGTTAGTATCTCCCATGCATGGTTATATTTACATAGATTAAAAAAAAGGAACATTATTATTTTTTATAACTTTTGTATGATACTTTTAAGTATTTAAAAATTATTCCACGTTCCTTTTTTTTAATAAACTAGACAGAGTGTCTCTTTTTTAATGGGTCTTTTTAGTAAAACAAATAAATGAGCTTATATATAATTTATAAGATATCAGACTTGTTTTGTATTGGACTTGATTTTAAAATTTTAAAATAATTTAAATAATTAATGTTCAACCTAATAATATTTACATGTCAATTAAATTAAAATTTAAAAACGGTTGATCTGTAATTTTAATCTCTTTTTTTCATAATTTAAATTCTTTATTTTTTGAAATTTCATGCACTTTGATCCGACCTTAATTTTGCAATCAAATTAATTGATAATGTGGAGAAAAAAATTAGGTGACGTGGTCATAGTCTCCTGCATGAAAGCCATGTCATATTTTATGTTATTTAAATGACTTGAGAAAACAAGAAGGGACACATAACGAACCTTAAAATTCTTAATCTGAAACGAAACAAACGACTTCAATCCGTGAACTCGTCACTTTCCTCCCTTCGTTGTTTTTCCCGTCGTGTGCGTCCATACTCATACCATAGATGAGTGAATTGTATTATTGTGTGAAGTAACAACTCAATCTTTCAAAGAAAGATAATGCAATACTAGTGTGGAATCGATTATATTAATTAATTAATTATTGAGTCTGTTTTTTAAAAATTTTAAAAAGTAATTTTAATTTTATATTTTAAAAAATGATTCTTATGATAATTTGTTTAAAAATAATATAAGTTATTTTAAACTCATTTATTATTAATTAAAAAAGTAATTTTGACATTCAATAACTAAGATATTTATTATTAAATATTTTAACATGATAAAAGTTATATATTTTTTTAAAAAAGATATGTTTCAAAAATGATTTATATAAAAAGTTTTTCAAAATAGCTTTTATTTTTAATCACTTTTTAAAATTTCAATATCCAAAAAAATTGTATCAAATACATGAAATATTTAAAATAATATTTTAAAATAAACTATTGAAACTAATTTTTTATTTGAAATTTTATTTTATAATTTTTTTCTTAAAAAAACGTTGTAATAAATAAGTAAAAATATTATAAAAATCATTTAAATTTTTTTTAAGCAAACAGATCAATTGTTGTTTCGACAAATGAAAAACCTGAAACGACGTTTTATGGGTTTGATATTTTTAAGGTATGGATTAATCTATGTCTGTTTTGAATAAATTTTTTTGATTAATTTTTTAAAAGAGGACGTAAAGCTCTCTGAATGTTACTGTTTTTCTTACGAAAATATCCCTGAATATCACTGTTAGTTTGGGCAACCACGAGAAAGAAAAATGAGAAAAAACAAACGCTTATATATGTATGCACCTACTTTTCCATCACACCCAGTTTTTTTTGGATAAAAAAAGACATCATGCCTAGCCCAAAATTGGCTCTCCAGGTTCAAGATTTTGTAAATAAATCCACAGTTTAATCATTTTGGGTGAAACATAACCATAAACTTTTCTATGTGAGTTTTTATTTAATAAACTAAGTAATATCTATGGTTAATAAACAAAGTAATAATTAATACTATATACAAATATATAATTTATTATAATTGATTATAAAATCAATCAACCAATAATTTATACGCTGTTTCAACCTCTTACTTTAGATTAGTAGTAAAATCTATAAAACATTTGACACATATAATAAATTTGACTTTTTTATTTTGATAGACTCTTTGTGACATTTGTTAAGAAACAAAAAATAAAATATATTTTTAAAATTTGTGCGTTCAATATCCAAAAACTTAAAAAAATGTTCTCTCCAACTTATTTTTTTTTATTTCTTTTTTTTTCTTAACAAATGCTTTAAGGCATTTATTAAATTGACCATTTTTTAATATCAATATTATTTTAAAAATAAACTTTCAAATTTAATTACCACATTAAAAAGTGTCATCAGTCTTGATGTTTTTGTTTTATTTTACTTTTACACAACCAGTATCATTTATTGAAATTTTAATAAGTTAAATTATGATTATTTTTTGAGAAAAAAATTATGATTTTCTAAATTAAATATGAATGCGTAATTATTTGTGTAGTACTAGTATTTTTTTTTAATCAATTATATGTGTATTTTTAAAACTACTTTTTAGATGGCTTCATAGGCAAAGATGTTGTGGCCAATAGAATCAATGGTCAACAAAAGAGCAGCAAAATAGGGTGAATATTAAATTAGCAATGAGATCACATCTATTGTCTTCAATGACCTTTTTCTTTCTTCTCTTTTTCCCCCTCAATTCATTTTTTTCTCCTAAGAATAAAAAACACAAGGATAAGTTAGTGCACTTTTTGTTGCCCATTGCTGGCGTGTTTCTTCTCTGAATCTTATCTCCACCTTCCCTTCTCCCCCCTTTTCCCCTCACAAACGTATTTTTTTTCCCCATCAATTGAAAAACTATTAACCACTTTTTATAATGAAATAAATAGACATGAACAACATAATTTTTTTTTAATCTTAAAAGAGATAGTGAATATCATCCAAATTAACTTACATATCAACGAAGTTACGAGTTCGAATTTAAGACAAAACATCTAATATAATAATATTGATATTTATCAATTGAATTAAAATTTAAAGACTTAACGACATAGATTTTATTCTAAATGAATATTTACTTATGCTTGTTTAAGTATCATACTTCTTCATGTATATTGATTGATCTAAAAACAATGATGTAATGCGTTGAATAATTGGATGTTTGATTTTTGGGTAAAAAAAAAAATTTTGACACAAAAATTGATTTGAATATTATTGATTTGATTCTATTTTGAAACTAAAATTTGTATTTTTTTTTTATATCAGAAGAGATCATAAATTCTACCATAATTAATTAAGAGTGACAATTGAGTTAGACTTTAAAACTAAAATTTGTAATTTTTAATTTCATATAATATATTTAATTATAAACTATAAATCACCTTCATCCAAGTCATTTTTAATTAAACTAATTTTTTCATTTATTCAAAAATAATTTTGTGAGGGTGGAGAACCAAACACAAACCAAGTGTAGTCCGATAAAAAAATAATTACAATAAAAAATGATTTTCAACACTTGTATTATGTAAATCTATAATTGTGTACAACACCTGCACACATCTTGAAAAAAGAAGCAATTATGATGCCGTTATCCGCGAGCAGCATTAAAGTCAAATCAGAACGGAGTTTTTTTTTGGTATACAGAATCAATGGAGTCTTTTTTACGTGAATAATAGTGTTAATAACGTAATAACACAAACAAATTTTATTCTTGAAAAAAACACACCATAACAAATTAAAAACTCTAAATAATGTATTAAAATAATATCAGCAGAAGTTTAGATTTATATTTTTATGAATATTTTTATATAATTTAACTTCTGATCGAATAATATTTACTCACTTTAAATTTTATTAAAAATAATAGATATATACCGTGAATTGAAATAATAATTACTAGTTTTATTAATTTTTGAAATAATTATAATAAATAATCTAACTGAAGTGATTATAAATTTTAAAACAATCATTAAAATAAATTTTGATAAAATGATTTCCGACCAAATTTTACTTATTTTTGAGTAAATAGTCATTATTTGAATCTGATATTTTGATATTAAGATGATTAGGAAAAAAAAGAGTGGAAAGTGTGTTTAAGTGAAAGACATGTTTGGTTTTGGGATGAGATTTAGAAAATGCAGTTAGTAGAGATGGGGTGGTTTGCACATGAAAGTGAGTTATTTATTTTTGATATATTGCGACTTCCACTCTAAAGTCCTTTGTCCTCTACTTTGTATCACAAAGGACAAAGATTGGGTTTTCTTGATATAGCAAAAGGTGAAACCTCAAAGGGACCATTTTATTTTTCCCAACTTGTTCATTCTTTTCAAGAGAGAAGATGAACAAGAACCACTTCACCACTCAACTCAAACTCATCCTCTAATCAACTCAGTTAAAAATCAAAAAAGAAGAAAGATAAACCAACTCGCTTCTTCTTTCTTGTGGTTAATTGGTTTCCCACCATCAACAACAACTTCACTTTTTATTTTTTTTATTTATTTATAATTATTTTTTGAGAGTGTAAAAATGAAATCTTGATGTCTGTTTTGTGTCTGACCATGACTGAGTCTGGTGAAAGTGGGTCATGTTTTATTGTGGCCCCTACAACTCTCTCCCACTTGCTCCTTCTTTGCTGTCTTCTTACCTTCTCCTTAGCTACCTTTTAATGTTTATGTTTTCTCTTCTAACTCTCTTCTCTGTCTCTTCCATTTTTGTTCATTATTCTCTTCCTTCCATCTAAAGATCCATTCACTCATTCTTGTTTCCTTAAAGTGTGTGTTTTTTTTTTGCTACAAAAAAAGCTTGATTCTGTTTCTGTGTCTGCTCAGTAGTAGTCTGCTTCATTTCAATTCAACAAACCATCTTCATCACCTTCTAAAGTTTGTTCCTTTATAACGTTTTCTATGCTTTTCTCTTTGATTTTTTTGTTTTGGTTTCTGGGTTTATGAGCTTTTTGCCAAAAAGGGTTTCTTTCTTTGAATATTTTGTAGCTACTAACACTATTGTTTTGATACTGAGATTCTTCATGCTTGGTCTAAGAACACTATGGAGAGGTTTTCACTTCTTTAACATTCAGTACTGTAACAACAAGGTGAAAAGTTATGAAGAACATTCTTAAGAAGCTTCATATAATGTCTAATCAATCAGAAGATGTACAAGGGTCTGCTGCAGAAAGGAGCAACAAGTTCAATGATGGTTCCTCTTCATCGCCTACTACTCGAAAGAAGCTTTCGAATTGGTTGCATTCAGTTTCTTCTAATAGGCAAAGTCCTTGCAGTCCTCCATCTCCAAGCCTAAGAGGAGAAAGATTGGAGCTTTCTGATTCAGTGAGCTGTGGTGGTGGTGGTTTGGAGATTGTTTCTGATTCGGCGAATCGTGATTCGGGGTCTAGCACTTCGAGGGATCCTGAAGTGGAAGAAGAATATCAGATTCAACTTGCTTTAGAGCTTAGTGCAAAGGAGGATCCTGAGGCTGTACAGATTGAAGCTGTTAAGCAGATAAGTTTGGGATCTTGTGATCCTGATAATACACCAGCTGAAGTTGTGGCATACAGATACTGGGTAAGTAAGTCATTTTATTAGAGTCCGTTGACTTACAAGTTTGAATGAATTGAAGTCACATTTTTGTGTTGTTATGGTTGTGAAGAATGGCGTTGGGTTGGAAATACCAATTATTACTCAGCATCATTTGAATGTTCAAGTTGTTGTTGTTTTATTACAATGAGACTTTAGTCAGGTACCTATTGAAAAGTCAAAAAAGGATGCTGAAATTGCTGCTGAGATGTATTGTTTACTTGCATTTTGAGCTTATATGACATGCTTCATGGACATCAAATGATGTAGAATTGTGAAAAGTGGTTGACATTTTGGTATGGAAGATATGGGAAAATTCCTTCTAAGTTAAGGTTGTATTTAAGTACTTGGACAAAAATGTGCTGCATTTTTAAATACCAAGTCTTTAGTTTAGAGGTGAAAATTGAAGCCATATCATACCACAAGTCCACTTTTTTAGCATTTTTCTTTTTTGATAGGCCACTTTTTTAGTAATTTGATTCCTTCATACAAAAATAAAAGGAAAATAGAGAGAGAGATGTCCATAGAATTGGAGTGGGGTGGATGAAATTCAGGGGCTACTTTAGATGTAATTTGTGAATAAAACTGTGTGATATAATGGAATGCTAGGTAATAAAGAGCTAATAAGAAATCAATGTCAATATTGTAGAGATGAGAATGTTATGATGGATAAGTAAACACAAAAAGCATGATATACTCCCTCCGGTCTTATGTATAAGCAAAAAAAAAAGATCTCACACCCTTTAAGAAAAATAGTTAATCTCATTTAATATATTCAAAGTAATAAAATTGTATTCTCTAAATTGTCCTTCACGGGGACTTGAACCATGAGAAAAAGAGTTATTTAAAAGATCAAATCTAAGTTAATGAAAGGGTATTGTAGGAATAATATCATTAAATGTGGTAGAGTTAGCTAAATTTTGATTATATTCAAGACCACAAAAGTAGACTTCTTTGTTGCCCTTATTCTAGACCGGAGGGAGTAATTAGGAACAAAAGCATTAGAGACAAAATTGTGCTAGCACTTATTTGAAAAATATGGTTTAGTTTTGCCTTAGGTGGTTTTGTTACTTGTAGAAGTCCTGGTAATGAGGTTAGATCAAATGGAGGACAATCCAATATTTAGAAAATAGAGAGAGACCAAGGGAAAATATAGGGCAAACCTTGAAGAAGAATTTAGATTAAGTGGTTTATCATTATATATGATTTACGATGGGACCGTATGATGTTGTTTGCTCCATGTAGTTGACCCTACCTAGTGTGAAAGGAATTTGTTTGTATGTTTTAGATTTCAGGCCTTCGTGCATCTCCTTAGACCTTAAGTATAGTTTTACATCAAGGGTTTGTGTAAGATTTTGTGACTGCTTTGATAAAATGACAAGTATCATATTTTTTCCAAAAAAGATTCTCAATTGTTGATAGTATGTTTTGTTGGGCTGGTTTCCTCAAATTCTACAGTTTTTAGGATTGTTACTTAAAATAGTCTTTTAACCTTGCAATATACTTGTTTATGGGAATGTCATTTTGGTTTTCCTCTTCATGGATCAAACGATGCCATAATGTTTGTCATGAATCATGTCTATAGATGGATAAATCTTATACCTCTAAATCTCTCTTAATGGGTTGACATGTACTTTTCCTCAGTCTTCCTTTACCTTTGGCTAGTGGACTAACTTCCGTCTCATCTACCCTCCTTATTGGCGCTTCTATGGGTCATCGCACAGTCCCAAATCACTCAAGGCGAGATTGTACAATCTTTTTTGCAATAAGAACTACACTACTTTTTCTCTGATGATATCATTCCCAATTCCAAATTGCCTTGTGTGCAACTCATCCATCGTAGTCTTTTCATCTCTGCAACACTGATTTTATTTTTTATTGCCTTTGCTTCCCAATATTCAGTTCCACACAATACAACAAGTCTTATATGTGTTGGTAAAACATTTCTAAGCTTAAGTGATGCATTTGTTGAACAGTTTTGGCATAAAATGACTTGTTTGTCACTTGGTTACTTAGTTCTAGTTTGTCCTACTTTATATTATATTTCTAACTTATCTCATATCGTAGACTTATACATGCTTCACAGAATTACAATGCTCTTGGTTATGATGACAAGATCTCAGATGGTTTCTATGATCTGTATGGTGTCTTAACCGAGTCAATGTCTTCAAGAATGCCTTCTCTGATAGATCTGCAAGGAACACCGACCTCAAATTATATAAAATGGGAAGCAGTCTTGGTCAATAGGATTCTTGATTCCAATTTGTCGAAACTTGAGCAAAAGGCCCTGGAGCTGGCAGTAAAGTCAAGGGAAGATTCTGAAATAGTTGTAGACAGAAACTTGGTGCACAAGATTGCAATATTAGTGGCTGAATATATGGGCGGATCAGTTGAAGATCCTGAAAGCATGACAAGAGCTTGGAGGAGTCTTAGTTATAGTCTCAAAGCAACCCTTGGTAGCATGGTTTTGCCTCTTGGATCACTCACCATTGGATTGGCTCGGCATCGTGCATTGTTATTTAAGGTACTTGTCCTACTATCATTTTCTTTTCTGGTATGTATTTCGATTTAGAATGATCTCATCCACTGGTTGATGTAAGCATCTAATAAAAAATTATATTCCATGATTCTTGTTATAGCATTATATTCCTGTGTATTAAATGTAGGTGTTATCTGATAGTTTGGGCATCCCATGTCGGTTGGTGAAAGGAATGCAATATACAGGTTCCGATGATGTGGCAATGAACTTTGTCAAGATGGATGAGGGAAGGTGAGTCTGTTATAGTAGTATAGGTAGGCATAACTATTTTGTTTATGTATAGCTCTCCTCTCATGGACATTGAAGCAAATTTTTTATGCTCATATAAATAGTTTTACTTGATTTCTATCATCAATTCTCAGTTACTCGATGCTCGAGAATTGCAAAGCCTTTTTTTTTTTCGTAACCATGTTATCGGTGCAAAGTATCCACTGGCTTTGTTGATGACTAATATCCATGGGAAACCTGGTTGGCCACCTATAGGCTATAGTGGAGTTTCTCCTCCCAACCAAGTTTTTTTACATACATAAGGCACTTTGTAAAGCCAGAAAGCCTTGTTATTATTTATCTATAAGTTCTGATTGATCTGAATTTCAGGGAGTACATTGTTGACCTCATGGCAGCTCCTGGGACACTTATTCCATCTGATGCATCTGGATCACATATCGAGTACGATGATTCTTCTTTTGTAGCCAGTCCTTCATCAAGAGACTTTGATTCATCTCACATTGCATCCTTCAGCAGCGGCGTTGGAAGTTCGTCCGAAGAAACTTCAGAGTTTGGGACTTTTGATAAAGGAAACAGGTATAAACATGTTGCCTATGCAGGGAAAGAGTCTGATGTAAGCAGGCCCCCTACTGCTGGCAAAGAAGAATTAAAGAAACCATTGAATGAGTTCAAAAATATCCCTAACGTAGAGAAGATCAAGGCGAGGGAATCTGTTAGCAGACCTAATAATTATCCATACACACATGGAAGATCTCCTTCTTGGACAGAAGGGATCAGTTCCCCTGCAGCACATAGAATGAAAGTCAAAGATGTTTCTCAATATATGATTGATGCTGCCAAGGAGAATCCTAACTTGGCTCAAAAACTTCATGATGTTCTACTTGAAAGTGGCGTTGTTGCTCCTCCAAACTTGTTTTCTGAAATCTATCATGATCAGTTAGGTTCCCAAACTGAGGCCAATTCTTCAACTGAAGAAAAAGATGAATATAAACAGCCAAGTCTGCAGCAAGAAGCTAAGGTTGGCGATTATCTCAGTCCTCCTCGCTTTTTGCCTCCATTGCCTCCTCAAAGAACGCATACCAAAGCAAGTTCTAGCAGTCAGATGGAGCATTCTAAGCCCGTAGAAGGTTTGGGAATTGGCTCATCTCTTGATACAAAGGAAGCTTCTGGATATCACATACAATCCGAAGCAGAAGCAACTCAGGTAAAGTACGGGAAAAATGTACCGGTGGCTGCTGCTGCAGCTGCCGCGGCTGCTGTTGTTGCATCTTCTATGGTAGTTGCTGTGGCAAAGTCAAGCACTGACTCATATCTTGAGATTCCTGTAGCGGCAGCTGCTACTGCTACTGCTACTGCTGCAGCTGTTGTAGCAACCACTGCTGCCGTCAGTAAACAGTATGAGCAGGGAAATCGAAGTGATGGAGATACTGAGGGTGCTAGTTGTGAGCCAAAAGGTAGTGGTGACGGAGAGAATAATGCTTCAGAAGGCGAGCAAAAATCTGATAGATCGGTAAGTAATGATAGCACAAAATCTGATTCTGCACTAGATGATGTTGCTGAGTATGACATTCCATGGGAGGAAATCGCGATTGGTGAACGTATCGGACTTGGTAATAACTGTGCATATCTATAAGGATTGTATACATTATTATGCTAGATGGTGCTACTTTTTATAGGAGCATTTTTTTTTTCCCGATGTTATGTAGAAAAATTAATCGTAATTGCGTGTCATACGTATGTTTGGTCTGCAGGATCATATGGAGAAGTGTATCGTGGTGAATGGCATGGAACTGTGAGTTTCTTAACTCCATAAACCTAATCAATTGTAACTGTGATATTTATCATCCTGCATATGTTGTGCATCTTGTTTTTATTTATTTAGTTTCTTTGTCTAAAATATCATCCTGCCTTTCACTGCTGCAATTCCACATTCGTTCATACAAGTGTGCAAAAAATTATAAAATGTAATTTTGTTACCTGAGTGTGTTCCGATTATTCTTACAATTGAGGTTCATTTTAGCCTGCACAACATATTAATCAATTGTATTCTCATATTTTTTACTGCTACCTTAGTTAACCATGTCTCGTTTATTTCACTTGTCAGTATCAGTACTTTTATGGGTAATATTGTATTATGCTGTAAATAACAGATTTTAGTATGTTTATTTTTAGCATGTTTCTGCTCTTTGATTTGTAGGAAGTTGCTGTAAAGAGGTTTCTGCATCAAGATATCTCTGGTGAATCACTTGAAGAATTCAAAAGTGAGGTACATGCAATCTCTACTTCCCACAGTTTTCTTCTTTTGCAATTTGTACTGATTTTGTGAGAGAAGATCGATGTAGGCTTTAGCTTTTTTGTGAGATAAGGAGATCAAATGGTGCTATCTAAATTCTTTTTTCCTTGAGTCATTTATGGAACATTTTATTGATTACAGGCATTTATTAATGAGTCTTTTTTCAAAGTACACTAAACTATAAATACTTGGACATTTGTCTGAAGTCAATTAATGGAATTATTGTTTATCTAGACATAGTAGGATTGAAATTTTAAAACTATCAAAACTTAATATTGTTAGGACTTAGATAAAGGAAAGTTAGTTAGTAGAAGCAGTTAATTGGTTGAGGTTGTTATAGGGATAATTAGTTGTTAGTTAGACTGTTATGTTTGTTAGTAGGTAGTTAGGGATCATTTGCCCCTCTTATTCTAAGTGTACATGGAACCTATAACTAAAGGTTTCATTTCCTTTGAAAGAATCTTTTAGCAACTTTTAAAATTTAGTGGTGTAAACCATTGTATAAGCGTATCCGCTCTTGTGTATATTTTATTTGTGGAGAGATTCTCTCCTATTATTTCTTATCTTTTTTCTAAATATTAGTGTTCTTCCCAATCCTTGGAATCCAATTCTTGGGTTCCTAACAAATATTCTTCCATCATCTTTTATAATCAAGAGAAATCAGAGAATAATAAAAGTGGTTACAAGTTGAATCACATGTTTCATTATGTTTCCAACCGTGTTACTAGTCTTTTCTTAATATTTCTAATTTTTTGCATCAAAATTTACCGATTGAAAATATTCTTTAATTCTGCAGACATTATGCAGTATTGGCTGTTTTGTTGTCCTATTATCTCATATACCAGTGATGTTTTTCAGTAATTCTTGCCGTGTATGATAGAAGTGCTTATTTAATTTATGATATAAATTGCAATAGATCCAAATAATGAGAAGACTGAGGCATCCAAATGTTGTTCTCTTCATGGGAGCTATAACTCGACCTCCAAATCTTTCAATTGTTACTGAATTTCTTCCTAGGTAACTTGCAATCCTTCATTTGTAGATGTGCAATTTTTCTGGAAGTTGATATTTACGAGCACTAAACGGTGTATTTATTGTAATATACAAATGGTTATGAATTTCTTGCTGTGACCTGACAAACTTATTCGAAATGAACCATTTACATGTTCTTGATTGAACCTCAACTGTTTACTGATGCTCACTAGATTAGTAAAAAGAAAGTCAGAGGTATTTACCATTTTATTGTTTGATTAGTAAATTTGTGGAGGACATTTTGTATTATGATTTGATTCTATGAATAATGTTTTGCAGAGGGAGTTTGTATAGATTAATTCACCGACCTAACAATCAATTAGATGAGCGAAGGCGGTTGAGGATGGCCCTGGATGCTGTAAGGATTTTGTTGTCTTTTAAGTGAGATCAATGAAGCTTCTTCAGTCACCAAATTATTGCTATAATTAATAACCATTGAATCTGTTTTGACTATTCAGGCTCGAGGAATGAACTATTTGCACAACTGCACTCCAGTGATAGTGCATCGTGATTTGAAGTCTCCAAATCTTCTTGTTGACAAAAACTGGGTTGTAAAGGTGCTCATTGAATTGAATTTTGAGATTAATGAATGTTCCTTGATAGCATGCATGCATGGTGATCAATTATACTATTCGACTTGTTTGTGTGGAATGACTTTTTTACTGTTGAATAGGTATGCGATTTCGGTTTATCTCGAATGAAGTACAGCACATTCCTTTCTTCTAGATCAACTGCGGGAACAGTAAGCTGTCGTAATTTTTATTTCCTTATTAGTTTGTCCCTTTCAATTATTCATTCATTCTTTCATCCTCCTGATTGAATGTTCATGTTGTTACATATTAAACAACAAAATCATGGTTATGTATAATATATATTTTTCAGGCTGAGTGGATGGCTCCAGAAGTGTTGAGAAATGAACTTTCAGATGAAAAGTAAGCTTCTTATTCTAAGTACTTGTTATTTATATTGCCATATGAATAAATGATTAACAGTTTAACACAATGTGCAATTCATTTGTAGGTGTGATGTCTTTAGCTATGGGGTGATATTATGGGAGCTCTCTACTCTTCGGCAACCGTGGGGAGGAATGAATCCAATGCAAGTTGTTGGTGCTGTCGGTTTCCAGCATCGCCGTCTTGATATTCCAGATAATGTTGACCCTGCCATTGCAAATATTATTCGACAGTGTTGGCAGACGTAAGTGTAATCATTTTTCTCCTAATGCATAAGGAGTAATGTATTTCTCTTAGTGCATGTAATGTGATTATCATACCCCTATATAAAATATGACTAGATATGCTATTTTTTTGCATTATAGAGATCCTAAGTTGAGACCTACTTTTGCTGAAATAATGGCGGCACTGAAGCCATTGCAGAAGCCAATTACCAGTTCTCAAGCGCATCGAGCAAGTGCTCAATCATCACGACATGCTGAAGATCCAGCAGCAGCATAGGAGACAATTATACAGCTAACGAAACTTTTTCATTTTACTGCTAAAAAATGTGAGGGCAATTTGTAAATTATTTTCTATTACTGATCGGTTCAAGACCTATCAGCTAACGTTCATTCTTATTCAAGGTTTTCGCTCCTGCGTTTTTTCCTTTTCTGTTTGTTTCCTTTCTCTTCTGTAATCTACAACGCAACCATTGTTAGGTTGTTCCATTCTGTTTGTACAAAATTCTTTGGCAAATGTTGTAATCAGCATCTAAATTTTGTTGTCCATAAATAGTTATTAAAAGTTGCAGTTGTAACTTAAACAGAAGAAAGGATTAAATGTAAGTGAAAATTGCTTGCTTGCTGTATTTAGTGAACATACAAATTCAGTGTGTTCAGTTTTCTGTGTGCTCAGTTTCTTTGTGCTAGCAGTTCTGTAACACTGGTGACACATAAATGAATTATACCCAGTTCTCCTGTTTTATTTGCTATCTGTGGAGACAGTTTGTACTTTTTAGCACATTTATAGTGTGAACAGAAATGTGTCCTATTTGTATTGGGATCTTCTCATACCCTTCTATCTCCATAGTAGAAAGATACAAGAGTGAGAGTAAGGGATGAATTAGAAGAGAGAGCTCTGGTCCATCCTATTTCTACTTAAAAAGCATAATTTATCTGTAGTATTAGTGAAGTACTGACTTATATGGTTACCGAACACACGATACTAATACATAGACACTAATAATAATTTAAAAAATGAAAATGATTAAATATAATTACATATGCCGATATTGTCTCAACGTCGGACACTGACATGTATCAGACATCGAACATGCATTCAATCTAGGGTGTTAGGGCTACATAGGTAGTCACAACAAATGTTGTTGAGTTGCATCAAGTTTGACACGTGCAACAAAAGGCTAAAATGGAACCAATAAGTGGATGGCCTTACAATTAGGATAAGGTGGGGACTAGCTCCTCACTGCAGCTTGTAACATTGTAAGATATTTCTTTTTACCCTTTTGTATCTAAACCAAACTTATTATCATTATTATTCAGAACATGGCTACTATCTTTGGTTCACCACCATTTTTGTCACTCCCTCTTAACAGAAGCACTCATCACATTGCTTCTTCTTCATCATCACAAACACCTCCTCCCCCACAACAACCTCAGCCCTCAGATTCATCTCCACAGTCAACAACAAATTTGAGTGAAGAGTCAGTGCAAGTCTCTGTCAAAGCACAGCAACAGAAGCCTATTAAACCAGTAACTTCATCAACTAAGGTTGATTCCACAGATTGGATAGCCACTTCCTTGACAAGAAGGTTTGGACTTGGAGCTGGTCTTGCATGGGTTGGTTTTCTTGCATTTGGTGTTATCTCAGAACAAATTAAGACTCGCCTTGAGGTTTCTCAACAAGAAGCAAATACAAGGTATGTCTATGTTCCAAGAACCTGGACAAAGATTTGTTTGTTTATTTCATCCGTGAAAAATGATATATGAAGGGTTAAATATTAGTTTCCTCCTGCTACCAACGTGAGGACCACGTTGTTTCTCTAAGTACATCTGTTAGCGTTATTTGAGTCTTGAGGTTTATTTTGACCCAGATGAACCCTCAGGACCCAACTCATCTTCAAATATAATTATATATAAAAAAATCTGTTAGTTCCTTTAGTGATGACTAATGACATTTTTGTCTTCATAGGAATGTTGAAGAGGAGAAAGAGGTGACTCTGCCTAATGGCATAAGGTTCATTATTTCACACTCTAATTATAAGCTTTGACAATTACATACAAATTTGTATGCCTCATTGTTTGTGATACATTACACATTCTCCACAGGTATTATGAATTGAAAATCGGCGGAGGCGCTTCGCCGAGGCAAGGTGATTTGGTTGTGATTGATATAATGGGAAAAGTTGAAAGCACAGGAGAAGTGTTTGTGAACACATTTGAAGGGGAGAAGAAGTCATTGGCACTAGTAATGGGTTCAAGACCATATAGTAAGGGAGTATGTGAAGGGATAGAATATGTACTAAAAACTATGAAAGCAGGAGGGATGAGGAAAGTAATTGTGCCTCCTGAATTGGGATTTAGAGAGAATGGTGCTGATTTGGGTTCTGGTGTTCAAATTCCTCCACTTGCTACACTTGAATACATTGTAGAGGTTGATAAAGTGTCCATTGCACCTGCTTGATGATTGATAATTAAATGTACATTACAGTGCTAAGTATCATTCATAATTCCTTAAGCAATAATGCAGGGTGCTTTGGATTTATTATTGTATCATATGAAAATATCTATGAAGCAAAGATACTGACATTAACAAGTCGAT
Source organism: Cicer yamashitae (assembly GCA_037974755.1). NCBI lineage: Eukaryota > Viridiplantae > Streptophyta > Magnoliopsida > Fabales > Fabaceae > Cicer > Cicer yamashitae. The sequence continues at coordinate 332,156 of JBBPBQ010020323.1, read as the reverse complement.
ATCGGTAATAATTTTAAAAAATAAATTAATTGAATGTAATCAAGGTGTCGGACACTGACACGTGTTGGATACCAAAACACTTCTTCAATAAGAGGTGTCGCTGTTATATAGAAAAATATTCATGTTTTATTTTATCCTTTTCTGTGGATTGAAAATATACATGTAAAATATGAAGAACTCGTGAAGTCTTTAAACTTCCTACATTAATTACATGTGATTACATGCTTGAGACACTTGAAATTTCACCATATTTTGAGTTGTCCAAAATGTTTAGGATGAATGGTGGATACAAAATTTCAGGTTACATCCAAATCATTTTTTTGAAAGTGTGGAAGCAGTTAATTTGAGGAATTAGATTACAATCAATTTTTGTGGAACACGGATGGTAGTTTAATTGGTGAGCTAAGAGACATCGAAAGAATATTAAAAAAAGTGGTTAGAGTTCGATCTCTACTACTACTAACATTTCTGATTTCCTCCTCCCATTAATAAATTAACCATTAACATATGTCTATAAAAAAAAAAATTAAAAATAGGAAATTCCGGCCAATCAATTTTAAAATAAATTAAACTCAGCACTTGATATTGAAAATTTGATCCTCTAGCTATTTCATACAGTGGATTTTTAACGAAAATAGTTTTAAGTTTGATTAAAATGAGTTGGTTAAAACATGATTTATGATTGGGCAACTTTTTTCAAACACATGTCTTACAAAATGTAATTTGTTTAGATGATACTTATAAAAAAAATACTTTGAAATGTATAGTAATTACAGGCAATTATATGATTTTTATAATGTAGTAGTATAAGAATTTTTTTTTCCATAAGATTTCTCTACTGAAGATAATTTTATTCAAAGCGCATTAGACACTAAATGAATATCTTTTCTAAATAAATTTGAATTTAAGTTCACTGTATTGTGGTAGTATAGTATAAGAGTATTAATATAAGGTAAAATGATAAATAAAACCTTCCAAAAAAAAAAAGAGAGAATGAAAAGGTATCAGAAATCATGATTCTATACAACCATATGATTTTGCTCAAAATGTAATGTTGACAACTTCTAAGCAAACGCGAGCATAAGCTTTATCTTTCTACATGTTTAAAACCATCTATCAAAATCATATTATAAACTAGAATATAAACTGCACGTTGCGCGAATGTAATTTGTAAACTTTGTGTATAAATATATCAACCTGATCGGAAAAAAAATTTCAAACAATTGAATACAATAAAATGAGTGATTTTCACTCTAAAAAATATGATTAAAAAAAGATGAGTTAGTGTTTGTATACACAATTAAAAAGATTTAAATAAAATGAGTGATTTTCACTCTAAAAATATTATTAAATAAAGATAAGTGATTGTTTGTATACATTTTGTTTTGTAAGCATTGGTTTTTATATGATCAATATTTTTATTTTTGTTTTACTTTTTATATTGAGTACTATTATTTCTTTATTCTTTTTTTGACTAATTAAATGAACTATTATTTCTTATATTTTATGTTTCATGTCTCATTTTCACTTAAACTTTCGATAACTAATTCTTAATTAGAGGTGTTATGTCACGTATTTCTTTCAAAAATATTTTGATTTAATTATCCTTTTTAGAGATTGTACATAATGAATAAACTCGAAGTATTATTTTTTACGACAAAAACACAAAATAATGTTGGGAATGATAAGGAATCACTACTTGATTTTGATTATTTTTGCCGTTAATTGAGACTATGCTCTGATTTATGCTTCATTCAATCTATAAGTTTAATATTTTGAAATGTGTTTTTATTTTCATGAACAATTTATATAGACAAATACTTTCTTTGTATTAAAGGAATAAAATATGTATCCAAGCACTAATAAAAGAAAAATGAACACAAATTGTATATTACTTTGAAAATACTTAATGTATAATTTAACATTTTTATTTTTGAAAAAGTAGTCTTTGTTGGTTTTTTTGTGTGCAAATGTTTGCTAATTTAAATGTCTGTGTTTTAATATTTTTTATTTATTTTAATTTTAATTTCATTGGATTGTTTGTGTGTAAATTTGATTATTGATTTTTCATGTGATTATTATGTTTTTATATATTTTGTGGTAATTTATAGTTGCTACATTTTAATTAATAAAATATAATTAAAATATTGTGATGTATTTATATGCAATGAATTAAAAAGTAATTAACAATTAAATCAAGTTTGTAATGAGAGTTATATTTTTGTTGTTGTTTTTTTAATTATAGAGATATAGATAAAGAATTAGTAGAATGCGGAATAAAAAACAAATGAATTCTAGAGGTACCACGTCATACTATTAAATAATTTGGCAAAATTAGTGTTACATGACATATAACAATGTGATGTGTCAACATATTATTTTGGAGTAAACATATTATTTTGGGATTTGTTTTAATATATTATATTGATGTTTATATAGCCAAAGTTTGATGTCATATGTATTTTTGACCATTTTTTTACAACAGCATTTTTGATTTGTAATTTAGTCCATTATGAAGATTGTTGTTATCAGAACTCACGTATTATCGCCAGATAGAAGGTTTACAGTGATGGCAATGTGAGTACTCATTAATAAATCAATAATTGATTTTATTTCTCTAATAAATAACATTTATTTTATTTCTTCATTCTTTAATCCATATCTTTTAAGTTGTACCAAAAAAAAAAGATGATTTTGTTAACAAATATTATTGTATTTATTACTGCTCCATAGGACATACAGAACTAAAAATATAAAAACATTAATTGTAATTTTTTTTATAGATGAAATAATATAATTATTACCATATATTCACACTGAGATTATGAATTATTTAATTTAACAATTTTATTTATTTGGTCATAAATGTAAAAAAAATACTGCAACACTTATGCAATAACAATTATTATTTCTTACTAGTAGATTAATTAAAGTGTTACAAGTGGATCCATAATGCAAAACAATGGAGAAATAAAAGAATACACACATACAAAATTTAAGTTGGGTGGTTAGAATGATTATAGATTACACTATATAAAATTGAAAATAATAATATTAGAGAGAGATGAGATGGCACATATTATAGATACAATTGGTGGGAGTTTGGCTTAGTTAATTTCAATTTTAAAAAATTATAGGAGAAACAATTAAAAAATAAGCGGAATACAAATATTAATTTAGTTATCTAAAAAAATGAATGTTATTTATTTAATTTTGAATGTAATTTTAATTATTATTTAAAAAATATGAAATATAGAGATTGTTGACTTGTTGTAGAGAAGAAAGCAATACAGTACTCGTAATTGAGTAATTGATTTAATATAGTATTTACTTTACAAGACTTAATATTACCTGGTAGATAGTGCATTGAATGTTATCCTCGCCGTGCCATCTTTGCTTTCCTTTAAAGATAAAAACGACTGGTCGTATGGTGCTTTGCTGTGTGTCGTCTTCGAATCTCAACCGCGGAAATGAGAGAGCAATTGATACTACTACTACTATAGAAAAAATACACTTTGAAAATAACATAAACAAGCAATTCTGAATAATACTATGGGCACTGTGATTGATTCCCATTTCTTAACCCTCACCGCCATAGTCACGGTAAGTACAGTACACTTATTATTAATTAAGTATTCTCTCTTTTGCTCAATTCCAATTGTTTTTATTTCATTTTTCAGATTGCCTATCAGTTACTGTTTTTCGTCATCACTGCACTCCTCAAATTCGACAAGGTCACTGATTTTGCCGGTAACTACTATCTTATTTTTTCAATAAATAATAACTATTAATCTGTTCATGTAAATGTAACTAACTATACAAATTACATGATTCTTTGAAGGAAGTACAAATTTCGTTATAGTCGCTATATTGACTTTGGTGCTCAAAGGCTCATGGCATTTTCGACAGGTAACATCACTATTATATTACACTTTCATTTTGGATTCAACACACTTATTAATAATATATGAAATCATCTTTTCAGATAATCCTCACTCTCTTTGTTGTATTATGGGGTCTTCGTCTCGGCATTTTTCTCTTACTAAGGTATCACACTGCCTCTATAAAACTTTACATTTTATCTCTCTTCAAATTATAGGGTTTCGTAATTTCCTGCCTTTTAATAATAAATCATAGACTCGTCTTCTTCATGTTTATTCTTTTAAATTCCTCTCCCTTATCAGGATTTTACAGTGGGGAGAGGATCGCCGCTTTGATGAAATGCGCAATAATTTGGGTAGATTGGCCGTGTTCTGGATATTTCAGGTTTCTTAGAATCTTCTCCTCATCTTTGGTTTAAGATTTAGTATCAGTCTTGTAGAGTATTTATTTCAATTTTTTGCAGGCTGTTTGGGTTTGGGCCGTGAGTTTACCTGTTACAGTGGTTAATGCAAGCGATAGAAATCCTTTTATACAGGCTGTGGATATAATAGGGTGGTTTATGTGGGCTGTGGGTTTTATTATTGAAGGTTCAGCAGATCAACAAAAATTGCATTTCAAAAAGTCCTCAGAAAATAGAGGGAAGTGGTGCAATGTTGGACTTTGGAAATATTCTCGCCATCCTAACTATTTTGGTGAGGTTAGTGCAGTTATTACTTTCAAATTGGTGCAGCAGCTGAACACCCTTTTTTGTGATTCTATAGTTCTGCTTATTTTCTCCCTGAAGCCTCTTTGAAAATCCTTTGTTCATGTCGAGTATACTAGTGCTTGCCTTGTAGACTATACTTGATAGTGTTCTTCTTAGTGTGATTACAATTTCTTTGGCGTTGTATATAATTTATATTTTTGTCCTTGCTTAAGCAAAGATCCATATTAAAAGTTAATTTGTTTTTAATTTGGGGTTAAATCTTGTTTTGGCTGTCTTCTAAATTTTTTTTTTCTGGATGGGGAAAACATATCAGAAATGACAGAAAAGTGTTTACATATCAGCGAACGGTATAACGGTGGAGACAAGTAAACCCTGTTACTCAGGGGATAGTTGACTAACCTCTTTTATTGGGGTGGAAAAAACTTACAGTTAGCTCTTTAGAAATAAATTAAAATTTTCGTGTATGCAAATGGATTCCCTTTAGACATTATCTGGACAAATCACTGATCACATGACTTGACTTGCTACATTGTTTAGTAGCTTCTGTCAAAATGTTCACATTGTTTGAGTGATAATGCCAGGAATGAGCTATTTGTTTATGTTGGTGCCTCATTTATAGGATAAAAGAAAGTGATTAGTTTCCTTTTTGGTGATTGGCTAATGGTTGGTATAAGTGGTTTTTCAATTTTCTAATAAATTTCTTATTTTATTAATAAAATGCTGTCAAATATTAATCAAACGTCATAAATGCTTGACTCAGATATTGCTTTGGTGGGGAATTTTTGTGGCATCTACACCTATACTAAAGAATGCTGAATGGCTGGTAATCATTGGACCAATCTTTCTCACATTGTTGCTTCTTTTCATCAGTGGCCTTCCGCTGCTTGAGGTTTGCTTCTTACCTCTGATTTAGACAAATTGTGATGCAATTTTGTCGCTTTTCTGATGATGAATTGTATAACTGAGGCAGGAGTCAGCAGATAAGAAGTTTGGCAACGTGGATGGATATAGGGTGTACAAACGAAGAACTAGGTAAGCTTACCTCCTCCATGTTAGTATTACATATTCCAGTGTATCATTAAGGAGAAACAACTAAGCCAAATCTTTGTTTCAGCCCTTTAATCCCATTGCCACCACCAGTCTATGGAAACTTACCAGCGTGGTTCAAATCAGCTTTTCTCTTTGAATTTCCACTCTACAGTCGTAATTTACCACAAGAAGAACAAAGCTGGTGAGAGGCAATTTTAATTTCCGCACTACTTTTTTTTGTCTGCAAACTGTCCTATTCCACCATTTTGGGTTTCACAAGCACGGGTATTTTGTATTTATCTTGATTAATATTAATAATATTTGACATTTTGTTAACGACTTATCAAGTAACAGTTATTGGAAAGAAAAGGAGTAACTCTTGAGATTTCCACTTTTGTTTTGATTCATGACTGTTCAATGTATTAGAATAGTCATTTAGAACAAGATAACGATATTTTTATGCTTGTTTGTCATTCCATCCTAGTGTCTCAGACCATGCAGATTGTGTTAAATCTGGGAGTTAATTTACCACAACCCACATGAATTCTGAGGAGAACCTTACAAATACAATTATGCAGCAAGCTTCTTCTTCAGCACATTATCTGAGCCAAACACAATAATAAGAAGAAAAGGAAAATGAAAATCTTAATAACAAGTCATCTAGCCTTTATGCTTACTTGCTTAGTACTTTCCTACTCCCCGCTACATTTGTTTCTTTTGTGTTCAATTAAAAATTTGGTTCAAAGCTTTGTATATATGTCTATATTATTAAAGTGTCCCACCACCACAATATGCAACTGCAGATTTGTATATATGTCTATATTATTAAAGTGTCCCACCACCACAATATGCAACTGCAGACGGATCGATCATATGTTATTGTCTGCAAATGCCAAATGATCTTGAAATGCTTTAAAATTCTTTTTTTAAACTCTTAAATGTAGGTTTCAATAAATGGTATTAAATGATTTACTGTCTTCTCAAGGTGTAGAACAAGTGGTGGCAAAAACAGTGATGCCTTGAAAATTGGCTAGCACGCAGGGTTCTCCGTTCGGTTGCATAGCACTGAAGTTAGAGTTGCCATCATTGTCTGCCGCTGTTAGGGACGCTCTTTGGTGTTTTTTCGAGGCCTTGTAATGTTGTTGCAACTTGCAATTTCTCTTCTTGATTTTATCCCTTTAATTTAGTTGTTGTCTTGATATATACGTTGTGCAAGTAATATTGTCTGGGCCATCTCAATTCTTCTACTGCAACAATCATTTTGGATCTGCATTGCCAGATATTTAACACATGTTTTTCTCACTTGAATTTTTTTATTCTTCTGCAAAATTCTATTTTGAAAATAATTTAGATATAAATTGGTAGAACGCTTATGAGCATGTGCTGAGTAAACCCTGTCTCAATAATCGGATTGTGCTGAGAAAATTCTCTCTTTTGGCCATGAATTATACTACAATTACAATCTCGCATTCTTATGGGTTGTTATTAGAAAGCAAATAAGTTGATTGTTGAATGCACTTTATCAAAGGGGAACGACATCAAGTTCGTCTTTAAAATACAATTTTTAATTAGAAAATAGCAATTTATTCGATTCAAATAATACCATTAGGTAGTCAAAAAATAATGGTAACATATCATTTGATAATCGAGGCACAACCTACACAATCAAATCATTATGACAAGTAGTAAGTGTTATTCAGTGAATTAAATGTATCTTTAAACTTTTATTGAAGAACTCAAATTATGGAACTGGAGTTACTTTCACAAGTCACAATAGATCTATTTGTCATTTTATTAGGCACTATGCACCATCGTACTGAGAAGGCTATACAAACAAATTAAATACATAAATAAAGTAAATTAAAATTCCCTGTCATCTCCTGGATCCTCACCAGTTCACAGAACCTCAATGCTATTTTCAGAGTTATTGTTTTATTTGCTAGAAAAACACTGAAAATGAATCAAATTTATTACCTGCTTCTCAACTTTCCATTTATATGATTTATTCGGGTTGTTTTTACATTATAAGCATTGTTTAGTTTCCGGGATTTCAAGCCGCTACTTGTTAAAAGTATTGAACAAAGATGATGCTGGATGTTTCTAGTTAGTTGAACTGCAAATCTTCTACTCAATTTTCGCATATCTCCCTGCCAAGTCCACCAAGGCAACGAACTGGATCTTCACAAGCTCTAAGGATGAAAAATCAAGTAATCTGAGAAATGAAAAAGAACAAAATTGTAAATATTACTAGTAAAAAGAAACAGAATCCTAAGAACAGAACAATCACTGTTCTCTTATGATAGTTCTACTTCTACCTAGGCTTTCCTTGATGATGGAAGTGCATTTCTCCAGAGAGTACGAAGGATCACAGGATTTAGCTCACAAACATGAAACTTGCTCAGAATGAAGTGAACCTACAAGCAAATAGCACATGAATGAATCACAAATCCAATTCTGAGGTTTCATATTTTGTGAATAACATATGTAAAAAATGAGACGAGAGGCTCGAGATTCATCATCTAATTGAAAGCAATCAAATGCAGCATTTACTATTTTAGAGGAAAGGGAAAATGCAAGGTAGAGTAGAGATCATAGTGAGAAAATGGAAGCAGAGAAGTATACCAGATTGAAAGCCAGAACTGGCAGGAAAGAATATAGTGTAACTCTGACTCTGGTTGATGCTGTTAACTCCAATCAACCATTAACCGTAGAAAATCCAACACTTGGTATTGGAAAGTCTAGATTATGCTCGCATAACTGTTTCGGCATTCACAGTCTGGATTTCCCTCGCATGTAAATCTTGATTTGTACTGGTTCTCATATGAGAATAGAACATGAATGACAAATTCAGCTGTCACAGATTTCCTCCCTGTCCATGCATCAACCTGTCAGGGTTTCTCATCGTTAAAAAGATTGTCATTTAGATGGTTGTAGAACCAAAAAAACTCAACAATTCGGCAACAGGTCAGATCACAAAAGACCAAAGAGTTAATCCAAAAGCAGCAAAAAAAAATTAAAGTAGAATCATCTACTTGTTAAAAATGCATAGTAGGTATGCACTGTGAAAGAAGAAGAGCAATAGTCTTAGCAGTTTATGAAAGAAAAATTCAACCAGAGGCAGCAACAATGACTTGTAACAATGTATAATAGAGACACAGTTAAATATATATATTGTTGTTTAATTTTAATCCACCTTCTCTGACACAATAAAAACACACATTTTCTAAGCATTTATGGAGAGTGAAAGATAATAGATTATAGAAGCATAATCTAAAATGGAACTAAAGTAACTGTCAATAAATAAATAAGTAAATAAAATGGAACCAAAGTATCTGACCTTTTTTCAATATTTACTAGACCTCTGGTGAGCATTTCTTGACGAAGTTCCTCTGCCTTATCACTCTCATTTTTCTCTAGCAGTGCACCAATAATTGTTTCAAAAGTTACAGCATCAGGGGGGCAATCATTGTCGTCCATTTTTACAAGTAAGGCCATAGCTTCGTCAAAAGAGCCATCTTTACAAAGTGCATTAATCATAATAGTATATGTTTGAACATTCGGAGGACAACAATGCATCAAAAGATGTTGAAGAGCATCTTCTACAATCTTCAACTTTTCACCTTTGCACAAATTGTCAACAATTACATTGTTTGTATAAAAATCAGGCCAAATTCCTTGAACAATCTGTCGATATAATGAGATTGCCTCATCAAAAGGTCGGGTTTTGCACAAAGCATCTAACAATATATTGTAAGTGACTACATCAGGAGGTTGGCCACTATCACGCATTTCATCAAGAAGCTCTTGCACGTGTGATATTCTTTCTGAATTGCACAAGCCATCAATAAGAGAATTGTAAGTAGCAATATTAGGGACTAAATTTTTCTGACATATCTCTTTAAAGAGAACCATGGCTTCATCTAGCATTTCAGTCTTGCAATAACCATTAATCAAGACATTATAATTCAAGACATCAGGTTCCAATCCTCTACTGACCATTCTATTGAACAGTTCTTTTGCCTCATTGACATTTTTTCTTAAACAATATCCATCCATCATAGCATTGTAAGTAACAATGTCAGGTTTCTCACCTCTTTTCATCATCATAATAAGCACACCTTGGGCTTCTAAGATCCTTCCTTCTTTACATAACGCATCAATCAATATGTTAAAGGTATAGTCATCCGGGTCAACTTTTTCCCGAACCATTTTAGTTAGTAATTGAGTTGCCTCTTGCCATCGACCCACACTACAACAACCATGGATTAGAGAGTTGTAGGTGACAACATCAAGTGAAATTCCCCTGTCACCAAGTTTAGAACACAATCCAAGCGCATCCGAGACAAGTCCATCTTTGCAGAGTCCATCAATAACCGTACTATACATAACTAGATTGGGTTGAACGGATCGTTCCTCCATCTCTTGTATCAAATGTAGGGCAGCTCTAATTTGCCCATTTTTACATAACCCATTGATCAAAATCCCATATGTAAATGCATCAAAAAGATACCCTTGGGACACTAAATCTTGGTAAAAGTTCAAAGCTTTAAAAATCAAACCATTGATACAAAAACCATTGATGAGTGTATTGAAAGTAACCATATTGGGTTGATAACCACTCTTAAGAATGGTTCCCAGTAATGAAAAAGCAAAATTCATGTGAGATTGATGACAGTAACAATTGATCAAGATGCTGAAAGTAGCAATGGAAGGGGAAATTCCCCTTAATTGAAGTTGATTAAAGAGTGAAATTGCAGTGGGATAATGACCCATTCTTACAATAGCTCCTAAAACCTTGTCAAATTCACAAGTGGGTGGTGGTGGAAACGAACGAACCATGCGATTGAAACAAGAAACAGCATCATCTACATTATGAAACCCACAAAATTTGTGGGAATATTGGCGTTGCAAATGACCAAAGAAGCGAGAAAGAAGAAAGGCAGAAGAAGTTCTATATGTTAGAATAGGATTGCGAGAGAATTTGGGAATGGCATACCTTGGATTCAGCATCATCAATTACAAAACCAATAGAATGAATGATGCGTTTTCACCCTCAATCAACCTTCTTCTTCTTCTTCTTCAAATTACCAAACTAAACTGCGGAACCGAACGCTCTTGTCACTCACTGTCTGTTGCAGTGAGGGCGTAATACTGTGGAATGTGTTTTCTCCCTTTAAATTACAATCCTTCATTGATAAATAAATAATAATAATAATAATGCAAGGTAAATAAAAATGTAGCATTGCCTAGGGTTTATGTCCCCGTTATTTTGAGTTTCCACCTCCTGGATGTGCTTCTTTGTGGCAAGATTTTGAAGCTGTATTTCTCTCTTTTTTAGTTTAGGATATAAAAATAATATATATAGTTTTGTTTATATATAAAATTTAGGGTTAGAGTAAACAATAGTTTTTTTTGGTTTTTTTTTTCGCAAAAATATATTTCTTTGTTTTATATTTGAGTAAACAATAGCCGACTATATCTAAGTGTTTTGAAAGATAGAAATGGAATTGTTTTGTTTGCCAAAAAAATGAAATGGTTTTTTAGCAATCTTGGTTTAACTATGTTTTATGTGAATAACGTAATTAAACAATTTTTTTGGGACTTGTTGGTAAGTAAAAAATATAATCGATAGAATGAGACAGTTTGATAAGTCAAAAAAATATTTAGTATGAGGTCATTAAGATTTTATTATATGAAATGTTGGTTGATACACATCATATAACTCTCCAGATAATAGATAATGACATTATTACATGATGATATAAATTATATATATAACTCAAAGAACTCTTCTAATAGGTGACAATATGGTTGCTGTGGAGGGGGCAGCAATGGTAGTGACAAGTGATGGACCCAAATTTGATTTGTATCCTACATTAGCTTATGATAAATTGACTTATGCATAACTAAATTGTATAGGCTCGTGATTGAACCAACGAATCTACATGTTTTTTGCTTGTTAAAACAAATTGTTTGTTCTTGTACAAAAAACAAATTGTTTGTTGAATTCTTTCTTAAATTTACCTTTATATTTTGAAGTAATTAAAATATTTTTCAAAAAAAAAAATTCATTTTTTATGCAAGTATAATATACAGAGACTTCTATGATATATTAAAAAATTAACATGTTTTTGTACGATCAAAATTAAATTGTCAATAATTGAATGACATATCATTCATGTATCAACTAAAACTCTTAATTTAGTCAATTTTATTAGATACTGTAGTAATGCATACCTAAATAAATTAAATAAAATTATTGATCAAAAAGTTGATAACATAGATATACACTCTATTTTTTTATTGTACCGTAAAACTCTTCATAACATGCCCACAAACTCAGAGACCAATCTCATATAACATGTAGTTGTGTGGACCAATAGCACTGTTCCGTGATTAAACAGGCCAAAAAAATTCCAACACAAACCCATGCGAGTTGGCCTATAAACGGAGGCAAAGGGTGTTGTGCGACGAAAGTGGTGGCTGACACTCTCAAGCTTCTTTTTTTACGATCACTCTCAAGCTTCTTAGCTTAGATGATATCATAAATTATATAATCATGAAAAAAGTCACCAAGATTCTAACGCATTACAAAAATGAATGAATATATTAATAATTGTATCGATACCAAAAGTTAATTGTTTTTTCTTTACAAATTCAAAAGATAATAATCACGAAACTGCATGCTGCATCTTTTGATTATTAATGCTATGGTCAAAACAGTGCACTCACATCACAACTACGTCCCTCCAAGCCACTGACTAAAGGATCACATTGTGCTTGCATCTGTTGCTAGTTACACTGTACAGTGTACATACCAAATACTTAAACTCAAGAGTACCAACGAACGCTTCTTATCATTTGACCAGCATTCAATATTCAAACCCAAATCACCCCTTCTTCAATAAATAAAAAATAGCAGGGCATAGCTCCTCTCTGACAGAGTCCCTTGTACACGAGTTAAGTTCCACAAAGTCAAGGAGATTGAATTCGTCGAGATAGGAAGGTACACAATCCTGTATTTTCCTTCATCGTTATTATATTTTTCTGGTTATGATTAAGTACCTTGTAACATTTCTACGTATCCACTGTGAGTGCTTTACGTACTCCAGAGTAACAAATAATATCCAATGTACTGAAGACAACTTAAAAGCCAAGGAAAATAATAAAGCTATAACACATCACAACACAATCATACTCTTCCAGTGTTATTTATGTTCTCCAATGAGATCACAGCCCCAGATTTACCCTCATCTGATGGGCCAGAATGTGACATCAGAATATAAATCACCCACAAATGAAGGCAAACAAGGTAAATCAAAGCCCACAATTTTGCCGTTGAGTTTCTTTTCAAAACAAGTGCACCAGCCACGAAAATATAATCTAATTGGTGAAGCAATGACCCCAGCTGTCTCTTGCCAGAGTGAATTCTGGCTTTCAACATAGGCTTCAATTTTGAATTAGAGAGCTCCCATAATCCAGATTCCAAGTCACTTGAAGATGAGGTGGCATTCATAGCAGTTGAACCTGACACTGACATGTTCTCATCCAGCAACCTTGACACTGCCTGCAGAGTTGATTATGAAAATTAAAAAATCAAGTATATTGTGAATTTTTTATTTCAAGAATTAGTATCATGGCCTCAGTAAAAAGCATACCTCAATTCGAAATATAAGGCTTGCCTTTTCAGAAGAGAGAGATTCAACCTGTTGACAAGCAGAATAAACTTTTTTAACAGAAAGGGGTCTGAAACTGAAACAAGCCAGTGGATTCTGTGTTTGGATGAGTTTGTTCCAAAAGATTATTGTTTGCATTTTAACCTACTGGATTCTGAAAACCGAATCCGGTTAGTTTGTTGATCATTTTTGTTTTATATCTCAACAAAGATTTTATACTAACTGCTAATGCGTTCAGTTGCTCTGTAGGACTGACCAGCTAGACTAGCTGGTCGAGCCAGAATTGAAACAGTGATTCATGAGCATTTGCAAAAATAATACAGCCAACTGGATGTATGAAAAGCTCACCTTAGCTTGTTTCTGTATTAAATGATCAGTCATTTGATGAAGCCTTCGCTTGAGCTCAACTTCAACTTCAGTTGGCTCTTCTATCTCCTTCCTTGTCATTTCAATGTCAGCTTCCATTTTCCTTGCCTGTGATGTACAAGTGTGTTAGAAAACTTCATAGCTAATAAAATCATATTGACAGGTCTAGTGCAAAACTTTCAACTTTTTTGGATACGATAGCAGGACATTTTATTCGTAAGTGAAAGAAAACTGACTTATAAAAATCATAATTAAAAAAGGTCCCAAGGTTGAAACTATTTGCAAGTGGTGAGCCCTTATAATTGATTCTAGTATGACGATTCATGCCGACATTCAGTTATGGTCAAGTGGTGAAGACTACAGTGAGGTACCATGATAGGTGCCTCACCCTTGAAGTACTTGTATAAGTGGGTTTTCCAAGTTTCTGCATTCGGTTAAAAAAATTTGTACATTTGTAAACAAATTTCAAATAACACACAAATTGTATGCTACCATGATAGGTGCCTCACCACCGGACCAATTCTAGTGGCTTTTCTTAATGTGTGTGTATGAAGTATTTTCGACCATATACTTCAAATGTATCTAGTGACACAGTGGCGAGTTTATGTTTTGCAACCAGAAGGTTCAGTGATCGTTTCCACTATTGACCATTTTTTTGTTTTCATTGTATCTTACTTTTTTTTTATCAAAAACGCACTGAGCAGAGTTTGAATCCCGTACACGAGGGAAAAAGTGATCATACCACAACGCCAATAAACAGTCCTAGACTTCTATGAAATATTAATACATATTAAATACTATCCCCCCTCAAAAAAACCAGTCAAGATCCGCCAATATAATTGGGTAAATTTGTAAGCATGAAAAAGTACGCTAAAACATGCAAAAATTCCTAGAATTAGAATTAAGCATTTTCAGGAAATTGGAATATGCAAGACTAATTAATGAGAAGACTAACTTTGATCCTTCAAGGACTTCCTTATCTTTCTAATAGAACTTAAAAGTTAGAATAAGAAGAAAAAAAGCATTTAATACAACGAAAGAAACAGAGACACCAAATTTGTAGATGGAAAATTTTAGACAAACTACTAAAAATAATGAAATACATTGCAACTGACATATTATAGCCCTTCGCGGAAAAAGAAGTGAATTTAATAAACATGCGCACAAGTATAAAAGCTTACCTTTTCCTGCAATTGTGCAACTTTATCGTTAATAAAAGAGTGCTCTGCCTCAAGTATTTCTCGTTCAAACTCAACTCCTTTTGAAGCTAGCTACAACATCGACATAGATACACAGATGTCAATAATATCCTACTAGAAAAAGGGAATATGTTGAAGTTGTAGGATTTTAAAGAAAAGGAAGAAAGAAAATAATAAGGGTTTGAATATTATTGATAATAGCTTAATGCTGACTTTATTACAAAAGACTCAATACTAATCTCTATTTATAGAGAAACATAGACTAAATCCTAAATTAGAAACAAATCATAATAATAATGAGAGATATTCTAAGATACTCTATGAATATAAATTAATCCTAGGAAATAACTCAAGATACTCTAATATAATATAATAGATATTATAAGATATTTTCTAATATTCTAACACTCCCCCTCAAGTTAAAGCTTACTAAGCTTTAGCTTGCTACAAGAAAACAATGTTTTGCTCCACAAAATAATAAAAAAGGATGGAAAGGTAACTCAGGGATGCATGTGAAGTCGGAGAGAATTGCTATAAATATAGCCTAGCCAGATAGTCTGATTGATCATCAGCCTGAGAGAAATTCATGGCAGGCAATTGAACAAAGCAAACTCCGTTCTTCTAAAAAACTGCATTTGGAAGCTTCAAACCAATAATAATAGAGACTCAAAATATTTAAACTTGAATCTGCTTCAAGTAGAGAGAGGCGTGCTTCAAGGAGAGAAAGGCAAGGCCAGTGCATCTGGGACAAATTGCCAAGATAAAGTAAGTCATGAAAATAAAAGACACCGTTAGAATAACCACCAACGGAAGAAGTCATCACTAATATAATTCATATGTGGAAAAAGAGACACCACCAGAATGATCGTCGGTGGGAATATAAGCCACTATTATAATCTATTAATAATAACTAAATTGCATGACAAACATTGAAGAAGAAGCAGCGCGACTCTAACGAAACAAAGTCATGATCGATCAACGGAATAAGAAAATGCGTCCAAAACAGGAGAGATAATGGCTGTTTGAACAATGACACATATTTTCGTTGATCAAAATTGGAGAGTAAGGGCAGATCTGAAACCATCGAAAAGAGAATAATCGTGCACCAAGAAGAATCCCATCAATTGAATTGCAAATCTTCCAAACCTGTCAGCTAAGAGCTCACTCACAAGGGCTGCAACAGCTGCCACGACAAAGGCCGGAGAGTTTCCTCCACCAAAAAATATGATCCCACGATCCACTTCCCAAGGACACCACAATCTATGCACAGAACCTATGCACATTGAGATTACACCATAGCGACAATCCTTGCCACGACGCTTCATCTCATTCAACAAAGTTGCAACGGAGCGCGCACCTGTGGCGCCTAAAGGATGCCCAAGAGCGATCGCACCACCATTGACATTGACTCTACTTGGATCAAGACCCAATTTCTTGCATGAATAAACAAACTGTGATGCAAATGCGTCATTGATTTTGAACAAGTTGATGTTACCAAGTTCAAGACTAGCAGATTTCACTGCAGCTGGAATAGCAAAAGCTGGACCAACACCCATGATAGCAGGATCAACACCAACGGCGGCAAAACTCCTGAAGATTCCAAGAATAGGAATCCCCTTTTGGACAGCCACACTTCTCTTCATGAAGAGCACCGCGACAGCACCATCACTTACTTGGCTAGCATTCCCTGCAGTTGTGGTTCCATCCTTTTTAAATGCAAGCTTCAGCTTTGCTAGATCCGTCATATTTGTGTTTGGCTGGAAACCATCATCAACAGAAACAATAATTTGCTTATCCTTTAGGCGCACGTCAGGAAATTCATCCTTCAGAAGGGAAAAGAAAATAGGAAGAAGCTGCTCAATTGTTGCTTCCTTTCCTAAGACTGGAGCCATTCCCATTA
Source organism: Cicer yamashitae (assembly GCA_037974755.1). Classification (NCBI taxonomy): domain Eukaryota; kingdom Viridiplantae; phylum Streptophyta; class Magnoliopsida; order Fabales; family Fabaceae; genus Cicer; species Cicer yamashitae. The sequence goes on along the minus strand of JBBPBQ010020323.1, from coordinate 315,398 downwards.
TTACTGAAGCCAGAGCAGAGCGGACATGCTGTGAGGAATCAGATGACAATTCCTTTACACAAGGAAGAATATGCTGAATCGCAAGATCTGGACTTAAAATCCGGCAAAACTTGGTCACTTTCCCAGCAGCTGCTATGCGTACCTCAGCCTCATTATCTCGAAGCAGTCGAACATAAGCAGGAACCAATTCCGCTCTGGTAGGTTCAGGCCCTACAGCTTCACAGAGCTCATACAATTGATTTGCAACCATGTAACGCACACGCCAAGACTTATCCTGGGAGAAATTAACAATAACTGGGAGTATATGTGCAACACAATCTTGTGGCTCCAACAGTTTTCCAAGAGCAGCACAACCCTGCACAGCCAACAATCGGACAGAATCTTGATCATCCTGAGTAAGATCGTCAAAAATAGACATGATGTCAGCCTTCAAATGAGCATACTCAACAGTTGCAGCGAATTTCCCAAGATTTGTTGCAGCAGATCTTCTAACCATAGGCATGTCATCCTGACATAACTGACTGTATATTGATCTCAAAACTGTCTTTGATGTTTCTGGTGCACTTGGGTATGCAATATGGAATAGTCCACATGCAGAGACTCGGGCAGTAAACCATTCACCTGTTGCCAATCTCTTCACCAATGGGATAAAATATTCAACCAAATCACTTTCTCTCATTTGAGATCCAATTCGACAAAGTGACTCAACAGCGCTTTATGTGTTTAAATAGACTAAGGATAAACCCGCCGGTGATCGGAACGGATAAGGGATACGGCGGAGAAACCTAAACTTTTTTGGATTTTTTTTTTTTTTTTTGAAGGCAGAGGGTTGTTTGCCGGAAAAGTCGCCAGAAACAGTGGCGGTGACGGCGGCAGTAGCGAACTGGACGGAAAACGAGTGAAACCAGTGTTGGAATGTAACACGATAGTGGTTTGAAAAAGGAATGATGATTATATTCCCTAACTGTTGGGAACTTAGAAGCGGAACAACAACAAGATTGTTCAAGGAGGATCGAAATAGGCTCTGATACCATGTTGAAGTTGTGGGATTTTAAAGAAAAGGAAGAAAGAAAATAATAAGGGTTTGAATATTATTGATAATAGCTTAATGCTGACTTTATTACAAAAGACTCAATACTAATCTCTATTTATAGAGAAACATAGACTAAATCCTAAATTAGAAACAAATCATAATAATAATGAGAGATATTCTAAGATACTCTATGAATATAAATTAATCCTAGGAAATAACTCAAGATACTCTAATATAATATAATAGATATTATAAGATATTTTCTAATATTCTAACAGAATATATGACCAAACAAAAAGAGAATACCACAAAGACTCCCTCTTAAAATCCCCAGCTCAGGAAAAAGTACACAAGAAGCAAAATATTAATATACCAGATTCAGCAAAGAATAGAGTAACTTACTTGATTTCGTGAAGCTTCAGTTTGATGAGGATTCCTCATGCTCCTTCTGAGCTCTACAAAAAAGTTAAAGGACCAACCTATTAACAGACCAGCTCTTTACAACATAATCTCGACTACTCCAACACCCTAAATAACTAATTAGCAATGATACAATAACTAATGTTCACCGATGAATGATAAGAAAAGCTACCATTGCCCAGGATCTACGGAAACACATTTCCAAAACATATTCCTAGTCAAAGATATTCTCAGGCAAGAGAAAGGGAAATCCTAGTTGATGTGTATGATTGGGTAATTCTCACCTCTTGATCTAGCTTATGGGGTTGAGTAAGTCTAGCTCAAATTGTAATATCAAAGCCTATCCTGAATTTGTTATTGGATCACCTGCATTTGTTATTGTTCATTAAGGAGTGTGTTGAGATCCCAAAGGTCAAAGTAGTCCATGTAAAGCTTGAACAATTCTCACCCCTTGAGCTAGCTTTTAGGATGAGTTAGATCTAACCCAAATTCAAATGTGGCTCCTGAAAACCCCATAGAAGCCTAACACAACTTTGTTTCAAACCTAAATGGTGTGTCCTTTAATTGCATACTAACTACCTATTTTGTCCAAACAGATAACTTCAAATCATGAATGTTCATCGTTCTCTAGGGTAATTAAAATTAAATATACCCAAAGTAATTCTTGTGCATATGCTCATTACGCTGTTCAACAAGCTAGAAAATTATTTTTATAGCCCTATACTAACCTTTTGCTATTTTTATTAAGTGACCGTAGCTTAGTACTTAAGGTTTGAAAATACGTTCAAGCTAAAATGAAACAAACATTGGTAGCTAATGAGTCCCATAAAAAGTTTTCATTTCATGTTTTCACTTTTAATTACAAAATGGCCTCCGTTTTTTTAATGTCTCATGTTTTCAAATATTTGTACAATAAACACTGAAAATAAGTTCCTGTCCAAATCTTCAAAAACGGGAAACAAAATGAAAACAATATGGCAGTCTTTTAGGGTGTGTTTGAGAGTTCGGAGGGGAGGGAGGACTTTGGGGGGGGAGGGAAGTGAAGGAAAAAATAGAGAAAATTTCACCTTTTTTGGGAGATTTTTTGTAGATAATATAAATGAATGCTTATAATTAATATATTTTTAATATTGAGAGTATTATAACAACATAGATTGGATTTGAAGAATTTACCGAAGCCCTCCAAAATCCTCCTCTGATGCATTTTTTTAGTTCCCCCAAATTAGGGGGATTTTGTATTATAAAGAAAAATCAACCCCCTAAAGCCCTCCCCTTCCAAAGCCTTCAATTCTTTCCACTTCATCCTTCCTTTTTTTTCAAAGCCATCCCCTCCCCCCTCCTAAACTCCCAAACAAACCCTTAGTTAAAAATGAAAATTAGAAAAGAAAACAAAAAACATTTTCTCAAAAATAACAGGCCCTAGTGTTTTAGAGAATGAATCTATGACTGTGCAAAGAGGTAGTACCTTCATGAACAGACTCTTTTGATGCAATTTTTTGTCTGAGTTCTGCTACTTCTTTGACCTGAACCAAAAACATATTAGTAACACATAATTATTTAAAATTCTTACCCAGATATGAGGATGACATAAGGATTTGTTTAGCTCAATTCCAATATAAAGGTCAAACTTTAATCCTTTAGGGAGTTGATACGTCAATTTAATTGAACTTTTCAACTTTCAGTTCCAGCAGTATTTAGGAAATATTTCCAAAACATGTCAGAGTTGGTAATGGATATAAGACCTTCAGTTAATTGGCTCTTATCAGCTATCATTGTGATGCCAATTTGGTCATATTATGTTGCTATTTTTAAGAAATAAAAAATTCCTCACATAATTAGAGTGAAGTCCAAATCCTTGTGGTAAGTAATGGCAAGTATATTTTTTATTCGCTAATTTCAGAATTTTATCAATACTACAGCCCATAAATCTTGAATTCTATGAATCATAAAAGGTGGAAGGAAGTCATCTCAGAAACTAAAAAGTAAAATACCTCTACTTCAAGGTTCCACTGTACAGCTGCGAGGGATCTTGCAAGATCAGCATTGGCAGTCTACAACCAATCCATACATTTATCAATGCCAAGCTTATCTAGATATTTAAAAAAACTAGGAACATCATAAAATAAAAGTATTTAAGCTATACATTACAAACAAATGGCTTATAAACATTAAATCAACATACCTCCAGTTTAGCTAAACGCGTAAGAATTTCCATTCTAGTATTATTATGTTTTTGCTTTTCTAACTCAACAGCTTCCATTGTTTCCATCATAGTGCTCTGAAGCTGTGAAGCCTGAAGGACGGAGAAAAGAGGATTAAATATGTAACCAACACATCAAAAACACCAAGTGCCACCCAAAACAGCCATCCCACAACAATTAATTTCAAACTAATGTCAGTTCATTAGGAGAATCTCTTATACCGGGGAAACATGACAAAGGCATTTAGTTTTTCTTACAAAATTACCGAGAACATGAAGCAGGAAAATACATTCGAGAAATCTTACATGATTATCAAATCCTACACTAGACATCTTTTGAGCATAACCAGTATAACACTCAACTTAAAAGAGCAAACACAAATATCAGTTCAAAGAACTATCATAAAAACATTACCTCTTGTGCTTGTTGTTTAGCTCGCTCCTCAAGTATTTTCTCTAGACTTTGTTTCTCCCCCTCTAATTTGGCCACCATATTCTCCTTTTCTTTGATAGCATTCATTGCTTTAGCTGCTGCTCTCTCAGCTAAGATCCTTTCTCTCTTTTTTCTTCTTTCCTCCCTCTCATGTTCACTTTCAGAATCAGATGTCGAACCAGACTCTGTTTCTGAATCAGAACTTCCGTCACTTTCCATAGAAGAACCCCTTTTCAAATCATCGGATGTTGATTTTCCAAGCACTGAATTAAGCTCACGCCTCCCTTTTATTGCACTTCTCAGTTTACTATCAACATCTACTGGAACCTTAGCTGCAAGCACTTTATCAACCTCACTCACTGGTATTGCCTCTGCAGCAAAAAATTTGTCGACTTCCTGCACAGATTCTGGCAAAGAAAAGTCCTTATAACTAAATTGGCGATCACGATCTTCATTTTCCTTATCGTTGGTCTCAACCACAGGCTTATCAGAACTGCTATTACTAACATATCCCCGTCCTCTGGTCCATTTACCATCAGTTTCTAATTCTACATTTGACTGCCTATCAGTCGAACCCGAAGAGGTAGATTCCTTCCCATCATCACTGGTTTTTCCACTCAATTTAGTTCCTTTGACAGAGTCTAACCTCTGCAAAGACTTTGAACTAGTGTTACCACTTTTCTGATTTCTCTTCATATCAGACACAGACAAACTCTTCTGCTTCCTACTATTTTGCCTTAAAACACGAGCTGCAGGTACACCGTTACCGTGATTTCCCGCAGAGGAAGAAGAAGCAGTAGGCTGAGTAGGTGAACTAAGAAGTTCAGTCCAATCACCGTCTGTGATTGTAGGGATAGATTTGGGGGAATGTTTGGGTGCAGTTGGTGTTGTAGTTTTAAGAACGCTGAAATTAGGATCACTACGAAGTTTTCCATTATAATCATTGTTCTCGGGGAGTTTCTTTTTCAATTGATCCTTCAGAGGCACGCCGGTACCTGATTTTGCAGGAGCGTCAATACTGGCTTGTTCCTCAGATCGAAGCCTCTCGTTGTTCTTCCGAAGCGATTCCGCCGCTTGCTGATCGATCTGAACCGTCCAAGAAACGCAATTGCGAGGGGAAAATTGATATATCAATTAAATGCAAAGATATTACACAGTAAAAATATTTATAATTACGCTGTAAATTGAAATTAAGGAAGAAAAATGCAATTTCGCCGAATAAATTGTACGGAGATAATGAAAATGAGAAGCGTTGTTGAAGATGGACTTGCCTGATGGAGAATGTTCTCGGCGGCTTTGAGTTTGGAGGAGATCCAATGCGCCATGGTTTCAGCGAGTGAGATGTGAGGATAAAAAAAATGACCTCAGAGCTAAAATTAGCGCGTGATTGATGAAACGCGGTTTATGAAGGAAGATTTGCGCGTGCAGAACGGAAAACAGAAGGAGATGGTGATTTTCTGTAAGACGGGTAGTGCATCACGAAAGAAGAAGATGATGATGATGACGATGAAAGCTGTTAGGAAGAAGATCGAGAGTAAGATGCAACAAGTCCTGAAACATGTTTCTTGGTGGGTCCCATTAAGTGTAATCCAAAGGAAATGATTTTGACCCCATAACTACCAACAAACTAACGAGGTCTTCTAAGCCCAATAACATGTGAAGTCCAATTGAAACTAATAGGCTTGAGCCCATCATAAAATGGAATTGTGATCATATCGAGGGACTCTATTACTCTTGGTACTGGTAATTGCTATTCTACTTATTTTTTATAGAAAAAATAGAAAATTAAATTAATTATCGAAATGGGTTAAATGATCAGACACAAGAGGACCCTTTATCATGATCAATACCATAAATTTTTAAACCGTGGGTCACATTAGGACATTTTATTTTTAGAAATAAAGAGGGGCGTAAATTTTATTGTGACAAACTCAATAGATACAGTTACAGTGATCTTGCTACTTTGAAAAAATATGTTCGACATACTCAATTGAAAATAGTAAAAAAAAAAAAAAAGGGGGCAAAATAGCTCAACATTCCTACATAATCTTCTAAGCAAAACTGATACCCAACTATAAGACCAATGCCAAACCCATGAATCGAGATCAACACCAACCAGTCAAAAATTGAGCCATACAAATTTGAAGGTGGGGCTATGGAGGTCGGCATCATTTCATGCTGGTACCGATTACGCAAGTCGTCTTTCACATATTTCATATTAGGTATTTGTTTCATTTCAAAAATAATTCTACTTAACCTAAACTTAAAAGTTAGCAATTTTATAATGATTAAAAATATATTTTAAATTTATATTGTTATATATGGCAGACTATCGTAACTTTTTTGGGCAACCGCGATGTAAAAAATGAATCACCATGAATCATCGTAGCTTCATTGGATACTCCACTAATTTAAGAATCAACTCAATTACCACTTAAACACTTCATAACATTGAACCTCATGTTTGGAAAGTTGTGACCCATAGTAGTTTGGTTGGATATTCGTCTGCTATAAGAACCAACTCGGTCAAAATCATACACCAACTCTACGTGAAACCAACCTCACCATTATTAAGAGCCACCCTCTCACTATCTAGTAACTACCTTCATAGCTCTCTCACTCGATCTTTCTAAATAGAGAATATCTTATTTCAATAATAATGAATCAAAATTTTATATTCTTATTATTTTTTGACAAACATAAATATTAAAAGAAAAACCATGTAACTAGTTATGCTAAGTTTGCAAAAAGGCAAAAACAAAAATCCACGTATATTATATAAAAATGAGCATAATTACATCCTAGTAGCATCAAGTCGTGACTTAACAGACCATGCAATAAAGAAACGCCAACGAAAAAAGTGGGGAAAATTGGATAAATGAAACAACAAAACATTGTTGCTAAAATTTCCCCACCAAAACCTCTCAATTAATCATCTTGAACAACAAGGAGCCTGTTTAGTTGCTGTGACTTCATCGGTCAATAAACTAATCTCCTTCCCATTCCAAAGACTAATTGGTTTCTCATCCATTTTAGCTTCCAAACTTCTCTGACTTGTAATCTCAAGTATCTTTGTGATCATTTGTAAAAACACTTGTTCAACATTGAGATTCTTCAAAGCAGAGGTTTCCATAAAACACAACCCTTCTTCCTCTGCAAACACCTTACCCTCTTCTTTGTTAACTTCTCTTGATTCACTAAGATCACATTTGTTGCCCACAAGAATAACCACCATGTCTTCCCCACCAAACTCCCTTAGCTCCACTAACCATTTTCTTACACTCTCATAACTTGATCGCCTTGTTATGTCATACACCAACACTGCTCCCAAGGCTCCTCTATAGTATGAACTTGTGATAGCTCTGAACCTGCCACTCAATTCATTCAATAATTCATTATATATATACCCATTCATATTCTTTATAAAATTTGTAACTTTTTAATCTAAACGTACTGAAATTTATTGTTCAATTCAACTTTATATAAATATATACAGATATAAATTATTTTACATTTAAATTAATTTTAACTAAAATCAATTTTCAGCCCCATAACGAAACATAAAATAAGGTTTATGTCACTTTAATTACCTGTGACATAGAAAATTAGTACACATAAAAGGTAGTTATAAATAATGCCTCGAAGAACTTAAGAAGTTTAATATGATTAGAAATATGAAATTGTTTGATCAACTCTTATATTCATACATCTCTAATTATTACACATTCATTCAATGTTTTAATTTCTCTGCATCTTTTTCTTTCTATCATATATTACTAATATATTACATCTATTTCATTAGTCTCAGTTTTTTTCTTTGTTATTAATATATTACATCTATTTTATTAATCTCAGTTTTTTTCTTTGTCAATGTATCAATTGACATTTGAGTGTACACCAAAGACTTTCGTTCTTTGATTATGTGGTTGGCCACCAAAATCCTCACATGCATTTATCCACCTGACTCAATTTGATTGCTCATCTGCTCTTTCTCTCAATCACTTTGATGTTTTGTTTTCTCTCTAGCTAGCTAGCCCATGACATGGACCCGCCTCGCCCAATAGTTACGCTATTGAAGTTTGGATTACATGATGAGAAAATTAGTATTAACTTGATTTCTACATTTACACAACCAAGAGTGAGCACTACTCTTTGAACTCACTCATTTTTCGTTCAAATCATTAACATCAATTAAATTAATTGTACATAATATAGTGACATATTTATTAGTCAACTCAGCTTAGAGTTATCTACTTTTTTTCTCATGATGATGAAAGTGCAAGGAAAAGAAAAAGGAAATTGTACGCATGTAACCCAAAGGCAAAAATTGTGGAGTATTTATTTTTATGGGATGGCAAAGAAAAAGCTTTCTTCAATGGGTGACAATGTCATTACTCAAAAAATAATATAAAAATTATCCTTAAAGAGCTTCATCCAATAAAATTTTCAAACATCAACAATCTTAATTTTATAAATAAATAAAAAATTACAAGAAGCACCCGCATAAAAGGAGGAAATTGCGGCGAAGTTAGAAGAAGCAGTATTTACTTCCGTGAAAAAACAAGAAAAGCAGACTTGGAATTCAATTAATTCATGATATGATCTTAGTGTCGTAAGGGTCCCACTCCGATTGAATTCTAGTTACTTTTAATAATTTGGTTTCTAAATATGTTGAAATATTCTTCTTCCCACCCAAGAGTAAACACAAGAAACTTGGCTTGCTTATCTAACAACACAACATGAAGAAAGAAAAGCTAATTCAGAACCGAAAAGTCTAATAGTAAATAATTCACATCGCATGATGAAAAGCCGAATTCACTATTTCATTCTCTTCACGGTTACGCAAACCCACTGGACCCCCCACTTCGAAATTCAAACCCCCCCTTTTTAAAAATAAATAAATAAAAATCTTAACCTTTCATTCAAACAAAAGAACCATGACACCAAAAAGAAATACCAAATTCGAAAGAAGACATAGCCTTTAGTGGTAATTGTATAATATATGATCTACTATATTATGCATGTGAATTCTTACTTGGAAACTTAGCAATAATGTTCTTTTATAATAACTTTATTACAAGCTTATGAATTTCGTTCATCATTGAAACAAAACCACGATGAGATAAACAAGAGAACAAATAATGAATAGATGAAACAATAAAGTTATGACTAAATAAAGAAACAAGAAAGACTAGTTCTTCGATTGGAATAGATGAAAAAGAAAGAGAGTTACCTTTCTTGGCCAGCAGTGTCCCATATTTGAGCTTTGATGAGTTTGTCTCTAACTTTGATGTTTCTGTAAGCAAATTCAACTCCTATAGTTGGTTTTGAATCCAATCTGAATTCATCTTTTGCAAATCTTGAAAGCAGATTTGATTTCCCAACTCCAGAGTCACCGATCAATACTGCCTTGAACAGGTAATCACACTCTTCATCAAATGCATCATCCATTAATATATTCAAAACAAACAAGGCTAATGAGGAAGTGAGACTAATACTAATATACCTATTAGGAGCTATAAAGGGAGGGGAAGAAAGTTAAAATAAGGTGCAAAAGGTGATGATGATCTTATTTATATATGTTCGATGGATTGTATAATTAAAAGGAAGGAATACACATAACCAACTTAATTTTATTGTTTTTTGTAGGATGTTGAGTATTTTTAAATGTGAAAAATAAATAAAACCATCAACAAAGACATAATGAATAATACTTGATGTTGTCCATGCTTCAGGATGTCATTAACTCATTTAGTGCAGATTTAGATTTACGTTGAATTTAACAAAATTACGGTAATACTTTTATTTTATTAAAATTTTAAAGTATAATTTTTTTAAAATTACATTCATTCATTCATCGTAATTTATTTATATTTATGATTAATCCAATCATGCACTCGAAGAGTTAGCTATGGTTGTATCCATCTACATAAAAAGGCCCAATAGTATTATTCCATCAAAAGTTGTCAAATTCAAAGATCTAACTAAATTCACGTAGTTTACGTAAAATCGACTCATAAATTCATAAAAATTTATCTAATATTAAAATAACATATACCTGACATATATAAATTAAAAATATTTTTAAATAGATAAATATTTTTTATAGACCAAAATAAAATAGCAGAAAAATAAAACACTTATATCAAAACATAATAATTATCTCTAAAAAGTAAAAACAATACTAAAGTATAAATTTACTTTTTAAAACAACTAGATATTACTTGTATAAAAAAAACCAATAGATATTGCAAAACATCTATAATTAAATTGAATATTAACTTATATTTATCAAAATTTTATATTTTAAAATAAACTAATGTAAAATTCGTAAAATATTAGTAAAATTGAAATATTATTAATTTTAACATACTTTTTTAAAACTCGTAAGAGTTTATAGAAAATAAAATTTAACTGCAAATTAACTCATTTTTATAATTTAGAATTGTAAATTTGTAAAAGTTTAAAAGTTAATTCAAAAGTTAGTGGACGTTTTCCGTATGTGGCCGCTAAAAAAAATTGGCATATTCATGCTCATGTGGCTTTCCAGGATTGGCTTTTTCAATACTATGTATGTGCACATCAATGAACATAATTGATTTAGTTATCAAATGATATTGTCTGGATCATAGCCGTCTAAGATTTATAAAAAATTGATACAAAGGGTAATGATTCCAAATTACCTCTACATTGGAAAAATATAAATATATATTACATGTGATCATTTATGTTTGTGGTTGGTAACCATTGTAATGATACAATTAGCAATGAAGATCTAGCTTTGTACAACAGGTAATTATCGGATATGATTTAGTCACTGTAGGGTTACAGGAAAAGTAATTCATTTGTTTACAAGAAGCATCTTTAAAGAAAATTTAAATAACAGGTCATTTTATTCATTGAAATACTAAATATAGAATATTAGAGTAAATTTTTTTATATTATCGAAAAATCACAGCCACTTAAATGTATTAAATGTATAATTTTAAAAATAAATATGATTAAACTTAAAATATTTTTAATGATTTCATAATTACAAATGAGTGATAGTGTTTCAATAACAGTGTATATAAATTCAATTCAATTAAAAAATATCAATTAATTTAAGTTTTTATGCATAATTTATTACAGTAAAAGAATATTAAAACACATATATGTATATATGTGTTTTATTGATTTCGATGGATGTTTGTTGAAAAAATATATTGATGAAGGGAATAAATGGATTGATATTCTTAAACCATTGTAAAATAGGGGACTATTTGCTAAAGAAATATTAGTTTTTTTCTCTTTTACACATATTTCTATAATTTTGAACTTTTGTTCTTCTTTCTTTGTTTTTCTAGAAACTATCTATTCCACCTAAAAAAAACTATCTCTTCCCTCTAACTTCGCTTACACTTATATAAGTTTTCAATATTTATTAATCATCATTTTTACTCTTAGAACTCTGAAATTGATCAGGAGTTGCATAAGAGAACATATAACAATGGAACCATCTCTAGCTGAAGAAACGGGGCTATTTAAGTGGCTGTAATGTAGTGGTGGTCACCGGTCAAAGCCATCTTAAAGAATTTGATGGGCTTGTTCTTATTTTAAAATTTATGTCACGTTCTTATTTTAAAAATTGTGTCATTAACAAAAAAGAAGCACTAAAACAATTAAGCTCCTAATAAAAAGAAATACTAAAAAATTATCTTTCATCAAAACATTGTATTCTATCACTGGACTATCATAAGATATATAATAATTTTTAAACATTTACAATATATAATTAATAGTGAGCTATATGTATTAAAAAAAAATATATGTTGAGAGATACAATTTTTTTAATGAATCTCAGTTGCATCCATAAATTAGTCTCGGTCGCTTTTAGCAAATTATATATTAGTTTTAAAAAATGGTTTTAAAAATAATCTTAGAATAAATCCAAATCAAAAAAGAGAATTCATTGTTCTCCTTTAAGTTTGACTCATTTTTCGTATTTATCATTTATGTTTTTTAATTTTCTCGAATTGATCTCTTAAGTTATTATTCTTTCTCTTTACTATTTTCCATTATAAACTTATTATTCCAAACTAAGATTCATATTTAAATTTCTAGATATTTCAGGTTTTAGTTTCAAATTTGCTCTATTTTTTAGTTGTGAGTTTTTTAAAGTTTACTGTGAAAATAACGAATGTTGATGATAAAAAGATGAAGAATTTAATGAAGATTTAAATGTGTGTTGTTGGAAGAAGAAAGACCATGTAGCTTGAAATCTTAAACCCCTATCAATTGTGATAAGAGATCGATGAAGATGGATGAACAAATAATTCATAAAACCCATAAAAACAAAATCAACAACTAATTTGTGAAAGAGGAAGACGATAAAGAAAGATGATGATGAATAAGAAGAAGAATATGAAGATTGGGTATGAGTAAAAATTGATTTAAACTTATATGATCATAAGTGTATTTTTCAAAACATCAATGATAAATCTAGAAATCATTTATTTTTATAATTTGTCACATAAGCACCGTTATGCACACGTGGGTATTGTAACGACTACATAATTTATTTTAGCGGAATTACTAAAAAGATGCATTCATGTAAATGAACCATAAAAAGATGCATTCATGTAAATGAACCATAACGTGAGGGTTAATGTTGCAAACAAAATGTCACTTAAAAAACTTAAATCGAGAGAAGAAAAAAAATTAAAGATCTAAGCAAAAACTTAATTGAATTAAAATAATTAAAAGTGTATTTTAACCTCCAAAAAAATAGAGGGCTCTTTCTTTCTATTTAAATAAGCATGTGTATTTCGTTGGGCTTGGCATTTACTGCAAATATAATGGGATTGCATTTGAAAAATTGGATTTGGTACTCCATATTTTGACCCTATCTCCACAACTTTTAAAAACATAATTCTACCCTTGCTATTTTCACCTCTTTCGATGGAAAACTTTTCGGCTCATTTTCCCCACAAATACGAAATTTTCGATTTGCGACTTTTGTTTTCAAAAACCTAATTTGAAATTTTCAAAATTTCCGTTTCTAAAAAACTGAGAAAAAACAAAATTTTTGTTATATAATAAAACTTCGAAAAAAACTTACAAATCAATATTATGTTTTTGAAATTTTTGGTATACAAAATAAAATTAAAAAAAAAAATACATACAAATTATTTTGTATTTTTGGAATTTCTAGTACGAATAGAAAAACAAAAAAAATTTACATACCTTATATTTCATATTTTCAAAATTTCTCGTATGTAAAAAAGTTAAAATCAAATTCTATATATTAACTATTTTGTTTTCAAAATTTTTAATATGTAAAAGAAACTGAGAAATAATTTTACATGCTAAATATTTTGTGTTTTTGAATTATTCGGCATGAAAATAAAAAGTGAGAAAAAAAATGTACATATAAAATATTTTGAAATTTTTTATATGTAAAAAAATTAAGAAAAAAATTTCCATACCAAATATCACTTTTTCAAAATTTTCGATGTTGAATAAAATCTAAAAAAAAAATTACATACAAAATATTTCGTATTTTCAATATATATAAAAAAATTTATATACCAAATATTTAATTTTTGAAACTTCAGATATATAAAATTAAAATTTTCAGTATGAAAAAAAATACCAAAGATGTTGGGGTAAAATAACAGACCAATTTTTTTTCTATTGTCCATAAAAATATTTTAAGAAGTTCATAAAAAAAAAGTGATAAAATATAGGAAAGAAATATGTGGAGTAGAAATCATGTTATGGGGTACGAAATACAATTTTTGTTTTTTGACAACAATTTTCGTGCACCTGTTGCTTTATATTGGACCATTGCTTTGGGCCTCTATGTCCCATAATAGGCAGACTAATAGAGACAAAATGACATTAATGAGAGTGGGCATAGTCAGTACAACATTACTTTGAATTATATAATTGCACATTTGCTCCAAAATCTAGGTGAAATCTTCTACATGTACTTGTATGTCTCCTCATTAACATTCTTCATTTTCTTCATTTCTCTCCCATATAGCTTGACTTTGCAGTCCTTCAACGTTTTTCTTGGATGATTATTTTTGCAGTTGTTATAGAGGTTGTTTTTTGTCTCCATTATATAGTTTTTAAAGCATGCTCATATGTCTCTGTATTTTTTCAATAACGTGATTTATAAATTTTAATGTTTTATGTGGTTATTGAGTTTTTTCTAATGAAAATGCAATTATTGATTTAGTATCAACATGTAAGAGAAAAAGGATTATCCAATTAGTTTTCATTAACACTAAAGAGTAAGAGTGAAAATAGATCAAACCGATCAAGGGAGTTTATGGTCTAACTTACGACATATTCATATTAGGTTAAAAAAATTTAAAAAGTCTATTTAACTAAAATGTTCGAACTTTGTACCGCTGAAAAAGCTACCAAATTAAATATAAATAAATTTATTATTATTATTATTGTTATTATTATTATTATTATTATTATTATTATTATTATTATATTAAGTTTTGTGCTTTATGTTAAATTATTATTTTGATAATATTTTTTTTGTAATTTAAACATGTTAATTTATATCAATTTTTGATATACTTAAATATATTATATAAAATAGAATTAAAATAAAACGTTCTATAATGTTAGATTTTCTAAAAAGTTGCGTTAGATATAAAAATATAATATAAGTTCATTGACATATTAAATTGTCAGTTTATTTACAAAAATCTATTTTATTCACTACTTGTACTTTATTGAAAAAAATAGTGAAGTGAACTTTTAAATAGACTTTTAGTCCTTCTTATATTTTGAAAAAAGTTTAATCAAACATTAACAAGTTGATTTATGACAAGTAATAGACCATAATCAAACTTAACATTTTCGATGTAGATCACGTTCGTGTGTCTCAAAGCTTAACTCGGTTTATCTTATTTTTATCCTACTAAAGAGAAAAATAGAAAGAAGAAAAAGTTTGAAGTTGTATTAAAGTTTTTCATATCAAATTTTTGAATTGTTAAATGAATATATGTGTTTCGACGCTCTCATCGTTTGAATTAGTTATTGGGAGTAAAATTCAAATTCATTTAAATAATATAAGAGTTAGATTATGAATTTTATTATAAAATTTGACTTAAGACTCACTCAAGTTGTAAAAATGAATATATTGAAGTTGTATTCAAGTTTTATATTGTGGAAGTTGTCTACGTTGCTGCATGAATATATGTATAGAATCCTAGTTAGCTCTTCAGACATCCAAACCCACTAATATAAAAATCTCTATTCTCTAGACTATATTAATGATTTGGTTTTGAATTGGTTTGAAATTGATTTATAATAATAAACCAGTTTAATATTTTGAACAAGTTTTTAGTTAAAATAGATTTCAAACTAGTTTTTCGGAAAAATAGATTGAGATAAAATAGATTATTGATGTTTTCTTTAAAAAATAATTGAAACTTTTTTTTTGAAAATTTTTTTTATTGAAAATATTTTAAAACTTTTTCGCCAAAGGAATTTTGAATTTTTTATTTCGAAACTTTTTATCTCAATAAATTTTTGACATCTATTTTTCTCGAAATCTATTTTATTTATTTTAAGAAAAATAGATGTCAAAAATTTATTGAGATAAAAAGTTTCGAAATAAAAAATTCAAAATTCCTTTGGCGAAAAAGTTTTAAAATATTTTCAATAAAAAAAAATTTCAAAAAAAAAGTTTCAATTATTTTTTAAAGAAAACATCGAAAATATTTTACGAAAAAAATATTTTCAATTTTGCTCTAGAAATTTTTCGAAGAAAAAAATGATTTAAAATATTTTTTCAAAAAAAAAAAAGCGGTATTTTCGAGAAAAAAAAAATTAATTGAGATTAGAAAAACTTTAAAATTGTTAAATTGATTTTTGAATTAAGTTTAACTAACTTAATTATTTTAAATATATAGTTCAATTCATTAACTATTTAATTAGTTTAGTTTTTTTTGTGTAATGCAATTTAGTTTATCAATGCAGTCTAATTGACCGTATATTTGACACACCACTACGTGTGAGCATGACTATCTTGAAAGCAAGGGGAGGATTCTGCATTGCTTCTTCAGTCTTCCTCATATAAGGACTACTTTTCTTTATACCTCACCTTCTTTTGAACAAAAAAGAAAATTCCTTGTATGATTTTAGTAATATGAACGTATACATGAAGAATGAGGATTTCCGTGTGTTGCTTGAGAAAGTTGAAATGTTTCTGACGCCTACGCAACACGCGCTTTCTCTCCGAACCAAAAAACCATTGCTTATTCCACTACTCTCATAAACTAGAAAATAAAAATGGCACGTGTTCTGAGAACATTTTCAGCTTTAACTTTAGACATTTTATTTCATCAAATTTCAAAATATTCCTACATTGTCTGTGTGTTTGATTATGCCTTGTTTAAAATTATTTTTAAATGTATTGATTTTGAAAAATTATTTTTAATTAAAAATAATTAAATGTAAAGTGAGTAATGTCTCAATGTGTTTAAATAAATGTAAGTTTAACAACAAATTTCAGTATAAATTTTTTATTTTTAACTTCAAATTAGAATATATTCTAAAGGTAAAATCAGTTTTACAACATTAACATATCAAATCAATTTTACAACTCCAAAATTAATTTTAATTCCTCTAAAATTAAAATCAAACATACACTTTATGTTAATATAGTATATAATATAACGAATTTGTGTATTACTCTAGTGATGTGCTGTAACTAAAATTGATTTAGCAGAATTATTATTAATTAAAAATAAATTCATGAAAAAAATGAGATAAAACATTGGTGACTGTCATAAATAAAAGTTAATTATTTTTAATTAAGTTGATATTAATATTTTTAATATACTATTATTTTAATAAAAATTTAATAAAAAAATATAATTTAATATTTTTGAAATATATTTTATATGAAATTTAAAAAATCAATTTCAAATCAAGCGTGATATGGTTTCTGACGAATTCAATCGTTAAAGCTGCCAAGGACGACTCACACCAAAATCAATGAAAATTTAACACAAAACTCAACAAGCATAATTTGAATCAACGATTACAAACTGAAACGGAAATTATTATTTATATAAAAGTGGAAACAAGAAGAAACGCAACAACAGCTACAGCGAATCAAGAACGCATTGCCACATGCGCAGATCTGTTAGTTAGAGTAAATTAAAAAAAAAATCGAAAATATCTATTAGTTATTTCCATTGGCACTGTTATTGGACATCATCTGTTTGAACTCGTCAAAGTTAACATTTCCGTCACCGTCGGAATCAACGGATTTGATCATATTGCAGCATTCCTCAACGGAACACTTCATTTCGAGGCTGTTCAATACCTGACAGAGTTCCGTTGCGGAGATGAGGCCGTTCTTGTCCTTATCGTACAGATCGAATGCCTCACGTAGCTCTGAGGCGCCGCCGTCTGTGGAACCGGAGCGGCAGAAGGCGGCGAACTCCGAGAGGTTAATAAAACCGTCGTGGTCGGTGTCAAGGTCTTCCATAACGCGCTGGATCTCATCGTGTGGAACGCCCGATCCGAGAGTGCGAAGGACGTTGTCCAACTCGGTGACGGAGATCTTGCCGTCGCCGTTGGCATCGAAGCGAGTGAAGACTCGCTTAACTTCGTCCATGTCCTCGAAGTAAGCGGAGGGTTTGGTGCTCGTTTCAGTGTCTTGTTCAGTGACGGTTGGATTCGTCGCCATCGTTAGCGTTCGTTACGGGAGAGATAGGGAACTTGCGGTGAATGGAATTAGAAAGGGGAAGAACCGAAAATGAAAAAGTGTGTGTGGTGAAAGAAACGGTGATCCATTTGATACTATAAATACTTGCTTCGTTTGGATTATAAGGATTATAATACGCGTCCCGACTATGGACTGACCCTACATTTACTTTTCTATTTCTTTTTAGTGCAATATTTCGATTTTTTTTAGAAACTTCGAATTTTTTTGTACATTTTGATTATTGTTTTTGGTAAAATATATTTTGATTTTTAATTGGATACTAGTAATGCGGGACAATGACACGCAGGAATTGAACTATAATGGAATTTATTACCATTTTCAATAGTTTTTAGATTTGGCATGCTTTTAAGGTGACAGCCATTTAATTTTCATCAATTTTGAGTTGAAAAGTCATCTGATTTAAAGTTATATATTATGAAATTCGATTTGTTTTTTAAAGTTGATTTGATATAGATTGAATCAATTTATTTGACTTTTAGTCGCCAGATAGTTATTCTTACAATGCGCTACATTAATTCTAACACAAAGAAAAGTTTTAAGACGCTATTATGCGATGTTCTCATCCTCATTACGATATATATATAATCATAAATAAAGATATATTAATAAAAGAATTAATATTCTATAAATAATTTAAAATGACTATATGAAAAAATATATATATTTTAAAGTGATATTTAATTAATAAAAGATGGATAATATGGTAATTGTGTTTTGAATGAAGCGGGCAAATGGAGTTAAATGCCAACGAAATGTTGGGTTGTTGCGTAAACGACAAGAAGAAACAAATGCAAGTGTTGCTCCTTTACCCATTTTATTGATTAGTGTAATGTAATGCAACTAACCATCATATGACATATAGTTTGCCTTAGCATTAGCTACAAGATCTTTTGTAATTTGTCATTGTTTGCACAAATGTCTTTCGAATGATTAAATAATTTGTCATTTGGATGTTTTCTATTTGATGAAATGCGTATAATTGCTCTAGTTTCATGATTGAGAATGATAGTTAAAAATTTGGATGTATTTCTATGTGATGAAAATATATTAGCACAAATTGGATAATTTCTTGTTTTAAAAATATATAATTTTACCAGGAAAAATATTCTTTTAATAAAAATAGATCTATTTATAATTACATGATATATGACAAAGACAGATCTATAAATATTAAGGGTGAACTCTTATCCCTCCACCTCTTTCAAAATTCTAATAATCTCAATTATCATTATTTATGTAATATTTGACATTTTATATTTAAGATATATTCAATACTTAATATGAACACATGTACATACATTTAATTATTTATGTTTTTTTTAAATTGTTGTTATTATTTATGTGTTCGTATTGTAATATTATTAATAGATTTTGTCGACTTTTTTTAAATAATTTTTGAATTTGTGTATGCATATAAGGAGAAAAGTGTGATTTTACATTATCAAAAAAATCTCATATATTTGTCTCCCTCTATAAAAAATGTAACATTATACTTTATTTATGTATGTGTAATTTACAAATTAGAGGATCCAAATTTTTTTTTTACATGCTTAGAAAATATACTATGTCTATATGGCATGTAAATGTTTTCTTATAAAGTTTATCGTCTTCTCTTTTTAAACAAGATAAAGTTTGTGCCGGAATTTTTCAATATCGGCGCTTGAATAGATTGATTCAATCTTAAATGTAGAATGATCAGACTATTTTTTTTTTTTAGGAAAAAAAAACACACACACATTCTAGTATTGGCGAGACTTTAATTGTTGACCAAAAGTTTTTCCATTCCGGCGGGTAAGGAATAATGGAATGGGTCACATGCCACTTGTGAATCTCTGTCACGACTGTGTGTAATGTATCTAGAAAAAAAATAGTTTGTATTTTGTAGCACGTTAGATTAGTACTAATATTTATTTATTTATTTTGAGAGAGTAGTATTTTATTTTAATTTGGATATTGAGTGTGTAATTTATCTGATACCTGTTAAGACAAGGAAGCGTGATAATTTATTAAAGAAAAATGCTGGTTTGTAAAAAAACAAAAGCAATTTATTAAGAAAAATATTAATTTGTACAACTAGAAAACAAAATTGATTTTTTAATCAATCAAAACAAATAATCATTTTTACCATTCTTTAAAAAAATATTTCGTACTATTTAAAATAATTTTTATTAAAAATAGTTATAATTATTATTAATAATTGATCAAATGGAAAGGTGATTAACGGAAAGGAACTACGCTATAGGAAAGCCAAGGCCCACGTGTATGACATATTTTTAATAATATCTTGTAGATAGCCTACGTGTTGCATGTTTGTTTGGGTAGGGACGCACACGGTTAACGTACACGCGGCCAAGCACACGATTAATACGCGGTTAGTGATGCAATTGCAAAGGAACCAATTTGCATCAATTGAAATGCAGATAGGGATACGAGTTAAGTTTAGTGTCATTTTATATTTGTTTCACGACTCTTTACGTTTCATCATAAATGTCTCCTTTAGCAGGAATTCTTTTTAAATATATGTCGTTTTTAATCTAACTTTAATAAAGTTTGAACAATAAAAATTAATATAGTCTAAAATTTAAAATAAATATATTTATTTTATTGATTATCTTGTTTTTATACTTGAAATTGGATGAAATATTTTTTTTAGTTGTACTTTTTAATCATCACACAACTTAATAAAATGATTATTCTCTTCCTTAAAAATAATGTATTAAATATTTTGACGTCTTAAAATAAAAGACTTAATTGCAGTTTTAGTATCTTATTTTTACCTATTCATACAATTGATTCTATTTTAAAAGTAGTCAATTTTGATACTTTATGACTTTTTACTAAAAAATTACTATTTAATATATTTTAAATGTTATGACATATAACTTAATGATATAAAATCATTTAAATTCATTAATTATTTATATATCATTACTTAAATTAAAAAAAAAAATTGAATTTAAAAGTTAAGTTTTTAACGAATTTTGTTGCGATTTAATGAATATATATCATCGCAACGCATCATATGACGCATTTTATTTAAATAAAACAAAATAAGGGACAAATTGTCAGATTTTAAAATTAGAGAATTAATTTTATGAATTAGTAAAAATATAGGGACTAAAATTACAATTAAATCAAAATAAAAATTTTAACATTATTTTTTTTTTAGTTTCTTAACAAGTGTTTTTTTAATTAGTCTAAGAATCAACCGCTCAATTTCTTTTTATGCTTTTATAACTTTAAACACTTTTAATTTAACTATTTATTATTAATATTATAAGTCAATTAAATTATTTTAATTTATTTAATCATCATTTTCTTCTCTATGTCACTAACCTAATTTACCTTCATCTTTCTTTTGTTTATACGACGCCTAAAACCTCACTCACGAACCATCTTTCCCCCACTCCATTAGACAATAATAGGAAAACACTCATTTCCGGTGAATACAAAATGGAAAGCATAGTGAAAGAGGGAAGGGAGAGGGTTGGTGAATAGTGAAAGAGATTTTAGGGGCGCACAAAACAAAAACAAAGATGATTATAAATTAAAAAGTTTAATTGCACTTTTAGTCCTCTATTTTATAGTAGACAGTTTTGGTCTCTCCCTATGATTTTTTAACGATGATAATGCTTTAAATAACGTGACATATGATAAGACGATATAGAATGATTAATACATATGAAGTTAGAATAAAACGTTGTGAAAACTTATATTTCAACTTTGGATTTTTTTTATATTTTTAATTTAATTAATGACATATGAATAATTAATGTATTTAGATGATTCTATATCATAGATTTATATGTCAAATCATTAAAAATATGTCAAATTGTTATTTTTTAGTTCAAAAATCTGAGGGAGTGACTAAAACTGTCGATTTTTAAAATAGGGGACCAATTCCGTAAATTGGTAACAATAGATAGACTAAAACTACAATTAAACATAAATTAAATTAAAAAATGTTTATTTGTTGTAAAATAAGGTTGAGATTAACATATATCCTAAATTACATGTTTAAGGACATACCTTAAACATACTAAAAATAGAAATATTTTATTACAATTATAATGTTTAGATTTTCAAATAGTTGAAAAATATAAATTATAATGTAAAATTTTACATTTGAATAATTAATGTGTCATCATGGCATGTGTAGTGTGAAAGGTGGATTTTGAAACTCATTAAAAATAATTAAGAAAGGTACTGTGAAAGCAAGAATGTTCTTATGCCAAGCACATTAGTGGAAAAACTCACAAATTATGAGGACTGGACGTAGCCCACCTTGAGTGAACTAGGATACGTGATTGTATGATTTTCTTATCCTTGTCCTTATTTATTTATCACTCACTAACCACATATCACCTAGAAATAATCTGTTTTATTCATTTTTAACTCACCGAGAACATTATGGACTTTTTGCTTAAAACCAAGATTGATCTTGTGTTAATTTAAATTAGATTCAATAATTAAGATTTTAAAAAGGGATCACAATTCAAACCTCCCTTCATTGTGATTGATATTACTACTTCACTTATATGACGATTATGGTGTGTGTCCATATAAGTGATTGGTGGTCTCTGATCGCCGTTGATGAAACATAAAATGGAAATGATGTTTGTGTGAATGACATGGTTTAAAAAGATACTAAAAAAAAGTACGTAATCAAATAATTGTATATTTAAAAAATCTATTGACACTACTAGATAAACAATATCAAACTTTTCTCCATAGATAGTAGTAAGATATAGCTATAAGTTTATGTAAGTATCGTCTCAAAAGGTTTAAAGAGGAAGGAAGGAAGGATAAGGCTAAAAGCAGGATTGAGGTGAAGGTACTCCTGACAGATAAGGATCATATTGTTCCTAGAGTGACAATATTCATAAATTTAGGTTCATTTACTACCGTGTGGAACTCAAGATAATAAGTACTTGTTGTTTTTGAGTTTTAAAAACTACATAAAAATTATAATTTATGCCACCGTAGATAAAACAGCCGAGATACTCAAAATGGCGGTTAAAGTTAATATGACGATTAAAGTCACTCGAAATATAGTATTATAACCATTTATAAATCAAAAGAACTGCAACACAAAAAACTGCTCTAAAAGAGTACGATCGACGGAACTACGGCATAACTGCTCTAACAATCAAAACTACAGCATAACAACTATTTTAAAAATCGAAGGGACAACGGTACAAAACCGCTCATAAATATCGAGGAAAAAATTGGAAAATACATCCAACTTTAGTGTACTTATCACAAGAGTTTGAAATTCATTATATAGTGATGGAAGCAAACCTACATATGAATTATATTGCAGAGACTTTAGTATTTATAGAGTTGAAAACTACTGTACTACTATTAAAACGTTAGCGTACAAAATCCTTGTATTTCATTCAAAATAATCTAATTGGTAACATTTTAAAACCCATTTTAGGCATCAATAGAATGTTGGAATGGTTCTCCATCATCCCCGATTGATAGAGCAACCTTAGCGCACATTCACAAAAACAGTAAAGAACAATTATGTCATACAATTTCGTGCGACGGGAGAGAGATCCAGGATGTACTCAAACTCTAGTCCAATGCATAAATTAGGAACCAAATTAAGCTCAACCCACCATAATAATAAGAGTTGATATAAAGTTACAAGAGAAGTAGTAGGGTAGTACCAAATTTAAACATAAAATAAACAAATATAAAATGGCGTAACGGTAACATATTTGATAATGTGATACTAGTACTAGTAGCTAATTAATTAATTAAGTGGAGATTAGAAAAAGATCAGCGGGGATGAGGGCAAAAAGTGATCAAATAGCTAGCATTAGTGCAAGTAGAAATGCTGGTAGGGTCATCATAGGCATAGGAATAGGCCTTTGGGCAAGCAGTTTTAAAGATCCTGGAATAAGCGGTGGGCTTACAGGCTTGTGGGCTTCCAAAGTTACCAGTACAGCAATACCTAGGTGAGTTAAAAGCAGAACAAGCACTCTTACAAGCCACAACGCGCTTCTTATCGCGTGACCTCACCTGAAGACCCACTGGACACATCAAGTTGAGATCACTCACACAACCCGCGTAGCTACACTTTCCAGATCCCTTGAAAGGTGTAATGGAAATCGGCAAGTTGTAACCGTCAACGAGGCTCACGTCGTAGAAATCTTGATCGTTTCCAAGTGTGAACTCGGCTAGTGTTGCCGGTGGTGTTCCTCCGATGCCGTTGCAGAAGAGAGAGCCGCCGCAGTCTCCGGTGGCGCAACGGCCGTGTCCGGTCGAATCGAAGCTGCATCCGTGACGGCCCCAGAAGCGCCCTGACCAGAGGGGTGGAACTTGGAGGGAATAGGCTTTGTTTGGTGGGAGATTGAAGCCTCCGCGGGCCAGAATGGGCTTTCCTGCGCCAGGCTGGATTCCGGGCCACACTGGGTGGGGACACTTGTTGTATAGTATTATTGCTGCTGCTGAAACCTTCAATACTGTTAACATCAAACAACAACCGACTTTAATGGGTGGATCGTAATGTGAAAAATGTATAATAAATATATGTAAATTAATTAATAGTGTTATGATCTGTGTGTCAAACATGCGTGTTTTTTACATTTAAAAAAAAAAAAGTTTTATTCCGTCAAAAGAAAAATGTGCGTGCGAGTGAGTGACGATGAGTGAGAGTGAAAGGATATTAATTACCTGAAATTTGGGAGATGAGGAAAGCGGTGAAGAAGAGAGTGGTGAGAAGGGGTTTCAACATTGAGGCCATGGATGCAATGCTTGTTGGGAATGGAGCTATCTTTTGTGGTAGACGGTGCTTTTTATAGGGACGAATGGTAGGTTTAACAAATGGTAAAACCAAGATAAAATTGGGGGGTTTTGGCTTGATTGCTGCCAGTGAGTTAGTTTTAGTAATACAGTAATAAAGTAGGTTGGAATACGGGGCAACGGGCATTTCTTAAATTAAACAGTAAGCTAGTGATATATTCTCTTTTTGTTAGTTAAAATATAAATGAATCTCATTTAAATTTATTAACATTAATATAAATTTTAAACAGTAGAAAAATTATATTAAAATATGTGTGATTCATATTATGTTGGTAACATTATTCATTGCATAATAATAGAGTGAGGCAGCTTTTTATAAAGTGTAAACAACGGCCTCCTCGGTCGGCTGTCAAAGCTAGTTTTCACTTTACAACACCTGATTAAGGAGAGATAAAAGAGGTCGTTAGTGTTAAAGTTAATGGGTGTGATTTGGTGCAAGAAATAAAAAATGAAATAGGAAAATGCATTCATTTATAATTAAAATAAAAGAAAATAGAAAATGCAGTAGTTTTAAAAAAGTGTGACTGAAATTGCTCAGGTCCCGAGGGGAAGAGTGAGTGGGGAAAGAAAGGGTTGTCGCATTAAAGAACAAGAAATGAAATGGGTACAGTACATTGAGTGTACCATACAAACCAAATTTCACATGACGGGAGAATCAATCTGCCGGATTGCGCAACACCGTTCATCATTATTCATTACTATGCCTTGCCTTGTGACTGTGATTTATGAGAGTGAGTGTGAGAGCATCGCATCTTTTTTTCTCCCACCTCGATGAAGATGAAGAACATCTTTCCGGTGAAATGCTGTACCGCCAATAGGTAACAGATCCAATTCATATCATGCCACAATTTTAGTTTTGTACGAGTTAAAATTGAGTTTGGAAATGTAAAATTGCTTTTTAGACTAAAATTGTAGCACCTTTTTATTTTTGTAAAGGTATACTAACTTTTGTTTTTATTTAATATAAAGATGAAGATGAAGTATGATTTTAAAAAGGTCAATGCAAGTAGTAAAATGAGTTTATTTATGATATAATTAGATAAAAAGTTAAACTTAAAACTTAATATTTATAAAGTTGGTCATATTACAAGGAAATATGTCAAATGTTACCATGAAAAAATAGTAATGAAAGGCAATAAATATTACGTGTGCAGTGGTTGAGAGAAAGAGATGCAAACACAGTTTTTCAATGTATGGTATTCAATAAGAGGTGGTTTAATTCGATGTCAGTATTGAGGTTGGGGGTGTGTGAGTCGAAGGGTGGAGCCAATGAGCAGTGCAATGTTTAATTATTTTGAAGGTCATTTTAAATCCA
Organism: Cicer yamashitae; assembly: GCA_037974755.1. Classification (NCBI taxonomy): domain Eukaryota; kingdom Viridiplantae; phylum Streptophyta; class Magnoliopsida; order Fabales; family Fabaceae; genus Cicer; species Cicer yamashitae. The sequence goes on along the minus strand of JBBPBQ010020323.1, from coordinate 289,434 downwards.
CCATATCCATCCAAATGGGTTTGGATAACTTACAATTTAATTATCTCTCGCTAATGCAAGTGAATCATTGTTAGTTAGATTCAGTGAAAGGAAGTCAAACGGGCGGTGTGGGATTGTGACAGCTGCAAAAGTTCAGGTCCGGATTGTGTACATTTTGGGTTTGTAAAAGAATTTTGGGAGAACATAAAAAGTGACTTTATGAGATTTTTCGGTGAATGTCATGTGAATGGGAGGTTGGTAAAAGGATCAAATTGCTCATTTATAGTTTTAATTCCCTAAAAGATAATCTGCAAGTCTTGTCTAATTTTAGACCCATTTTGTTAGTGGGTGTGTATAAAGTTTTGTCAAAAATGTTGACGAATAAACTGAGTCAAGTGATTGGTTAACTGAATCTCAATTAGCGTATGTTATAGGCGGACAAATTTTGGATGGGATCTTAACTGCAAACGAAGTGGTCGACAAGGCAAAAAAGAAGAAAAAGGAGTTAATTTTGTTAAGTGGATTTCGAGAAGGCGTATGACTTAGTTGAGTGGGATTGTCTAGATCTTGTGATGGCAAATATGGGTTTTCTAGATAAATCGCGTCAATGGATTTTGGAATGTGTTGGTTCAGCGTTAGTTTCTGTGCTAGTGAATGGGAGTCCTACATAAGAGTTTGCTATGTGGAGGGGATTGAGACAGGGTGACTCCTTATCTCTGTTCTTGTTTCTCATAGTTGTCGAGGGCCTGAATGTTTTATTTAGTGCTTCCGTAGAAGCCAATTGGTTCAAAGGTTTTAAGGTGAGCTCAAATGAGTTTTGTGTCTCTCTTTTACAATTTGCAGATGGTACGTTTATCATGGGAGAATGTGTTGGGATAATATTAGAGCAATCAAGGCTAATTTGTTGTGGTTTGAGCTTTAATCTAACCTAAAGGTTAATTTTCATAAAAATATGTTGGCAGGTGTTAATGTTGACATTTTCTATCTTCAAACTGCGGCAGAGATGCTTAATTGTAAGAAAGGATGTGTTCCATTCAAATATTTGGGGTTGTCTATTGGTGATAATCTCTAACGTAAGGTGTTTTGGAAGCCTGTTATTGAGAAAATCCGAAATAGGTTGTTTGGGTGGAAATCTAAAACTTTGTCGTTGGATGGATGTTTAGTACTCCTCAAAGTTGTCTTGTATGCATTACCAATTTACGTTCTTTCCTTTTTCAAGACTCCTTAAGGTATCATTTCTCAACTTGAATCTATTTTTTAATCATTTATTTGACGTGGGAATGAGGAAGTGAGTAAAGTTCATTGAGGACAATTGAGAGAAGATATGTTTGCCTTTAGAGAAGGGTGGATTAAAAGTCCAAGATTTTAAAGTTTTTAATAAAGCTCTAGGGGCCTATTCGAGGGGGTTGGTGTGATGGAAGGGTATTTTTTGCGGGAAGAGTTGGTATAATGGTATTAAAGAGGAATAGTTCAATAAAAAACTGTTTAAAATTATTGGAAATGGAGTAATACTTTGTTTTGGAAGGATCCATGGTTGGTTGGTGGGGGTTTGTGTGATAAATTTAGTAGGTTATTTCATTTGTCTTTGCAACAAGAGGAAAGTGTATAGGTTATGTTAGAGATGTTGCGACTGGAGGGTGTTCACGGATGGAGATGGGGGAAGTAGTTGTTTGTGTGGGAGGAGGAATTAGTGAAGCAGTGTAAGATTTTATTGGCTAACTTTCATTTGCATGTTAATGTAGCAGATAAGTGGTTGTGGAATAATGTGCAAGGAGGATTGTATTCGGTAAAAGAGACGTATTTTGTGCTACATGAGGAGTTTGTCTGTCACCGCACATCCATTTCAAGACATAGTATGACATCCTTTTGTCCAGTCAAAATTATCGTCATTTGTGTGGAGGTTGTTTCAAAATAGGTTGCCTACAGATGATAATTTGTTCCGCCGAGGAATCATTTCTTTTGAAGATCAACAATGTGTAGTAGGTTGCGGGAAAGTTGAAACAGTATGTCATTTGTTCTTTGTATGCACTCTTTTTGGATCCATGTGGTATGGTGTTTTGAGTTGGTTTGGACCATCAGGTATGTTTCATATGGATGTAATAAACCACACTAATCAATTTGATGATTTTTTTTTCATGTGGTTGTGTAATGCGTCAAATAGTTAATTTAGTTTGGTTAGCGGTGATGTGGACGATTTGGAAATCAATAAATGAGGCGACTTTTTGTTCGCATGTTTTGGATGTAAATTTTATTATTGAGCAAGTTAAACTTTTAACTTGAAGGTGGATCAAATTGCATGTAAAGGGATTTTGTTATGGGTATAATTAATTGTGCTATCAACCTTTAGAGTGTATTGAAATCGCTTGTGGTTAATTATTTTGCTTCTTGTTTGAGTAGTTTGATTTATGTTTCTAATTTGTTTTGGTCATATGGTATAAACATTGTAAATTTTTTTTATTTCTAAGCATTTTTTGTTCTTAGAATGTTTCTTTAATATATTTATTTTAATATTGTTCAAAATATATATAGAAATGGAGAAAAGGGGATTCTAGGATGGATAATTTGTCTTTTCCTAGAGTCCAATTTCTTTTTATTTATATCGAAATAGATACGTAGTGAAGTAATGGACAAACAAAAAAGTGCGTGAATTTGATTCACTAAACAGAACTTCTTTTATATATATATATATATATATATATTACGTTTCTTCTTTTAATTGGTTTGACTATTCTAATTTATTACTTTGATGTATAACTTAAAATTTTACGGCTTTCGTCATTTTCCATAAAAAACGCCTCTTGTAATACATAACCACTATCTTCAGAGTGTTGAGAGCCTAGACGGTATAGATATGAAACAAACACCACATATTACGCATGGCAATTTATAGACGACAAGATCACAATCATAAAAAAAACAAACAAACAAGTCATACGAAAAACAATATAGAAAATGTATATAATTTTTTCTAAAAAAATAAACACAAGTACTGTGTTTCTTCCGTTTCAAAATAAATATTATTTTAACAGGTGTGTGTAATTATTTTTTTCTCAATTTTATCTATAAATTAATATTATATATAATTATGTACCACTTTCAAATCATTATATTATACTATACATTTTATAATAAAGATTAATAACAACAGTTAATAAAAATAATTTTATAAAATTGCAATATTTTGTACAGTTATGTTAGTATTTGTCTTTTTTTTAATATTATATACGAAAAAACTTATGAGGACACTAATATTAGAAAGAGGGAGTAATAAGTAAAAGATTTACTCAATTCATGATAAAATATAGGTTTGAGTGTAGTTTTAGTTTATATATTTTTATCAATTGATGAAATGGCAATAGATTTTTTTTTTTTAAATTTAACTTTATAACTTTGACTTTTATTTTATTTTTATAATGTAATTAATAACATATAAATAAATAATTTATCTAAATTGTTTTATATCTTGAAATCGTATGCTACATCATTTAAAATATGTCAAATCGTCGTTTTTTAGTTTAAAATCTGATAAGCAATCAAAACTGTCGACTTTTAAAGTCGGTGGACCAATCATGTAAATTAATAAAATAGAGGGATTAAAACTATAATTAAGTCTAAAATATAAACAAAATTAGCCTATATTTTTTGAAATTAACTATAAACAAAAGTTAACAACTTATATCATATTTAATGATAGTATCTCTAAAATATTTTATTTATTTTTTATTGGTCTTAGAAAATATGGTAAGTACCACCATAATTTAATTAAACATTTTTTTATAGTATCTCTAAATATTCTTTATCTAATTAAACTTTTTTATTTTTAATAATCCAATTTATTGATCACACAGAACAATTTAGGCAATATACTTAAATCTTTAACAATTTTTACTCTGTTTATACTTACAGTTAATTTCAGATGAAGTATTATTTTAGTGAAAATTTAATATTTTTTAATAACAAAAATCGAAATGTGCTGTTATGCGTTAGATTTCAGATAAGTATTATTTTAGTGAAAATTTAATTATTTCTTAATAACAAAAGTTGAAATGGCTTATGCGTTAGATTCGCGTTAGTGTTGTTGAAGAAAAATTAATATAAATTTATTTGTAATTGTTTAGTTAGTTTGAATGTTTAAGTGGAGTGTTATTCCTTCACACTGGATTTGTTTAGACATGAAAGAAATATCAAATGGATCAAATAAATTTTGTCCCCTTTGCAATATTTATTTGTCTTAAGACAATTATCATTTTAAAATATTAATAAATTATTAATTATTTTTCATTAATATTCTCATATTTGTTACTCCTTCTGTTTCATATAAATAAAAATTAATTAGAAAAAAGTAAATACATGTAATTCAAATTTTAACCCACATATATATCTACTTTTTAATTAATTTTTACATTTATTATAAAATAAAGAGATCATATCAATCTATTAACACCAACAGAGTATAATTCAAATATAACACTTTTTATGATAAGGAGAGAGTAATTAAAAAAAAAAAACTTGTTCATAAAATTTAATTCAATTAATAAATATTGTTAATGTTAAAGGTAACATCTTGTCGGAATTTAAATTTTAAATCTCACAGTTCTGTAGATAAATTTTAATTGATATTAAAACAAATAAAATGAAAATCGCATAAGTGGGCAAGATGACGACATAATAAAGCCTGCAACATGCCTACTCTCCCAGTTGGAAGTTTTCGTTTCTAGGGACTACCTATTCGTCTACTACTTGTTTGTTGGGTCATTTCTTATTGAGTCAAACATGCCAATTAATTATTGGGTTCCACATGATCACAACCCTTTGACAACATCTGATCATACTCGTATTAAATAATAAATAAATAAAAATTCCACTATACTAGTTTTTATTTTATTTTAAAATAATATTTGAAAAAATAATTATTTATAAAAATAATAGATAAAAGAAAAAAATAATCATTTTATTATCTTTATTAATTATTAATGTAAGATAAATATTTTTTAGACGACAATTATTATATGACAAAAAAAAAAATTATTTTAGTTATATAATCGAGTTCAGTCTTTTTTATCTTAGAACATCTATATTTATTGCTTGTGCTGATAACCACCTTGTCAAATAGACATTTTCATTATAAATTAAAATCATGTGTGTTTTTAGAGAATTGTGACTATTAAATCACTCTATCTCTTTTTATTTTTATTTTTGTAGGTTTCACTCATTAAACTGTACTCTCTTTGATTTTATTATAAAATTTCCAACACATTTTAAAAGTACTAAAGTGGTTGTAGTGGTAAATTTATAAAACAAAACATGTTATTTTTATATATTTACTCTGTAATTATTGATATCACAAGAGAAACAAAAATTATGATTATTCACTCACTTTAATTTTTTATTATAAAAAAAATTACGTTTCTCAATGATTTTTGTGTCACTAATGCAGTCACACCATATCTAATCTAAATCTACTTAACACCTTCAAACTTTAAATGGATTGAACAATTCTTGTATAGACATAAGAATTTAGACACACTATTTAGACAAAAAGAAAATATATTTCTTTAATTATTTTAAAACTATTGATTATTTATCATTCTCCTCAAGAAGACGGTGATGTCGAGTTACGTGAGGGATCAAATATAATTTACAAGAGTTTTTTTTTATGTAACTTATCTAATTCACATAGAAGTATAGAACTGAACAAAAAAAAAATTATTATCAAGATATGTGTACTTTAAGTTTTTGGAGTGATGTAATATTAGACGAGATCACTGTTCAAAATCATCAAATTTATTCGAATTTGAAAGCAACTTTGCATTGAAGACATTTGATGGATGATATGACATATTCAAATGTTATTATCACTCATGATAATATATGTCCCAAAATTCTAAAGATATACAGGTTTTGTAGAATTGTTTTAAGGATAAAGATACCAATCATTTGAAGAATCATTTTATTGTATGTGAAGAGTCTTTTACATAATTTCATTCTATTATTGGTAAAAAACCTTTTATGAAAGTGATTTCTAAGACAAAAATAAAATAGTATAAGTTAGATGTAGTGTCACTAAACCTGCGTGATTTGTGGAATTTTTTATTTTTTTTATTAAATTAGGTTTCCCGATTTTTATTTTTCTTCTCAATTGTAATAATTTTTTAGCTTAAAAAATACATCGTTGAATTAACTATATTTTCTATTTTTTTAAGTGTGTGCATCCAAATTCTTGTGACTAAGCAAGAATTATTCGAATAAATGTTCAATATTTATCAAATAATTCAATATAAGACATTATTTATATATAAAATATTTAATGCTTTTATTTTTAATAGTATATGTAAGAGTTAACATCTTTTACTTTTTAAATTATTTCAATGCCCGAATAACTTAACGTGTATTTCTAAACGATTTACTTAAGAAATCTCTACAAACCATTTTGAATTGAATAGAAGTATTTGTTTCTTGTACTAAAAAAAAAAAAAATATTTGTTTCATTCTTTTACCAGCATGAATAGTTCCAATCTCTCCATCTCAACCAAGATATGATATTGTACCGCTACTGCCTACTGCCAAAGCATTATGACTTATGGTTTGTTGTGGTTTATCATAAATATATTTTGCTTTCTTTTTCTGTAAAAAAAAATACACGTTCTTTGTTGGGCTGCTTGGGCTCAGATTTCCCCTTTAAACGGACACAACTATTAATACGAGTTGCTGTTAAGACACCTACAATTTTAGAAGTTTTTTTCTTCTACGCAGCAAAGTGGTATTATAAAAAAGAAAAATATTAACAAGTATTTTAGAAGTTGTCCATTTAATGTATTTGATATTTTAAAAAGTAATATTTTTATATGAAATTTTTTAATTATTTTCTTTTTTAATTGTTTAATAAGTACCCTATCATGACCTAAAAAAATATCTTTCAAAAATAAAATTCTGATTATATATAGATAGTAAATTTTGTTTTTTTATTTTATTTTTTTACTAAAAACAAGTTATCTTTACATATAAAATTAACGTCAAACTTAAACTACCTTTCCATCTATAAATATTGTGAATTTAGTCAACAATTTTTTTTAATAAAAATATACTTTTTATTACCTAATTTTGGATAACTTAATATATTTGCCTTTTCGAAATTTTTCTAATTTCCAATTTTGGATTGGATTTTCAGTGCTATATTTATCTTTATATATATATATAAAAGTTGATGTTAAAGTTAAGCAATTTTTTCCCTCCAAAAATTATAATCAATTTAATCAACTATTTTTTTTAATAAAAAAACTTGTATGTTTATTATTTAATTTTGTAATAAACTAACATTTTTGCATTTTCAAAATATTTCCTATCTATATTTTGAGATCAACCTAAAAATCAAAAACACTAATGATACACATAAATATTTCATAAATCAATGAAAAATTATCATACTAAAATTTTAATCCTAACAACCAAATCTGACAGATATCACCAATGGTAAAAAATAATGCAAGATTTACAGGACCACAATATTTAATCTCATTCATCTACATAAAAATAATTTGTTGGTGTTCGCTCATATCGACTATAAATAATTTTTTATACGACCAATTCAACCACGTATTGATGAGTCATATGTAAAGTTGAGAATGTGTTGAATTTAGCAATAGCCTTCAAAAACCCTTATTCAAAATATTATACCGACTAAATAAGTTATTCTTACACATTTCAACAAACACATAAAGAAACTCGAAACAAACTAAAACACCTCAATAAGATGGGAAATTAAAACGCCGCATTAAGGCGATGAACAAAACAACGTCACATATTAGTCATATATATAATGATAACGAACTTCGTTATATTTTATGCGATATTAATTAATTCATTATATTTTTTTGATACATATTAATCAATTAATCTTGAATCTTACGACTAAGATAACGATAATGAATTTCATTATTTTCAACATGCTTTTGCATGAAAAATCTCATTCAACAATCATCTCAACAAGAGATGAAAAATTGAGATGAGAGTAGGGATAAATAGTTATTGATAAAAGAGATTCTTATGAAAAATAATTTAATTTTTTTTTCTTCTCACAAACTTGAGGGAGAAATGAGTAACACAAGAAGGAGAGTTAAAAAAAGATAAAACATTTTTATTTTTTATGATTCTAATTTAAGTATAAAGATAAAAAAAGACGCATCATTTCTTGTATGTATTTAACTATAAGGATATACAATTTATAATTTTAGAATTTTGGATCCAAAGTACTTTGAAGAAAAAACATTAAACTATTCAAACTTTGACATTTTTTAACTATATAATTTTGTTATACTTTAAATTTTTTTTGCCACTCTAAACATATGTGGTCGCACACCCTAAACATGCTCAGGCAGTCAATACTCCCGTTCCAACTCATGTCACACTAGAAAATAGGTGAAAAAGGTAGTAATCCAGAACCACTCATCATTTTTAACATATATGTTCACCTAATGGAGAAATAAGAGAAGGGAACAAAAGAAGGATGAAGACCAAGTAAGAAGATGATGAAAATAGTTAAAGATTTTAAGATCTCCAATAGCACCAAAACGTTCACTTATATAGTATTAAATTATAGGCTTAAATGTTTAATTTATTTTCGTAAATCCGCATATTTTTATTTTCATCTTTATAAATTATTTTTTAATTTTAATTTTAATTTACATCATATATGTTCAAATTAGTTTTAACTAACAACATAAATAATTTTAAAACTAGATTGAATTTAGATGATTTAAATGAAAAAAAAAACTTACAAAAATTAAAATAATAAAAACGAAAACTTATAATGATAAATCAAATGTTTAAATCTAAATTACAAGTAACCTCTACTTCCTTCAAGCGTACCACCACATGATCAATGTTAATATGTGCCTACGTCGGATGACACCTAATCTGTGTTAGAGGATTAAAAGTTGTATAAAAAATTGGTTGCGTTGAAAATAAAGAAATGTTGTTTTAAAGAACCGTTCTAGAAATAGGAGGAAAGAATTGCGCACATAATAATTGAGGAGGAAAAATAATATACCCCACAATTTAAGTACAGTGGAATGGCGGAAGTGCATGCATGTGTTCTCTCGTGTTCACTAAATTGAATAATTCTTGAGATATACTTTAAATGTCATAACTCTTCTTTATAAAACATTATTATTGTAAGATTTTCCTTCTCTATTAAACTTATTTATTTTTTCAATTCACATGCACTAACTTTAACAAGATAAGCTCTTAGACTAGCATGAGTTTGGTGGTGTATATAAGGGACTAGAACGATAGTTTTGTCTTAATTTAATGCACCAGTAATGAAATGAAATATTAAATTAAGAAGAGAAAAACCTAATAATTGTTGATTGTTGATGCAGGTGTGGAGTAGATGGTGTAGGGACTAAGAGAGTAGCAAATAGGTATGTAAATAACAGAGATAAATCAGAGCGAAAGTAACAAATAATTAGTATAAGCGAAGGCAATTTGCCCCCAAAAACACGACCCGTGATGAGTCATATGTATTTTCAAGATATTTCATTTCAATTCACATTGTTTCTGACTCTGATGCGTAACTCAGTACTCTACTTGGTACTGATTGGTGCAAATGCAAATAGCAACAAAACAAAAATACCTGCTGCTATTTCAGTGTCGACAACGCATTCTTCCTCCACTTAAAACTTCTCTTTTTTTTTTTTTACCCTCAACAATTCAGCGAATAAAACAAACAACCCAAAAGCAACAATTCTGTTATCTGAGTACCCATTTGCTAACATGCTTTCGGTGTTTCAGATTTCTGATTACGTTTCAGTATTCCAATTTTCGCCACCAACATTAATAAATTGCTGAAATTTTTACCCATATGTAATGTATAGTTCGATTCGGAGTACCTAGTTTAACATCAATTAACCATATTATATGGTTCGTTGGGGTACTTCATTTTTTACTTTTTTTTTATAAGCTTGGGAGTACTTAATTAGTTACTACTATTAGTTAATAACTTAAATATAACACTTGTTATGTCTCACAAGAAGCAACACAACATTTCACAAATATTAAAAAAAAATTATTATTGAAAAAATATATAAATTAATTAAAAAATAATACTTTTACTAAATTATTCTTACTAAATATATAAATCCTTTATTATTATTATTATAAAAATAATAATAATAATAAAATGAAATGTTAAATAAATATATAAAAATTTGAAGCGTAAAGAAAAACTACCAAACACTCGTGATGAAACTTATTTTGCATGCATATTAGTAATACTAGTTTTGAATTATGGTCCCCCACTAATGGTCTCAGTGGCTGAAGGTGGAATATTTTGGGACTTCTTTTTTTTTTACCCTGATGATGCTTGACGCCTCTTGTGTGACACGTCCTATTCTTAGCCCTCTTAAGGGTTTCGAAAGCTGGATCATACCCTAGTTAATGTAACAAACCCTATGTATCGATGTAGCTTTTCCAAGGACCTACATGAATCATTACTAGTTTAACTAGTACGTTAATTGGTGATTATATTCTTCTCAAGATTTAGTACGTCTTTCATTTTTTTATTTCTAGCTCTAACAATTTTTTAAAAAGTATATGTTCTTTTTCTGATTAATAAAAAAATAAAGTCAATTCGAAAATGAGGGAATCAACATTTTGTGGTGTTGATCGGTTGTTGTATTAATTTCTGGTTCATATTTGTAAACAAATAAAGGCCTTTTTTTTTAGAATAAAGTCCCGTTTTGTACCATTGGAATCTGTATGTTTTCGTTTCTTTTTTTTTTTCCTTTGAAAACTCAACTTTATTTTGAAGATAACCACTTTTGGCCATGCTAAATAATTTTGAAAATAATATTTTGAAGATAATATTTTGATTATTTACAAAAAAAGAAAAAACTTACATCTATAGCCTATCTGTAAAACGAAAACTAGTATTTTCAAAAGTAGTTGTACAATCCATAAACAAATAGTTTTACACCAACGAATTTTTGTTCCAGTCAAAATATAATAGTTCATGTTGGTGAAACTCTTGATTTGCTTTCAGCTCTTGAGTAGGTGCATTAATGGTAGGTAGGGTCGAAAATGGTTCTACTTTTCATTCTTCAACATTTGAAAGTATTGAAATTGAGGATATTATTAAGCATTGTAAATTTATTTGTACTTCTTTTATATGTAAATTTTCGTGTGGAATTTTGTAATTAAGAAACAAAGAAATAAGATTGCTCATGCTTATAACAACCATATCTAAACCCTATTTCCATACGAGTAGAAATATCACAATTATTTATCAAAATAATTTACAAAGACACCCAATAAATAGAAAACAAAAATTCATGAAATACAAAAACTTATTTAATCCTATTAAAAAATTAAAATGTAATTTAATTATGTACACATTTAATGTAACTTTTTTACTAAAGCATCCAATAACATCTCATAATATAGATATTCATATTTGGGATGATATATTTTAAGAATATTAACATTACAAATAACAGCATTATACAATTTAATTAGATGGATATGAAAATAAAATAAAATTGTCTGACTTGTGAGTACATAAAAATTAATCTCATAGTTTTTTTTTGTAGCATTATAAAAAAATTCCAAAATAATTTTGGAATGAATCAGTTCACGGATTTAGTTTGAATTCACCCGCTGTCTCGTTATGGTGCATTGATGTGATTTCTTTAATGTCATAAATTGGAGTACAGAGTTCACTCCCCCATAACATTTATTGAATGTAATGTACAGAATTATACAAGATGATTTAATTATTTGTTTTTTCCATGTTATATATGCAGCAAAAGAACAAAAGAATTCTCCCACCCATGCTCATAGTCATAGTTACTTCAACATCCAACTCTGTCACATCTTATTCCTATTTCAGATACTATGTCTCAAATCAAACCCTCACATCAAATTCCTTATACATTCTTCATTTAAGTCCCTTCACCCATTCCTTTTCCTATTTCTCACTTCATATCAGGATCAACATGTATACATAAACATCAACTTACTTAAATAACTCTATAACCTCTTTATATTTTTAAATACTCATCTATTATTTTGATTCAACCAACATAGTCCAAATGCATTTTAAGGAAAATACCTCATTCAAATTCAGTGTCCTATTACACCACCAATTTCTTGAAACATAAACATCAATAACAATAAAAACACTTCTATTTTCCAACAAAATCCAACACCTAAACAAAATCCCTTCATTTTACATACATAGCAAAGTTTTGAATTTCCAATCAGTTCTTCAACGGAAGAAACTCAATAAACTGGCTAGGTGCATTCATTGCTGAGGCTGATATCTCTGTCTCTTTGTGATGGTTAATATTAATGTCACTGCATCCATCTCCATTCCTTATTGGGAAAAGTTGAAGGGTTTGAGATTCCACACAATGATCATCATTCTGAGTAATATTGTTGTGGAAACCATTTTCTGTTTCTGAGTGTGTGTGAGGTGAAATGAATAAGCTAAGATCATGTTTTAGAGTAGTTGTTAAGGTGGTTGTGGTGGCCATGGGGGTAGTAGTTGTGTTAGAGGAGGTGTAATTAGAAGAATTGTTAGGAATTATGAGGGTAGAAGGATGAGGACAAGTAAACTGCATCATGTGCCACGTGGCATTCCTTTCCATAAAGTTTCTTCTTTGTTGTAATTCTAATTCATCGAATTGGACCCATCCATCTGTTCTACACTGATCTGCTTTTCCTGCTGCAACTGCTCTTTGAATTGAAACAGATTCCTGAAGATATTTAATTAAAGGCATGCAAATTCATGAATATCTCAACAATAACAATAACGTGTGTGGTAAAAACGAAAAATAAAGAAGGATAGGTAAAAAAGGCATGCACAGATTTCAAATGGGCATGCACTCCAAGTTACTATATAGTTATTTTTGATTTTGAAAGAATAAATAATTATAATATGGTGGTCTATGAGAAGTCAAATTAAAGGTGAGGGTGTTTGTTGCATCCTCAATTTCATAGAAAGAATATAATGGAGTGCTAAAAAGCTACTGACTTGAATAAGCACAAGCCCCAAAAGCCCAGCTAAGTTTCATAACAGCAGCCCCGACAGAAAGGAAGGAATGCAGCTTTTGATTAGAGACTCCCTTTTCATTTCCCAACAAACAAAGCTATGCTTTTCTTTTCTTTTCTTCTTCCTTTCTTTCTTTCCCTATACCTCTACTATATTATTATATTATATTATCTCTCTCTCTCTCTCTCTCAAATAAAAGTAATAATCATATGCAAATAATCAGTACTTAGTTAGTGGATGAGGATCCTTATAATTATTAGTGAGTATTCCTTAAAGACTTTTTGATGAGTGAATATTGTTGAAAAAGAAAAAGGGGTATGTTTGGTTTAGTCCTTGAATGAAACCAAGTAGGACAAAGACAAAGTAAATAAAATGAAAATAGACCTCTGCAAGGGTACTAGTAGTGGAGTTTGTAGAGGGTAGCCAGTTGTTCTTGGTCTGTTCAACTTCAAACACTGTCCTACTTGCGCCTGTGTAGACAAAAAGAAAAACAAAAAAGAATATAACTTTATATCTCAACCAACAACAATCCGAATGAGAAAAAGAAAAAACCAACGCATATGTCATGTCATGTAATAATAAAGATCCTCTAACAAACAAAATCATTGATTAAAAGCCTTACATACATACATTAGAATTATTACAAAATAAGGTATGAGAACAGAACCTCTCTTTATATACTTGTCTCTTTTTATTTATACAAACAAAGAAACAAACAAACAATTATAGCATATGATTTTAATTAATTAATTAATAAATAATGGTTTACCTAAGTCTTTCTTTTCAAGAAGACTAGTAGTAGCATCAAACTGATCAGCAGCAGCTGATGATTCCATTTGACGGCGGCGTTTCTGTCTTTCTCTGGCTTTGTGATTCTGAAACCAATAGAAAACATTTTTTCCTTCAATTTTTCCAAACCTTCTAAGCTGTGCTGTTATTTGTTGGATTTGTTCTGCAGATGGTGTTCTTGTTCCTCTTCTATATAATTCTTCCAGTGCTCTTAACTGTTCTGGTGTTGGATTCCACCTTGAACTCACCACTACTGCTGAATTATTCAACTCTGTTCTCTTGCTCTGGTCTCCTACTGATGCTGATGCTGCTGCTGATGCTAAAACATTAGTTTACATTTTACACCACATGTCACATGCATAACTAAAAAAACAAAAATGAAAACAGCATATATTTATTTATTTGTACCCTGGAGATTGTGATATTGTGAAAAGAAATCATTGGCATGAATATTGCGGTTTAAGCAAGGAGTTGTTGAAGTGTTGTTGGGAGGAGTAGTACTAGTGACTGGTCTTGGAATGAGAGGTCTGAGTTTTCTTCCATTGAATGGATAATCTGCAGCCACGTTGAAGTCACTACCTTCATTGTAACCAACCATCCACATATTGTAAAAGCAAAAGCTAGGGTTTTGGTGTCTAAGGGAAGGGTATGTAGAAGAATGAATTAAGAAGCTAGTAGGTATAATATATAATATAGTGTATGAAATGAAATGAAAAGAAAAGGGGGAATATGGTTATTAGATATATAGAGATCTTTTTGGTTGTCAGTTGGGTTGTGGTAATTTGAAATGGTGGAGTTGAATTTGAGAAAGAAAAAAGAAGGGGAAAAGAATGCAATTGCAAGGTAACAGCTAGGCTAGCTAGTTGGAATGAAAAGGGTGGTTATATATGGCATGGCATGTATAGGGTTGAGGGTGTGAGTGTGAAGTGAATAATTAGCTATAGGATTGATGATCATGGTATTAGTATTTTTTGTAGTTGGTTTAATACTAGTATGAGACAAATGAAGTGAGGAGGGAGAAGAGAGATGAGGTTGACTAGGCTTTAGGGAGAGAGAGAAAAGAGGGATGGAGTGAGTGAGGGAAGCGTGGAATTCTGGGAGATTATTGGGAGTAGGGAATGAAAAACGACGTGACGATCATGAGGGTTATCATGAGCCTCATCACACATTTATTGTTCTCTTCATGTCCAGTGCCTTTCACACTAATTCTCAATCCGAACTGCCCCTCTCTCTGTTCCCTCTTTACCCTTTTCTTTGTCTAATATGCTGTCTGTCCATGCCTCTCTCTCTCTCTATGCTGCACCACCCCTACAGGATTCATCTCCTATTTCTCTCTTTCATTGACTTTTTTTTTTTTTTTTTT
>JBBPBQ010020323.1:258053-269029 GCA_037974755.1 Cicer yamashitae | reverse complement strand
AAGAAAAAATGTACTTATAACTTTTTTTTGGTAGTTATTTGTTTCTTTATTTTTTGATATACTTGTTTAGCCTTAAATAATTATGCAACAAAAAATTAAATGAAAATAAATTTATATTTTGATGGTTGTTTCTTTTCTTATATTAATAGTATATTCTTATATTGATAATAAATTCGGTAATGACTAAAAATAAAGAGGACATAAGATAAAACAATGTGGTTATATTTTTTTGATATTTTTTTCTAAATTTATTTTATAGTATATTTAACAATAGTTAAGAATAGGAAAAGTATTTTTTTTATTATTTTTTTTATTATTTTTTTCTAAAGTAGTTATATTTCATTTGTAAGAAAAAAATGTAGTTATATATTTTTTTGTAGTTATTTTTTTTCCTCTCTTATATTTATTTATTTTCCATTAAATAATTATGGGAAAAATTTATATTAGCATAAATTTATATTTTTGATAGGCGTTTTTTTTATATGATAGTAAATAACTGACAGGTGTTTATTTTCTTACGTCGATATTAGATAATTTTGAAGAACAGCAATATTTCCTACAAAGAAAAGCACATGCGCCATGGATGATGAAACTCGAGACAGGTGACTATAAAGTATAAAGTGGAGAATAATTCTTTATAACTATTGTTTGGCCGCTCTTTATATTATGCGTGGCGTTTGGATTTCGTAAGATAGATTTGTGATTATTATCATTCTCTTCGTCAATGAGCATGATCAGAATTTCAAAGCTTAACGGATTTCTCAAAAACCTCTTTATTCCTTCTCATTCCCTTAGTCAACGTCAATCCACATTTTCAAATTCAAACAAATCCATTACTCCATTTCGCAGCAACAACACCACCAAATACAAGAAATATGGTTCACCTTCTTCCTCTCTTTCGAGAGAGTACATGAGGGACGTTATTGGGAAAATTTACAGAACCCTAAAGTATTCATCTTGGGATTCCGCTGAACGAGAGCTTGAAAATCTCCCATTGAAATGGGACTCTTACACGGTGAATCAGATTCTGAAGTCACATCCTCCAATGGAGAAAGCGTGGTTGTTCTTCAATTGGGCTTCTCGTCTCAAAGGGTTCAAACACGACCAATACACATACACAACCATGCTGAATATTTTTGGAGAAGCAGGAAGAATTTCCTCCATGAAACACGTTTTCCATCATATGCAAGAGAAAGGGATTAAGATTGATTCTGTTACTTACACTTCCATGATGCATTGGCTTTCGAATTCTGGGAATTTGGATGAGGCAATTGCATTGTGGGATCAAATGAAATTCAAGGGATGTTACCCAACTGTTGTTTCTTACACTGCTTATATCAAAATTCTGTTTGATAATCAAAGAACCAAGGAAGCCACTGGTGTTTACAAGGAGATGCTTCATTCAGGATGTGTTCCTAATTGCTATACCTATACTGTTCTAATGGACCATCTTATTGCCTCTGGTTAGTGTTGCCTTCAACCTGTTTGTTATATTGTCTAGGAGGATATACAAGGGTAATTTATGAACTGAAGGATTAGTTTACTTGCAGAAAGCGCTAAAGCGCACAAGTATCCTGTTGACGTTCGTTTGTATTCATTTATTCTTCTTAGGACATATTGCCAACAGAATAATCTCAGTCTAAAAATAGTTTAAAAAGTGCCTCCGTCATTTATAAGGCAAAGAACATACTGCTTCAGTTTAAAAAATTTAGCTGATCAGAATGATAGCTGTTACGCAATGCACTTTTTGCCTGGTTAAACTGAAAAACTTCTAACTGCTACACCTTATCACCTGTCCTGAGTTGTTTAGTCTTTTTGTTTATGAAAAGTTTAATTCTTGCTTTTGTGCATTTTAGGAAAATGCAAAGAAGCTCTTGAGATTTTTGAGAAAATGCAAGAGGCTGGAGTTGAACCGGATAAAGCTGCATGTAATATTCTGATTGAGAAGTGTTCTAAAGTTGGTGGGACTGTGTTCATGACCCATATACTTCAGTATATGAAAGAAAACCGTCTTGTTCTTCGTCACCGTGTTTTTTTGGAAGCAATGAAAGCTTTAAAAATTGCCGGCGAGAGTGATACCCTTCTAAGGCAAGTCAATCCACAATTTTATTTGGATTGCAGCTTTAGGAAGAAGGAAAATGACAGTAGCACAGTTATTGCTGGTTCTTCTGCTAATATAGATAATGAGCTTTTATCTGTTCTCTTGAAAAATAGAAAAGTTGTTGCAATTGACCACTTACTTCAAGGGATGATGGATAAGAAAATAGGTGTAGATAATAAGGTTATCTCAACCATTATAGAGGTAAATTATAATTGTTGTCGACCTGATGGTGCTTTGTTGGCTTTCAATTACAGTGTAACAATGGGAATAAGTATCGAGAGAACAGGATATCTTTCCTTAATTGGCTTGTTAATCAGATCAAATATGTTTTCAAAACTGGTGCAAATTGTTGCGGAAATGACTATAGCTGGGCATTCTCTTGGAATCTATCTGGCTTCACTTTTAATTTATAGGCTTGGTTGTGCTAGGCGGCCATCTTTTGCCTTGAAGATATTCAATTTATTACCTGATAATCATAAGTGCACTGCTACGTACACTGCTTTAATTAGCACTTACCTCTCTGCTAGAAGAGTTAATAAGGCACTCGAGATTTACAAGATCATGTGTCAAAAAGGAATTTGTCCTACGTCAGGAACTTATAATATATTAGTAGCTGGTTTGGAAAGAAATGGCAGATACTCTGAAGCAGAACTTCATAGAAAAGCAAAGAAGAACCTGCATTCTAATATTGGTACTCGTGAAAGTGTTTCCACAGAGGGAAAGATGTGTGACCTTCTATTTGCTGGGGATGTAATACTTTGAATTTGATGCACTGAGAATTCTCATTGTTGATTCAACCTGACGGCATGGTGAGTGTAGTTGCTATTGGAGACTGAAATATGACGTTGTTTATGTTGCACAGCACTTGCTGCTTTTTGTCAAGAAATAATGGATGTTTTGATCCAACGTCAAGTTCATGAGAGATGCCAACACAGTCTAACTGTGTGTGTCTACCTGCATTTGCAACATCTTGCAGGGCATGCTTTTGAGCATATGAACTCGAGTTGATGTTCTTCCGAACAGCCATATGTTGCATAAAACAAGAACTTTGTGAAGTATGTTCACATGCAGATGCTCATAGCTCTGATGTCCCAGCCAGAGACAAGATGCATGGTAGAGGACAACTAAACACACATGCTGAAAAGTCCCTAACTTAAGCATGATTGTTTTCGAAGCATCTTTGGTATTTTTGGAAACAGGTCTAATTCAATGGTAAATTTTCTTTCAGCTGGGCAGGTGCCAATTACATGGATGGGCAAGATCCTAGTCTGAAAAGTTCATGTTTACCATTTCCATGGGAAGATTAGGACTTATCTTCCTCTCGTATGCAATGGTGTCGCATAATATATTTAACCTATTTATATACTCCTATAAGATATCTTTTTACCCTCGTCCTTTTTCATGTTTTTGTCCGAGTGCATGATGATAATCCTTCAAGAAATCATGTATGCAATATATATATATATATATATTTGTGAATATGCCTATGAGGAAGGATTCTTCCCTCTTGGATTATTCTTCTCTAAAATTTAAAAGGCAACAGTTAAATGATGATTTTTGTGATGATCTTTAGGTTGAGCAGATAACATATAGGAGTCGGTTCTATTATAATTAAACCATATGTAATGATTAGTTGCTGCTTTTTTATATTAAAATTGCTGATCTCATTTGTGATTTTCTGAATTTAAAGTGGAATAGTTCAAGGTTTTTTCCCCCAACTCTGACTACGACGTGCATTCCCAAATCCAGTTTCCTCTCTTCACCCCTTTCTTTTAACTTTTTCATCACCATTTTTTCCCGTAGTAGTCACCTTGGAATGCACGGACAAGAGAAACGTCGTTTAGGTTTCCCAAGTGGCATTACCCTTGGTTTTGTCAAAAGAGTTGATCATATTATTATATAATAATATTAAAAAAAGAAAAAGAAGTGACAAGAAGGGCGAATCCAAAATAAATTATTATCAAATGGGATTGGGATTGAAGTAACTGCGAGTGATGTTCGCCCATAGTATACCGTATTCCTTACTATTAAAATGATGAGAAGTAGACTTCTTTAGCATTGTAGAAAATGACTTGTGAAGCCGGCGGTGTTGCAAGCAGCGGCTTACAGGTGGCAGTCATTCATTCAACTCAACCTTTGCTGCCTTCAATCTCCAAGCAATCCTCTACCGTTTGATCTCATCCTCACCATTCATTTTGCAAGGGCAGTCAAGTCATATAACTCCCTCCAATATAAATATGCAACCAAGTCCAAGCCTTGGTAGAGGGAGAGAAGTTGACAGTTGAAAAATCAGTCTGGTTCTCATTTCGCTCCAGATCCTACTCATTTAGCTAGTTAGTTCTGAAAATGCGTGAGATTCTTCACATTCAAGGAGGACAATGTGGAAACCAAATAGGAACAAAGTTTTGGGAAGCGGTATGCCATGAGCACGGGATTGACCCCATAGGGCAATACATAGGGAACTCCAAACTTCAACAACTGGAACGAGTTAATGTTTATTACAATGAGGGAACCAGCGGTCGTTACGTGCCACGGGCAGTGCTGATGGACCTTGAACCAGGCACCATGGATGCTGTCCGGACCGGCCCTTACGGGCAGATTTTCCGACCAGACAATTTTGTATTTGGCCAGTCTGGTGCTGGAAACAATTTCGCCAAAGGTCATTACACTGAGGGTGCCGAGCTCATTGACTTTGTCCTTGATGTTGTAAGGAAAGAGGTTGAGAATTGTGATTGCTTGCAAGGTAACCAAACATCACAATGCTATACTATATTGTTTCATTAAAAGAATATGCAGAATTTAATTAACTAAAGATGTTATTTTTGTGATTGATAAATATAGGATTTCAAGTGTGTCACTCCTTAGGAGGTGGAACAGGTTCTGGAATGGGAACCCTGCTGATTTCAAAGATCAGAGAGGAATACCCTGATCGAATGATGCTCACTTTCTCTGTCTTTCCATCTCCAAAGGTGTCAGACACTGTTGTTGAGCCTTACAATGCAACACTTTCAGTTCACCAGTTGGTGGAGAATGCTGATGAGTGTATGGTCCTTGATAACGAAGCACTCTATGACATCTGTTTTAGGACCCTCAAACTCACCACGCCAAGCTGTAAGTATAACATATATGGCAATTGATCACATGTAGTCTAATTAAATGAGCATCTCACGTTATACTATTATATATATGAAGTCTTTTCTTCTTGAATATGAGTTAACAAATAAATTTGTTTGTTTCCAGTTGGAGATTTGAATCATTTGATATCAGCAACAATGAGTGGAGTGACTTGTTGCTTAAGATTCCCAGGTCAGTTGAATTCAGACCTGCGAAAGCTAGCAGTGAACTTGGTCCCGTTTCCACGACTTCATTTCTTCATGGTGGGTTTTGCTCCTCTGACATCTCAAGGATCGCAGAACTATCGTGCGCTTACTGTGCCAGAACTTACGCAACAGATGTGGGATGCCAAGAACATGATGTGTGCTGCAGATCCACGCCATGGCCGTTATTTAACAGCCTCAGCGGTGTTCAGAGGGAAAATGAGCACAAAAGAGGTGGATGAACAGGTTATGAATGTACAGAACAAGAACTCTTCTTACTTTGTTGAATGGATTCCAAATAATGTGAAGTCCAGTGTCTGTGATGTCCCGCCGAGAGGCCTTTCAATGGCTTCGACATTTGTTGGTAATTCGACTTCTATACAGGAGATGTTTAGGAGAGTGAGTGAACAGTTTGCAGCCATGTTTAGAAGGAAAGCCTTCTTGCATTGGTATACTGGAGAAGGAATGGATGAGATGGAATTTACTGAAGCGGAAAGCAATATGAATGACCTTGTTGCTGAATATCAACAGTACCAAGATGCCCCTGTTGTTGAAGATGATGATTACCAAGAAGAAGAAGAGGATGCTCAAAGCTGAAGATGTTCTACTAATCTGATGTTTTGCATACTGCAAGCAATGTTTCGTGGATAATAATATATTATAATTTTGGTTTTTTAAATGTATGGTCGAGTGTGTGGTTTGGCTGGTGTTGCTACTTGTTTTCGCATACCTTTATTATACAAAGGCTACTTCAATAACAGTTTCTTGATATGATAACAGTTACCAACACTATAAGGTCTAACAATACTAACTTTTGACTTTGCTTTTCAAATTAAATGAATTTATGATTATTATTTTTATAAATTTTTCAATATTAATAGAAAAGTTAAATTAGAAATTTTGATAAGTGTTTCTTTTAAGTTTTTCCTAATAAATTTTTCAATATTAATAGAAAAGTTAAATTAGAAATTTTGATAAGTGTTTCTTTTAAGTTTTTCCTAAGTGGGCACTAGATTCGTTGTACCGGGAAACTAGCATGCGTGTTGTTGTCTGTATCTTCTCAATTTGGTCAAATGTTGCTGTTTTCTGAATTAGGCCCACTTCTGCTTCTAGCTCTTTAGGCCATGTTTTTGGTACCTGTTTTACCTCGACCAATCCAGCAGTGTTGCCGTACGATTCACAATATTTTTTGAAAAAAATATACACTCAGAACATTCATTTGATTTTTTAAAAAAATAATCACCCCTTTTCCACATGACAATTTTAATTGACTTAGAAAAAGTAAGAAAAAATCTGAAAACATATTTGCAAACATCTAAAAATCAGTAGTGCAAAAAAACTTAAACATCTAAAAATCATATCGTGTTTTTAAGTTCAAATTTACCAACCTCATAGTAAATTGGAGTTTCCTCTAAGTGTAATGCGGCATGTCAAAGAAGTCAATAGAGTAGAATGTCAAGTCAAACACAGCAACAGAAAATAATTTAAGTATGGCTTGAATACTACTCACAAGTTAAAAAGGTCAGATGAACAACATTCATTGGAGGAACAGAGATATTAATTAACTGCAATTGCAGACTTGAATACGTTTTCAATTGCCCTTCCCTGTGCCCCCCTTCCCTAAACCACAATAATTTTAAGCACCTAAGTCTATGAATTTTTAAGAATTGGCTATTAACAAAAGGGAGAATGACATGTAAGGATCTAAAAATCAAGTTTATCATGTTCAAAGTTTGGTTTATAGGACTAATACCTTTGGCCGCTATCATGTCCAAAAGCTTGTTTCTTGTATTTTGGTCCTTTGGACCAAATTTTTTGAAATGAAGAGCCCAAATACTCATTCTAATTTTTAATGATAAAAATGCATTTTAGCTCCAAAAATACATTTTTCCCTTGAAAAATCCACCGTGATTCAGTCATTTATTTCAGAACTCTTTGGTTTGATCCATCATATTGACTGTGTCTAGATGAGATACGATTTAGCTGATCGTACCCAGCAAGCACACCAGCTCCTGCCATACCAAGAAGCATATTTGCGGTAACCCCTCGAAATAGAGCTAAGAAACCCTCTTGTCCAACAATCTCACGGAACGCATGCATTGCATTATAATATTTGTTTTGGTGTCCCGAGGTTAGCATCATACGCCGCCGTAGTGTGTCAAAAGGGTATGCACAGACACCAGATACAGTTGTGATGCTCCAACCTAACAAGAAACTAGCTAAAAATTTCCCCTGCAGAAAATAAATTAAAAGACTCACATTCTAATGCAAGGGAATAAAAGAACAGAACAGTGCTTTAATCTGAATTCATCAGAGTGCCATACCATCGAGGGATATATCGGTGAAAAGTTTATGACGACAAAAATCAGTAACTTATTTTTCCAAAATAGTGTTCTCTAACTTGTCACGGGTCTGACTCTTGAAGATGTATGTTCAAACTAAATGTAAGGGCTCAACCATCAACATAAGTAGCATAATCTAGAATAACTCTAATATTGGCCAGCATACCAAACATGGAACATACAAAACAGACTACTTGACCGGTGGTAATACAAAAAAAATTCAGTTAAAAGTATCAATTATTAACCACATATTTCCCCATTGGTGGTGTGAATTATAGATCTCTATTATAATTGAAATTTGCAAATGTAAAATGCTTACCTCAAAAGGCCCAACTAAAACAATAGGCTTCATGGTGTCATAGATCCCAAAGTACATCCCTCGATACAAGGTGATTCCCAATATTGAAACCCCAAATCCTCTGTACAAGCCAGCAATTCCGTCACTTGATAATGTTTTGCGATATACATCAATTAGTCCTGTAAACTGACGCTGACCAGTAACACGACACTCTACTGCATCAGTGGCCAATCTTGTACGTGCAAAGTCTAAATGATACAAAAGCATTGAAGTAGTCGCTCCAGCGGCACTGCCTGAAGCCACATTCCCAGCAAACCACTTAATGTACCCGTCTTTCTCTTTGGAATATCCAAAGATGCTTTTGAAGTAACCTTTGAATGCAAAATTGAAAGCCTATAGACCAATTAACTGTTTGCTCAAACATTATTTCTGATTGGAATACAAAGCAGTAAAAACAAACCAAGGTTTCCCTTCCTAAAATGTAAGGGATATTCTTTTTACAAGTTCCAATCCCCGGCTATTAATATAACAATGAACAAAGTGGACATGATCATGCAATTTCAAGGGGGAGTGATTTTGGATAAGAAATTGAGATAAGTCAGGTCCCTGAGGTAACCTGTGTTTTCAATTTAATTGATAATTATTTGAAGAGGAAAAAAACACAGAATAGAAGGGAAGCTAGTTAGCCTCGCTCTTGCTTCAATATCAAGATCCCTAGAAGACCAAGAATACAAAATGCAGGAACACAAGAATATACTATACTATTTGTGAACTTTTAGTGAGCAGCACAAGAAATCCCTGATATATTAACTGGTAAACCACTACATATCACTCAGCATTAGTACTGCTGTCAATCATGAATCAAAGAAAATAACAATTTGTTCAAATTATGCTTAGCTACGGTGCTATAGTCTATAGCCTCTATTTTTTGTACTAAATAGCGTATCAGGAAACAATAGTGAATCATGCAAATTCCGCCACCCTATACTACAAACAATAGTGCCGCCATAGCCACTATTTAACAATCAAAATTGCATTATAATCCATTATATGATAGTATCATGAAATGAATAAGTAACTAACCTGTGTGGGGAAATATCTAATAACATTGGCCTGGTGACCTCTCCAAAAGGCAATAAGACCCTCTTCCATGAAGACCCTCTTAAAGCTATTAGACAGACCAAGGTATGGTGTTTTGAGGTGTCCTCTTTTAATCATTTCACTTTGGTTTTGTAATAAAAGCTTCACTCTCTCAATTGGTGCCACTGCACTCTTTGATATGATTGCTGCTACGCCACCCATTACAAAATCCTTTGAAAATCTATCATATTGCGTTGATTTTACCATTTTATCTTTCTCTCCTCACTAATCCTACATATATATAATAAAAACATGAGACGGTAAGAAATTCTATAATTATTATATGGAGAAGGGAAGGTGTGCACCTGAAGATAATGGAATTAGTTGGATTGCATTGGTGAGACTGATAAGCGAATGCCGAATAGGATATATTTTGATTAATAATTGAGAAAGGGGGAATTTCTTAAAAATTACGAATGCGATTGATTAATTTATTTATTTATTTTTGTGTGGGGAAGGGTGCGTCACTCGTCAATGTGATTTATTTATTTTTGTTTGGGAGCTGATACGAATCTTACGTTTCGCAGACAAATATTTGCAATTAATTAGCAACAAACTGCGTCCATAGCGATGAGGAGTTACAACCCAGCTCCCTTCCTTTTCTTTAAGTGTTGTGGAAATAGGTCACACCAAAAGATAGAGGCTAATACCATAGCTTACCTTTGGTTAGACCATAGTTTTATTTTTTTTAAGTTTATTTAATTAAAAATATCAGGTTAAGATTAATAAAAAAACCTTTAAATTTATGAGATCAACCTATTTAACTAAAAGTTAAGCTGACAAACATGTTCCGTCTTCTTAAGATATTTTTGAAATTTTGTGTCTTTCTTAAAGATATTTTTGAAATTTTGTGTTGAAAGTATTAGTTGAATACATTAATTTTAGATAAAATTTTCGCTTTTAATTTTTTAATAAATGTCTTTAAGATACTTGTTAGCATTTTATTTGATGAAATAAAAATAAACATTTTATTATTAATATTGTTATTATAACATTAAGTTTATTTTTTGTTAAATTATAAATTTGTTTATATTTTCTGTAATTTAAATATACTGATCTACATCAATATTAAACATATTCAAAAATATTATCATAAATTTTTTGTATTTATTTTTCTTGATTGTATCTTTTAAAACATTTATAAAGTTTTTTTTTTTTCTTGTTTAGATCATTTATCTTTTAATATGTTTATAAAATTATCATTTAAAACTGTATTTGAGAAGTCCATGTAGTATTCTCATTAATAATCTTATGAAAGATGTTGATGAAAGATGAAAGTGATGAAGAAGAAGACGATGAATGTTGATTATTTTTTATGGGTTCGAAGAACACTAACAATTAAATTTGATTTTTTTTATTAAAAAAAATATTAATAATAGTCTTATTGGAATCCCACACTCTATGTTTTTAATGACACATTGGCATTTTTAAAATGATATTTTTATAAACATATTACAAAATAAATGATTTAAATAAGAGAAAAAATACTTTGTAAATATTTTAGAAAATAAAAAATAATTTTGTAAACGTTTTTATAGATAAATAATCTAAATAAGAAAAAAGAAATATAAATAACCTATGTCTTACACATAAATAAGATAAAAAAATATGTAGTATGATTTTTTTTTGAAGAAAACATGTAGTGTAATTTTATAAGAAAAAATTAGTGATCAAATGTTCCAAAATTTGAACTAAATAAGTTAACTTTTCTTGTATTTAAGACAATAGAAAGTATATCATACTCATTTACAATCTTTAGTGTTAATAATAAAAATAAA
>JBBPBQ010020323.1:204765-257841 GCA_037974755.1 Cicer yamashitae | reverse complement strand
AATAAAAATAAAACTTCAAATGAAAAATTGATTTAAATAGTTTATTTTAAAATATAAATTTAAGTATTTTATTTATTTTTTACAATTTTTTTGGATAATAAAATTTCAAAAAATAACTAAAATAAAAAGTTATTTTGAAATTTTTTTCATAAAAATCATTTTTAAAATATATTTATTAAAAAAAATAATTTTTATCATATTAAAATCTTTAATAATAAATATTTAAATTATTGAATATTAAAATTGTTATTTTGTATTGATAACAAATAAATTTAAAAAATTTATACTTTGTTAAAATAATTTTTTATAAAAATAAGTTTTAAAAATATAAAATAAAAATTACTTTTTTAAAATCTTAAACGAATGTAGCCTTATTTAGTATTGATGGATTTTTCTTTAGGATGGACGGTGGTCACATATTAAGATTCTGTTTTGGAAAAAGTTTTTTTTTAGGGATGTTTTGGAAAAAGTTGACAAATAAGGAAGGTAAATACAGTATTTAATTCTGTAAATATGAGTAAACTTATTATTATTGTTATTTTTTGTTTTATTTTTTAAAAAATAATTTAAAAAATCTCATAGACGAAGTGAAGCCGGTAATAAAAATATAAATGTGATAATATGTATTTATTTATTTATATATATCAGGTTTGTAGAAGGGGATAGAATGTAGAATAGATAGATTATAGATAGAAGATAGAGAGAAAGCGAAGAAGTTGAGGCGGCGGGTGTGGAGAGGATTGAGGAGTGTTGTTATTATTTATTTATTTATTTATTTATAAATCATTCACAATTAAGTTTGTTTGAGTGAATGAAATGAAATCAATGGCGTCTCAATCCAGCAACATATGGGTATTGTTGGGTCTCGGTTTGGCCGGAATATATGTTTTAACCAGAAAGCTTAAACAAACTGTGAAACAAGATTTGGGTGCTTTCATTCAAAAGCTTCAGTTGCTTCCTCCTCCACCACCTGCTCCTCCCAAAGCTCCTCACCCACTCACCGCCCTCACTTTCGCCATTTCCGACCTGTATTTATTCTTTTCATTATTAATAAATTCTAACCTAACTAATAACTGTGTTGCTGTGAATTCTTCTGATATTCATTTTAATTTCAATTAACAGATTTGACATAGAGGGACATGTGTCGTCGTTTGGACATCCAGAGTGGGCAAGGACTCACGAAGCTGCTTCTTCTACATCTCCTTCTGTTTCTACTCTTGTTGAAGCCGGTGCAACATGCCTTGGTACTACCGTTCTTGACGAATTCGCTTACGGGTATTTTTCTCTTCAAACCCTACTTACCTAGGGTTTATCGCTTTGCTTCCTTTCCGATTTTATCATCATCATATAACAATAATAATTGGCTGTCATTCCCTTTTTTCAGTATCAGTGGCGAAAATAAGCATTTCGGAGCGCCTACCAATCCCGCTGTCCCTGCTCGAGTACCGGGTGGTTCCTCTAGTGGTGCTGCCGTCTCTGTTGCCGCCAATTTCGTTGATTTCTCATTGGGTCAGCTTCTTCGTATCTTTTCACTACTCCTTTGTTGTTTTATTTTTCAATATGCCATGTTCATTTCTGCATCTCAAGATGATTACCAGTCAATTATGGTTTCCGTTGGTTTCTATCCATCTTCCAAAGAATTACCTATTACTTGTTTGTTTATTGGCTGCAACCTTCATTTCATAGTTTTACAATGGAATTCAACTAAACTTTGGGTGATACTAAAAAATATCTGTCGATTTGAATTTATCGACACACTGACTTTGACTAGTGAGCTGACTGTTTTCTGGTTTTCTTCTTTGCGCATGCCTCTGTTTCTTAATATGTCCTTTGGTCTCAATTTTCTGTTTAACCATCTCAAGTCCATCATACAAAATGGTTGGAAGACAGGATATGTCAAATATGACCCCCAAAAAGGGTGAATGAGTTTTGGAATGTGATAAGAACTGGATCAGATTGGGAACAAAAAGAATGTATTATTATTGAATAAACAACAAGAACTCATAAACTTCTGGATTTTCGAGAAATCCAGACTTCCCAATTGCCTAAAAGGGCCAAATTCTATTCAAATAACAAGATAAAGCTCCCCTCTTATTCATAGGCAATGTACCTGATTTATTCCCTCTAACCATACCAGTTTAACAAGGGTGAAGAACCAAGCCACTTAAATACTCAACCAAGATTCCCATTCTACTTGATGTTGGACTTGGGCACCCCATAATACCCAAGTTCCAATCATAATGTTTCGTGGATGATTTGTGATAGGTAAGTAAGGACCACTAAAGTTTAAATGAAAATATTACTAAACAACAATAAAATTTGCAATGTTGTATTAGATTGAATGTTGGATGGTAAAAAAGATAGCTAGAAATTAAGCGCAGTATTTTGCAGAGATGTTATGATGGATGAGTGGCCATACAAAACAAGATAAGATTGGTTTGAGGAACGAAACCGTGAGAGAGAAAGTCATGATAGTTCTCAATGTAGAGAAGTTGGTAGAGAAGGCAAGAATGGAGGATAGGCCATATGGGATGAATCCTATAATTAGAGATAAAGAGACACCAAGGAAAACTCTAAATTGAACCATTAAGAGAAATTTGGTTTAAATGACCGTTCATCAGATATGATTCTTGATGAGACATTATGATCAATCTGTTCAGTTGGCCCTACCTAGTTGGAAAAGACTTTTGTTGTTGTTGGTTGTTCAACTCAAATATTTAGAATGTATTTACTAAAAAATCCAAGCATTTAAATGTTTTTAATGGATTGGTTTTGGGAAATCATCTTTTCCCCCCTTTTCAAAAGCTGTCTTGGGGTGCTGCAATTTTTTTTATTTCTTCAGAATAAGGTAATCAAAACATGCAATTAATTGTTTTACTACATACTTAAAATGATTTTTCTGGCTTTTACATGTTGTGTGGACAAATATATTAATTATTAATGAAAGTGGCCTTTGTAACTTTGAATTTGTTGTTTTACTTTACTTTTATGCACATTCTTGTTGCCTCATAATATGTATATATGTAATATGTACGTTTGAGTATATATTTATAATTTTCTGGTTCAATGTCACTATATGCTGACATGTGAATATGTGTCTGATACAATTGCATCATTGTATATTACAGGCATTGATACTTCTGGAGGGGTGAGAGTACCTGCTGGATTCTGTGGGATTCTTGGATTTCGACCTTCACATGGAGCTGTTTCTCACGTGGGAATCATACCTGTTTCAACAAGTCTGGACACTGTTGGTATGACTGATCCAATTATTTATTCTAGTTTTGTTTATGGGCTTGTGTGTTTAAGTGGCTGCTTTATTTATTTATTTTGAATGATTAGTAATATTTGTATGGTATCAAGATCAAGTGCAAATTTGGATTTAATTACATTTTAGGGATTTATTTAGAATTTTTCTTGGTAAGATTTTGGTTATAAAATATTTGAACACTAAATGGTAAAATAAGCTAATCCACACCGAGAAGAGGATAAAACAGATGTTCTCTTGCAGCCATTTTACATTTGAATTTTCTTCATATAGTTGCTGGCACTTTCATAGATTTTATATACGGAGCTTGTGCTTCTACCATATGCTGCTGTTTTGAAACTTATTTTACCTCCAAAATTCTTTTCAGGTTGGTTTGCAAAGGATCCTGATGTATTGCGTCGAGTTGGGCATATACTTTTACAAGCACCATTTGTAATGCAACGCAGTCCTCGACAAATAGTTATAGCCGATGACTGTTTTCAACACCTAAATGTTCCTCTTGACAGGAGTTCTCAAGTGGTGATCAAGGCCACTGAGAAGCTTTTCGGAAGTATGTTCTTTTGTTGTGTACTTCTTGGCAGTTTAATATAATCCCTAACGTTTTGGTTATCGTCGAAATCTCTCGTCTCAGTTTGTGTGCTGGTGTGCACTTTTCGAATAAGTTGTGCTTGTTCTTGGAATTGCATTCTGTTAATTTTTGTTCGATATCAATTATTTTCAGAGCAAGTATTGAAGCATATAAATCTTGAGGATTATATAAGTTCTAAAGTTCCCAGCTTGAAGGCATATAGCCAGAAAACAAATGGTCAACTGAAATCTTCTTCGTTAAAATTACTTGCCAGTACTATGCAACTTCTACAAAGGTTAGTCGGAAATATCATTATAATTTGCAAATCTTATGGTAAACTTTGAAAGAAAGCAGTGTTTTTTTCAACTTGTCATTTGGTAAAGTTGTTTAACATTCAGCAGTTTTGCTTTGTTTTTGATCTATTCACATTTAATTATGTCATAACTTCTACTTTCAATTAGTATTCCTCATTTTGGGTTTCCTTGATTTATATTTGTTGTGTATTTTGCAATGTTTTAAAAACCAGACCAGACCGGCCAGTTGAACCGGGAACCGGGGTCTGATATGGTTCAGTTAGTTCATATAAACCTTGAAAAACCGGAATAAAACCATTTGAACCAGTGAAAACTGGACGTAACTGGTTTGAACCGGAGCTGGTTTCACAACTGGTCCAGAAAATGTTAATTAAAAACGACTTTTTTTCCTCCTTTCTTTGCTCACTGCAGATCTCGAAATCATAAAAATGTGTAGATTGATAAGTAGGAGATGAGACACATGAAAACATGGATATTTCACTCGTTAAAAACTGAGGCGAAGGAATAGAATAACCTAGATAGCAAAGATTGAGTATGAAAAAATTAGTGGATAAAACATAGGTTGTTGATTGTTAGAGATGAGAAGCAGAAATAGTAATTGTGCGGCGCATAGAAAAATAAGGGAAGGAGGAGATGCTTTTAGGGTTATTAGTCTTCAGATAGTAAAGGTATTGAGCCCGACAAATAGTTAAGGTCCATTATCATTTCTTTGAAAATAATTATTTATTATTTGGTCCATTATCAATTCTTTTAAAACAATTTAAAACATTCTTGTCTTTTTCCTTTTGAACTTATTTATTTTTGTCTATTTGTTTTTGAATTTTATGAGTTTCATTTTATAAATTATGATTTGTATTATTATAATCCGGTTCAACCGATTAAACCATGACCCATAGGTCTCGCTGGTTCGATCTCCGGTCCGATATTTAACACATTGATATTTCAACTGTCTGCCAAAGCCTTGAAATTTTAGTTTGATTTTTTTTTTTGCCACTATTTGTGCAGACATGAATTTGGACAAATGCATGATGAGTGGATGAGCATAGTAAAACCCGAACTTCATCCAGCTGTTTCAGCACAATTGCATGAAAAATTTGAGGTTTCTGAAGTAGAGATTGAAAACTCTAAATCTGTTAGAAGTGAGTTGCGTGTTGCTGTAAATTCACTTTTGAAGGTAATCATTTTACTCTGCTCTCGATTTTTCTTAATTCATTTTGATCTGAAGTCAATCTTCATGCTGCCTCATTCCAATTTTACCTACATTTTTAAAGCTTTTTATTTTACCAGTGGTTTATCATTCTTTCTTTCTTAAAAAAACTGAAGACTACATTCACGGATAAAGAAAGTGCATAGTGGGAGAATTTTAGTTCATGATTGTTAAAAAGTTGTGCTGACATTGGTATTAAATGGGAAGAAACATTTCTAAATACAAGTTACTGAAAATATACTGCACAAAATGCATGCAGATAATTATGGTTGAATATACTAATTCATATGAAGTTTTCTTTCTAATATTTCTTAATATTCTGATAAAGGAAATATAATTGTTCTGAGTTTAATATATTTTAATGCTCTTAAGGACGAAGGAATTCTGGTGATCCCTACTGTAGCTGATCCTCCTCCAAAATTAGGTGGAAAGGAGTTCCTATCTCAAGATTATCAGAGCCGTGCATTGAGCCTGCTAAGTATTGCTAGCATATCAGGTTGCTGTCAGGTGGCGATTTCTCACCTTCATGAAACTTGCTTATTGATATCATTGCACTCTTTGCTTGACTTTCATCAGTGGTAGAACATACCACTATGCACCAAATGGGCAATCTTCAGTAATAGTGGTTGCAATACATCTTTTATTCATATTCTCTTAATTAATCCTTTCAGGTCACAATACCATTGGGATTTTATGACAAGTATCCTATTTCAGTGTCTTTGATAGCCCGGCATGGTGGTGACCGCTTTTTGCTGGACACACTAAAGACCATGTATACAATTCTCCAAGAGCAGGCTGATATTGCTGCCACAAGTAAATCATCAAAAAATGTTGTCAGCAAGGAACAATCTGCTGAGATTGCCAAAGAGAAGGTATTGCTGTAAATACATCAGATAAATTCTGCAGTTACCTATCTTTAAAACTATAACTATCTTTAATTTTTAGTCCATGCACTTCTCAGCCGTCTCTTGGGTTTAGGTGTTTAGTTTGTTTTTCCTACATTCACGTTGAATTTGTGTATTTCAGCTAATGCTGATATGTATATATGGTTTTGTTACATTAATTTTGTATAAGCCTCTACCTAAATGGCAAGTGTCTATTATCTCTCTTTTGTCGGCCCACCTTTCATACATAAGACATTTACTTTGGAAACAGCTTATCAATTCTTTTCATGGTGTGCTTTTAACTTTTTCCTGGAGAAACCATATATCTGGGTTATCATTACATTTTGTGACATTCATAAGCTTCTCCATGTCAAATGTAGAGTTGATTTTTTTGGGTGTTATAAATTATAACTTATCCTTGACTTTCCCTTGTAACTTATGTTCCCCTTTTATTTGAGTTAACTATCTTTTCAAATAGAGATGGAATTTTCTTGACTCTTGAGGTATCAGCATTTACTAAATTGTTATCAGAAAAGCTGCAACTATCATATAATTACCATACTTTTTATCTAGTTCTTTCCAAGAATATTGGCAATTCGACATTTTTTAGCATGTTCTCTGCATTTTTTCATTAAGATGCATCTGTTAGTTTTTCTGATCAAGTGTCAGTTCCTTTTTTGCTTGTTCTTCTCCTTGCTCATTATTTGTGCGGTTCATCATTCAATGATTCAGGGAAATCAAGCCTATAAAGATAAGCAGTGGCAGAAAGCCATTGGTTTTTATACCGAAGCTATTAAACTCTGTGGTGATAACGCAACATACTACAGTAACAGGGCTCAAGCGTATCTAGAACTTGGCAGGTGCGTTTCATTTTTTTGCTATTTTTATTAGAGTTTCCTGCCAACTAATGGATTTTTTCTCTGTTAATCCAGTTATCTCCAAGCTGAGGCAGATTGTACAAAAGCAATAAGTCTTGACAAAAAGGTGACCTTTATCTTCAAAGAACTTTCTCTTGGAGGTTTATGGCATTGTATTGATTGATGATTTTGTCATTTTAGATATGACAAGCTAGCTTGTCATCATTCCAAATATATATGTTTGATGCAAATGAAGAAAATGAGTTGTAAATCAGATCCAACAGTTTTTGTCCTTAGATTAATTAAATATACTCCAATTGTGAAGAATATTAAAATAAGAAGAAAATGAGAAAGAAATAGATTCATGGGTATGCATGGAAATGCAAGGAAAAGATATTTCCTGGTATTGTTCAATTTGTACACTTCTTACGAAGTTTCTGAAAATAGTTCACATACCTGATTATTGTATATTTTTTTGAATGAGATAACAATAAGCATTTTTCAGTGACGTCTTCTCATTATTCTTGTTTTAACCAGAATGTGAAAGCCTACTTTCGTAGAGGCACAGCTAGAGAGATGCTTGGCTACTACAAAGAAGCAATTGATGGTAAGATCTCTCACTCTCAAATTTGTTCATATTTTCATTTCTTGGAGAAAATTGAAGAGGTTCTCCTTCCTTTTTGGTAAAAGTTAGTCTGTTTCTAAAATGATATAAAATTTAACTTGACTCTCACTTATTAGGTTTAATTTGATCCATTGCCCATGTTTTAGCTGATTTTTGTTTTTGGCCTGTAGTATTTCTTCTTTTAACTTGTCATTTGTTACGGGAACTTAGAAAATCATGTCTGGCTGGTGATTGTGCTGTTCAATAGTTTGAATTATTTGTCATGAAATTTGGTGTTTACCGGCACAAATTAGACAACTGCATGTTAACGGGGTTTATATTCTTTTATCCTCATCACTGTTCTCATTTACATTTGAAGATTATAGAATTTCAAATGTATATACACTAATTAAAGATTTGGCATACAGATTTTAAATACGCCCTTGTACTTGAGCCAACCAACAAAAGGGCTGCTTCAGCTGCTGAAAGGTTGAGGAAGTTATTTCTGTAGGCACATAATTGGGAATACAAGTTTTGAGAGCTGAATAATTGGTCTTTGTTGGAGGACACAAGCTGATGCATGGTGCTGGTATTCATGCCTAGTGATAATTGATGAGTTTCAAGTTACAATTATCATACAGGAGGAATCTGATTTGTGGTTTCTGAAAGATATGATATTGATTCTTTTGTCATTCGGGGCTTGGTAATTTATACCTGGAAACCAGAATGTATCCCAATTTTGCTTGAGGTAAATATTTATTAGGATTGTAATGTCAGAGTGAGGTGAATGCTCTTTTGACAATATAGCTCAGGATTCAGCTGTGCATTTTATTGTACTTCACGGGATTTTAGTCTTTGCTCAAGTACTTTCATTTGTTAGTGCTTTTAGTTATTAGTTATATGTTACCGACTTTAAGAGACAAGTTGTACGCTTAATTTGTTTACTGGTGCTTTGCAGTAGGAAAAAGGTATACCCACAACCGCATGCTAATAGTAAGTTATGTTAACGATAAGAAATATTCTTCTTTCTTGGTGGATTTTAGCGTGGGATCTTCGCAAGTTTCACAAGTAATAGAATTCTTGATTTTTATCCACTACATTCTGTAATTATTCAATTAAAAAACATTCTTGTAACGATAACTAATAACTGGGGTTCCTATCACTTACACTATCCCCATCATCAGATCTGATTTGACCAGAAGGTCTGAGGGCGAATAAATGATGGGAATATTTTGTTTAATATTTTTCCACTAAAATAATAAATTTCAGTAATTTAATATCTTTTTTTAATAGTAATATTTTTCGATATTATTTTTAAATAATAAGTATAAACAGAAGCTCGTCCAAAAAAAAGTATTAGTAAAAGTTTTTTATTACTAAACTAACAATATCTGAAATCGTTTACTTTAAAAATATTGGAATTTTCTGGACATATACTAGTGTAGATTTTAAATTTAGAAAGACGCTTCATAGGCAAATAATAAAGTTTGACTGTTATTTCTGAGGCCCTAGTATTTATCTTGATCATATACAAATAATTACTTATATAACATAGGATTTAATTTGTAAATACCAACGATCAAATAATTTTGTTGAGTTTTTTTTAACCAAAAAAAATGTGTTGATTTTTTAGGAGATATTTTGGAAAGTAATTTAAAATAGTGACAATATGGATTGGTGTGATTGGATTGAATTCATATGTAAAAAAAATGTATACATAAGTGTATAGAAATTAATCTTTTATACTATATTTTTTTTCTTCATGAATCTGCTATACTAGGTCTCAATTAAATATAACAAATTTTTATTCTATTTACTGATGTTATTACCTTTCATGAAATAAGTTGTCATAAAGAACACTTTTGAAACTGTATTTATATATTGAAAATATTAATTAAATGTCTTGAGCTCACTGTACATTGAATATAGAATAAAAGAATGTTAACATAATAAATATTTATTAGAGGTAACATGATTATTGTCCTGAATTGAAATCCAAAATTTCAAAACTTGTTTTTATTAAAAAAGTCTCAGAGTAAAAACGAGAATTTAAAAACAATTTAGAGATTTAATAATAATTATGTCACCTCAAATTATTGTTGTTATATTAATTTTTTTTTTTCATTTTATATGTAATGTTAAGAAGAAAATATTAAAGATTATTAAAATCAAAATGATAAAGGAGAAAAATAAAATATAATTGAAAAAAAATGTATTTTACCAAAAAAGGCCGATATTGAAATTGAAATAGACCACGAACCTCCTAGTTGCAAAATGTAATGTTATGATTGCAGCACCTGTTACATTGAAATTATATGGGTGACGATATAACTTTGTACTTTAAAGGTGTGTTTAAGAGTGAGTTTTAAAGGAGAAAATTCGAAATGATTTTTTTTAAAAAAGAATAAAGAACTGAGGAAGCTATGAAATATTTTTTAAAATAAACGAAGTGGAAGTGGAATTGAGATGTTATATGATCATTTATTATCATGTTGTTTTTGAAGTTTTTTAATATCTCAAATATATACAAAATAGTCTTCTCCTTTAAAACTCAACTCTCAAATAGACTTTAAGAGTAGGTTTGAATGGTGTAATTAGAAATTTTAAGAATCATAGACAATTCAAATGTTCCAATTAAATTCATTTTATTTTTAAATTGTGTTTAGATAAATGAATTGTAACTTTAAAATGAGCAATTTTTATAAATTTTAAAACTATTGGAGCAAAATTGAAAACTAAATGTACGCCAAAATTGAAAATTTGAAAATATTGAAGGACTATTTTGCAAATTTTATGGGTCAATTTAGAAAATTAAAAAAAATTAGGGGCTAATTTGCAAAAAAAAACGACTAATTTGCAGATTTTAAAATATATTGGTCAAAATTATAAACTTGAAAGAATAATAGCGACCATGATTCATATTTTCTAAAGTAAAGAAGGATTTTGATTTTCTTAGGTTTTATGTGGTATTTGAAATTTTCTAAATTTTGTTTTGACAAAACACTTCATAAAATCTCTTTATTGTGATATTCTATAAATTACATAGAAGGTTTTGAATTTTCTTCAAAAATTACATTATTTCAAAAAAATCTCTCATCCAAATGCATTATAAGTACAACTGTCAATTTCACAAGCCTCCTAATTATTAGCCGTAGACCACATATTGGAGAGGCCAAAAATTTCATAGTTTAAAAGGCCCCAAAAAAGGAAAGTTCCCAAAACTAAAAAACCCCTAAAATTTTGTGGGTCTATAGGCCCACTATTTCAAAAACAAAATGGATATTTTTTTAAAAAATAATTTTTTAACTTTTTTTTTAATATTTTCTTTGAGAAATAAATTCTTTTTCTCAAAATTTTTCGATAAAAAATTTTGATTTTTTTTTGATAAAAAAAGATTTACAACTTTTTTTTAATTTTTTTCTCGAAATTTTTTGATTCCAGAAATAAAATTCAATTTTTTCAAGAAAAATAATTTTTTGATTTTGGTTATAATTTTTTGAGAAAAAAATGATTTAAAATTTTTTTGAGAAAAATAAATATCAAAAAAAATCTGAATTAATAAAACATTGGGCCTATGAGCCTAACTTAAAGTCCATAAAAAATAATAAAATAATGGACCGGGGTCTTAAAAATTTATTTCAATAGGGGGCCTAATATTAAAGGTATAAGATTCTTGAAAGGAGGTTTGAAAATTTGGGGCTTTATTGAGAGCTTTTAAGTCTATAAGAAAGAAGAAAGTGGAAAGAGAGAAAAAGGTGAAAAATAATGTGAAAAGATAGAAAGATGTGAAAAATAGATACGTTGTATTGTTTGTTATAAGAAAAGAGTGAAGAATGATATTATTTTTTAAAGGACAAATATGCCCTTAAACCAATTTGTTTTCTTATTCCTATTTAATTATTTATTACTTATTTTAAGTTTCAAATAATTTAGTTTATTTTACTTTAAAATTAATTAATACTTCATATGATCCCCAACTTACCCAACTTGTGGGTTAATTTTTTTCAACTCTCTCCTACATAGCCGTTGACGTTTTATCTCATAAAAGAAGCAATACAAGGTATGCAATGATCCACAACAAAAAAGGCAACATCACCGTTACCATTCATGACTTGATTTGAATTGCTGCTTGGCCATGGTAGAGAGTGTTGTTTATTAAAATAAATATGGTAGAGTGTGTTGGGCAAAAAGAGAAACCAGGGTAAAGAAACAAAAAGTTGGTGGGTTCCACGAAGTTTTGGTTTCTCTTCTACTTTTCTTCTGTGTGTGGTACTTAACAGGAGAGTGACTCATTTCTTTCATACTTCTCTCGCGTCTAAATCAGCAAGTTCTCTTATATTTTTTGTGGTTGTCTGTTTAAACTTAGACGACAACTCTCTTATTAGATTGTGTAGGAGGTCGAACTCGAGAATGTTTAATTCGCTTCTCTAATCCTGATTGAAAAAATTGAATATGAAATAAATGTAAATAAAATTAAAAAACGAAAAAGCAAAAACTGTAACGGAAATTTCAAAGATGAATGAAATTTCTAATAGATATTTTTCAATATTAGAAATTACATTTTTGAAATTTCCAGGAGATTCAATCAGAAATTTAACTATACATAATGATGTTTTTTCATCCCCACTTCAAAAAAAAAATGTTAGAAAAAATAAAATAAAAATCCAAAAATAAAAAGTTAAAATAAATAAAATAATAATAAGCATATTCGATAGAGTAAAATTAACTACTCGAAATTTAAAAGTACAAATTTTCGATAGAGTAATATTAATTATCTGAAATTTCAAGGCACAAAGTTAAGTAAAAATAATGTATCAAAAATTTTGTTGAAATTTCTACACTGCATATTTGGGAGAAAAAGAATATTTATCGAAAATTTTAGTGAAGCTAAGATTTTAGAGTAATTTTTTATTATCATTAATTTATTAAAAATTAAAAGAACAAATTTAAATTTTTAATATTTTGAGGGGTATAAGTTGAATTGAGTACAAAATCCAACTTTCTAAGGTTTTCCCTCTTTCTCAGTGGACAATCCCACGACGCCTGAAACAAACAAATAGGGCTTTAAACGGGTTAAGCCCAAAGTTGCTTCTGCGAAGAGAAGAGAAGAGAAGAGAAGATGGTGCTTCAGACCGAACCTGCTAAGCTAAGGTGGGGAGAATTGGAGGAAGAAGACGGTGAGGATCTTGATTTTCTGTTACCTCCACGTCAGGTGATAGGGCCTGACCATAACGGAATCAAGAGCGTTATTGAATACAAATTCGATGATGATGGTAACAAGGTTAAGATCACAACTATCACTCGCACTCGCAAACTCGCCAACGCGCGTCTCAGCAAACGCGCCGTAGAGCGTCGTTCGTGGCCTAAATTCGGCGATGCCGTCCAGGAAGATGTTGGTAGCCGCCTTACTATGGTCTCCACTGAAGAGATCCTTCTCGAACGCCCTAAACCTCTTGGTCTTTATCTCTCTCTTTCTTAATCTATATTTTTATTATTCTGTGATGCTATCTTAAACCCTCAAATTTGTAGGTGTTACAATTACTAGACTAATTTCAATATCACTATCAATATTATGCAAATGCATCGCTTCATGATTAAAGTCGTTAAATTAAACAATGTAGGAGTTAATTCTTAACCAAAGAATGACTGGATTGGACTTGTCAATTAATAGAATTATTGAATTGGTCTACTTTGCATTTCAATTTGCTTTTGTGATGCTATCATATGAATTACTGGGATTTTTCACTTGTATAGGACACTAAAAGGGTTCATGAAGTTAGTTTAGGTGTCTTAATTAATTTCCCTTTCATTCTAGTCTATTGGAGGATTAGTCTATTGATGTCATGATATGTAATGGTAACTCTGTATCTGCAATTATTAACAGGTTCCAAAAATGAAGATCCAAAAGCTGTTGACCCATTGTCACAATTCCAAAAAGGTGCTGTTCTTATGGTTTGCAGGACTTGTGGGAAGAAGGGTGACCATTGGACTTCAAGGTGTCCATATAAGGATCTCACACAGCCATCTGAGGGGTTTGTTGATAAACCTCCAGCAACGGATGCTGCTGCAGCTCCAGCCGGTTCGACTAAGGGTGTATATGTACCTCCCGGCCAGAGAGCTGGTGCGGAGAGGACTTCTGGGTCAGACATGAGGCGGAGAAATGATGAGAATTCTGTTCGGGTAACCAACCTCTCGGAGGACACAAGGGAGCCTGATTTACTTGAGCTGTTCCGACCTTTTGGTGCTGTGAGCAGGGTCTATGTTGCTATTGATCAAAAGACTGGCATGAGTAGGGGCTTTGGCTTCGTCAACTTTGTCAGCAGGGAAGATGCTCAGAGGGCTATTAACAAACTCAATGGATATGGCTACGATAATCTCATCCTGAGAGTCGAATGGGCCACCCCAAGAACAACCTCCTAAGTATTGGGTGCTATTGAGTTCTGCCCCCCTTTTCCTTTTGAAGGTCTATCTGTTTTTGTAATCTTAGTTCTGGACCATCTGTTTTCTTTTATCTGATTTATTATTTGAAAGTAAACATCCACTCAAGATCACTTGTTGGTAATTGATGATAATCAGGTTGGCATTCTTCTCTTTTTATACTTACACAGAAGAATATGAGAAAATGGTTTTGATATTACTTTTCCCCCTACTGGTTAACTCTATCTATGTGTTTCAGTAAAAGCAAAACAGTTACTTGTTTTCTTTGCTGACGTAGTTGTTATTTACTTCTTTGTCTGAGAGATGTGAAATTTGAATCCATATCCAGGTATAGCCAACAAAGGACTGACTTGGTTGGTTTGTTGCTGTTCCAACATTTATTTTTCCAGCAGTGACTACTGTTACCAGGAAAGACCAACTCTTCACAGTAGTTCCTACTTGACATTTGATTGTCATCGTTTTGTTCATTCATTTCCTTTATTAGATAAATACATTAGATACTATAAAGGGGCATCCAACTTGTAAGCGAGGTTGCATTCCTCTTTTCTCTACCTAAAATACTGCTGCTGGGCTTAAAATTTTGTTGATTTCTTCAATGTCCTTGCTAAGTTGACAAGACTTTGATTCTATGAATCCCATTTCACTCTACATCGTTTGTATATTTGGATTTTCTGATTGGTTGTAGGCATGGTTTTGGTGGTCAATTCCGGATAGTGTTTAAGGAGATCATTCCTATTTGATCATTTTTAGACAAATGACATAAATATTACTTTAAAATTCGTGAGTGTTCACAATTAGTAATAAAAAGTCATAAGTTTTAATCAAAACATACATTTAAATACTCACAAAAATCAAGGACACAGAAGGTTAAGTCTGTCCAACATTTAAAGAAACAAAATATTAAAGGAAGAGAAGGAAACATTTGAAGTAACAAGAGATTTTTTTTTAAGGACAGACAAGAAGAAAAACAAATAACATGAAGAAAAAAAAGAACGAGGAATGAAGGAAACTGGAAACAACAGAGAGGAGGAAACAAGAACATGGTGGCGGGTGGACGAGGTGCGCAGAAAATGGAACGCAGGGATGCTAGCTAAAAAGGGAAGCTCGCGAAAAAGAAAATAAGACACCTCTATGTGTTCTCTGCGAACACATAGAAGAGAAGAATGCAGGGCTCACGGAGAAAAAAAAAAAATCTAAAACACCCCACTAATGTGTTAAATTATTAAATGTTTTGCACCCTTATTTGATTACAATATATTTTATTTCTTTGGTCTGGATAATTTGTAGTTTTTTCCCTAGCTTTGAGGAGTTTATACATTAAAATCTCAATTTCTTTTGTGCGTTTGATTTGTTTAGGTGTGAATATCACTAGATAAGAACGTGTATTAGAGTGCGACGAACTGACTATACTATTCCTGAATATGTAAGTGAAACAAAAATAATAAAGAATAAAATATTAAATTGAACAAATTATCAACATTATTATAATTTTAAATGCTTTGTGTAAGAGTTGGACATACTGGTATTTTAAACACTTTCCATTTTATAAAACTAGACATGGAATTGAACTCCATTTTCAAACATGAAAGATGATAATTGAAATTGAAATGTCTAATTACGATTCCAAAACTCAATTCAAAATCTGTTTCCATACTCCGAACTTATCTGAAAGTATTCTGTGGAGATATTTCCACCTAAAGTACGTGTAAACTAAGTATATCCGCATCATCTAATACTTTGCTTTGACAAATAGAGATTATCATCTCAGTCAAATGCCAAAAGCTCATCCAGCTGTTCCTCTGTCCAATGCGGAATTGAACTTTTCAGATTCACGATCTCCTTATGTGTTTCCAAGTGATTTTTCCTTCCAGTTTCCTGAATAACAGATATATGTGCTGAGTTTGTTGAGGAACTATTGGCTTGAGCAACCCCCACCAGATTGTCTTCTTCGCCCAATCCAGGATGGTTTTGTTGGTCTTCCATCTCAATTTCAAGCTCGGCATCACAAGTGACTTCGAAAGGTCCAGCATCATCCTGTCTCGGTGATAAGTTTTCTTTATTTGAAACAGTTCTTTGGTTTCGCTCATCTCCATTATCAGAGTGACAGCTACTTGAAACCAAAATTTCATCCCTTTGTTTACTATTATCTGCTAATTCTCTAATCCTTGAATCTACTCCAAGATTATTCAGGATCCCTTCAGTTCTTTCATGTGGCAGAGGGAATGCACTGTTCAGTGGCATCCACGACTTTTCATGTGTTTCTGTTGCAAAGAAAGCCGATTAATAAGCATACAAACTTAGTAATTAGTACTGTGAATGAACGGGACAATTTTTATTCTTCTAGTGAATGCAAGGAGATCTATCAAAAGGAACATGAGCCATATAAGTGCATTTTAACTATATACCTGCCCTGCTAGTAGGTGTAGTTAGTTTGACCGATATTTGTTCTGATGGAGGTCCGCTGTCCTTGGAAAAGACCTGTATAGAATGAAACAAGCTATAAGCACACAAACAAATACCTGCCAGCGGATCTCATTCATCAATCAATTAAGGAAGAAACAAATTGGGTCTAGAACCAATTCGACCGAAATGCTATCACCATTTTTTCAATACAATTTTCCAAGTTTTTAATTAGAAGAGCAAATGATACAGACAAGACTACATTCAGTTCAGCACAATTAAAATTTGTTAGCAAACATGCTGCAACTCTTCATACCTGGCAGATAATGAAATTGAAAAAATGAAATGTCAAAGCAAAGCAGAGATAATTACCCCATACCTTGATTATGTTGCTCAATGTTATATTTAGATAACAAGTAAAGCCATTAGGAGAAAACACAGCGACCTGCATGCAGTATATTTATCGGTTTTGTTGATTAAAAGGAAAAGGAAAATAAAAATTGATGAACAAAAACAGGCTAGGTAGTAAGGGAAAGGAAAGAACCTTTTGGAGAAGTAAAACAGAACCAACAGTTATATCCTTTCCAAAATTTCCTTCAGTGAAAACCCTGCGATAAACTGTAGCACCAACAGTGCCCGTAGGATCCTGAAAACAAACACTTAAGTCATCACAAAGAAAAGAAACACCAAAATACAAGGCAGCAGCATAATTAATTGAATAAAAAAGCACCTTTAGGGTAATCGTCATGTCTCCAAAACCATTGGGAGTGCATGATTTGATAACAGCAACGACACGATCAACTCTTCCTTCACCGTTCAGATGCTTCTTGATCGAGCTCAAAGGCGTAGCAGATGCTACATCCACTGTAGCAACAGTTGAATTCGAGACAGTTTAAATTAAACTGGAAAGTGAAATTAATTAAATAATTAATTAACCTACCTTGAGAAGAACGAAGAAATTGCAACGCAGAAAGCCAGGGATTGGCGGTGAAATCGCGATCAGTGTCGTGGGCATTTTGGAGGGCGCGGCTTACGAATTCTTGAGTGGGAAGGAGGTTGGATACAGCTAGGGTTCTGCGTTGCATCATGGCGGATTGAACAGCACCGGCAGGACCGGGAATAAGAGGAGAATCGGAGGTGGTTGGGGTTTTGTTGTTGCAAGGGCGGAGAAAGTTGGAGAGATCAGACTCGTCGATGTCAAGAGCTTCCCAAGGTTCCAATTCCATCTTTACCAAAATCAATTCAAATTCACATTACCCTCGCGCGGGACAAAACTCTTCTTCACTATTTTTCTTCTTTTTCTCTTCGGCTGCCCCGCACCACGCATCATCTAAAGCCCTCAACCTCGCCCTCTCATTAAATTTTCAAAATTGCTACCAACACCCCCTAAATTACTACCCACATCCCTTTTATTTTTTTAAAAAAAAAAAGAAAATTTCAATTTTGCCCTTGTCTTTATTATTGTAACCTAACCCCACCTTCTTCATCTTCATTCCTTCATCTTCTTCCTCATCATCTTCATCCTCTTCATTCAAAAACCCAGAAGCATTCAAAAACCCAGAATCCCTCATCAACTTCAGTCATCATCAACTGCATTCCAGGTTCTTTATTCATCATCAACTTCATTCTTCAACAATTTCATTGCATCTTCTTCCTCTTCAATCATTACTTCACCAAAATCAAGTAAGCATCATCCCTGTTTTTGTTGTTCATTATT
This sequence comes from Cicer yamashitae, assembly GCA_037974755.1. NCBI lineage: Eukaryota > Viridiplantae > Streptophyta > Magnoliopsida > Fabales > Fabaceae > Cicer > Cicer yamashitae. Next base: position 239,584 of record JBBPBQ010020323.1, on the reverse strand, counting down.
GTAGTTGTTTCTGTTTTTTATTATGAACGAATTGCCTGAAACCCTTTGCCTGAAACCCTAAAACCCTGTTGTTGCCATTGTTGATTCTGATTAAAACGCATTGTTGAAAACACCCAGAAACGTATGTGAACTTAGTTCACGTACGTGAATACATTTTCAGAAACTGAAGAAAGTACGTGAAATGAATTCACGAACCATGTTCGTGAACTGAGTTCACATAAGGTGTACGTGATCTCAGTTCACAAACATGGTTCGTGAATTCAGTTCACGAACCTGGTTCGTGAATTCATTTCACGTATGATACTGGGATTTGCTGTTTTGATATTTAATATGCTTTTGTTTGTGCAGATATGGTTCGCACAATGTATACCGATATAGAGGGACGCGCTGTAATCAATGAGGGTACCTCTAATGTTGACGGTCGTGTTCGGCCGACTGCTTCGGCTCGGGCACAAAGACGACGAGTAGTGCGGCAACAGGAAGAAGCCGTACCGGAAGCACCAGCGGGAGCACAACTGGAAGCAGAACCGGAAGCCGTACCCGAAGCACCAGCGGAAGCACAACCTGAACCACAATCCGACGCATATCCTGGTGGTCCGATTGATTGTTCTGTACTTAGGACATTTGGCGATCATGTGGCAACCCGACTTTGGGGTGGCGTGGTAATTTTATCAATGAAATTAAATTAAATTTTTAATTGTTTTTGTTTTAATGTGTTTTAAATTATATTTATTTGGTTAACTAATTTCATGATCGTGGCGAATTAAGGGTGTTTAGCAATGGGAAAAAATTAAAAGAAGGTGTTATTGAACACCCAGAGGTTGAGCAACTGGTGAAAAGCTCAGGGTTATTTTCTTTGCTGAAATGCAGCTATGAAATGATCGACAAAGGGATCATTTCAGCATTCGTAGAGAGGTGGCATCGTGACACTAATAGCTTCCATCTTCCCATTGGGGAGATCACGATTACTCTTGACGATGTCTCCTCTCTGCTGCATATCCCCATCACAGGTGCATTCTTCACTGTTAATGTATTTAACAAGGATGAGGGTGCAGATATACTTGTTGAGCTACTCGGAGTTAGTCATGCTGTCGCCTATGCTGAGTTTAATGTCACGCGCACACCCTCAGTTCGGTATAGTTGGTTACTAGATGCATACCAGCAGCGGTGTCGTGACCAGCAGTGGCAGATGGCTGATAGGGCATTTCTTCTGTTTTTGGTCGGTTGCACACTTTTCAGTGATAAGAGTGCCTATGCAGTCAGCGTTGCATATCTTGACTGCTTCCGAGACCTCAATGCTTGTGGGGGATTTGCATGGGGTGCAGCTGCTCTTGCTTATTTATACGACAATCTACGTGAAGCCAGCATGCATCAGACCCGAACTGTGTCAGGGTATCTTACACTGTTACAGGTAAACTATATGGTTGTTTATTGTATTAATAATATCTAATATTAATTATTCTAAACTAATGATATGTTATTATATTTGTGCAAGCGTGGGTCTATGAGCATTTTCCTACATTATGTAGAGATTGTTGTAGACTTTCTCCGAGTTACGTTGAAGACTACCCCAGAGCACTTAAATGGAAGCCAAAACGGGATAAAGGTTTGGTGCTTCCATTTAGGAAAGCTCTTGATGACATTGTTGCTGAGGAGGTCTGTTGGACACCATACGAGGCCCACCGAGTGAAGCGACCCTTTGAAGAGGTTTCTTTATTTCGAGGGTGGATACGATGGGGTCCGAAGGTGTATGCTCATCTGTCAGACAGGGTATTGCGTCAATATGGACATGTCCAAACCATTCCTGACTCACCGTTAGATATAGTGGGTCGGACGACAACCCCAGAGGAAATGGACATCATGTTTACGCAGTATGCTGTGCATGTAGTAGATGCTGGTGCATTTGGGCAGGGACATGTCCTCTGCTCGAATGATTACATGGACTGGTTCTGCAGAATTTCACATCCATACATCATTCATAGAGAACCAGCCCAGGAAGAACCAGTCGCTCATGCAGGTGATGCAGAACCTGCCACTCATGCAGCTGATGCTCCTGATGCCGCCGCTGATGCCGCCGATGAAGTCGTTGCCGTAACGGTATATTAATTTTGCATATTTTATTTATTCATATTTTATTTTAACTACATTATATTTATTTTAACTACATTATATTAATTTATTTTATTTTTTATTGCAGCGTCGAGTTATAGAAATTGCTGAAGAGCTCCTTGGTCGGCAACTCGTATTACTAGATGGCATGGCACTGGTTAATGAGTTAATAATGATGATGCGAAATCAAAGGGGTGGTGGTAGAAGAGATTGGTCTAACACAGTACCGTATCGTAGGAGAAATAGACGGAATTAGGAATTAGGAATTTATTTTAATATTTTGGATAACTTATGATATGTAATATTTTGTAATTTTTTAGGTATATTTTGGATATATACTATTATGGATAACTTTGGATATTTAATATATTAATTTTCAGTTATATTATAATTTTTAAAATTTTTAGTTATATTTAATATTAAAATTTTTAGTTATATTTAATATTATAATTTTTAGTTATATTTAATATTATAATTTCCAGTTATAATTTTTATCATGTAAAAAAATTATTTACAAGAGTGTTTAAAAATGTTAAATAAATTACTCCAATTATCGTTTCATATCATATGTCAGATCAAACAAGTTTTACAAATGTTCATATCATGAATCAAGCAAGTTTTACAAATGTTACAACATAATCAGTTTACAACATATTCATCTGTACTGCATGGAAATGTCCTCAACCAATGTTGCATGAGATCACTGTAAATAAACTCCCACTGTCGGGCTTCTTCAGTGCAATATTTTCTCCACATATTACTTACTGGTGGTATAGGAGAATTTGACTTTAAGTAAACCTGTTAACAAAAGAAACAACCATAATTAATACCTGTTAAAATGTCAATTCTAAATGGAAATATTAAATAAGTATAAGTAGCACAATTAATACCTGCACAAAATGACAGTTCTTAACAAATGCAACAACTATGATACGATGATCTGACATAGATATTGGTGGTGGAGTTCTAAGTGGAAAAAATGTTTGAGATTGGTTAAGTGATAATGCGACGAAAACCAAGTTAAATTTCGAAGCAATCACATATCTCATTTCTGGAAGTGTCATCCAATTATCCATAGTTGCAAGTTGTTCAACATACACACTTTGTATAAGTTGTTGAACAAAGAGTTGTCCACCATATATTCTCTCGTAATGAGACATGAACTCTTGAAGCTCTACAACACACTCTTGCTAATAAATGCCCAAGAGTTCTCACCCATTCCAAGTAAACCTGCAACTGCACGATATCCACAATTACCATCCTCGCCGACATCAATAATGTCATCTATGAATTTATGAATTTCAACCGGCAACCAATCGCTGAAGAGGAGAACTCTTGGTTGTTGAACTTTGCTAACTGATGGTCGAGGTGTGAGCTTTTTGGCTGATGATCGAGGTTGCTGTACTTTATTAGATGTTACAGTGCTACATGCATTTGTGCCACTGCACCGAACGCTTGCATCCACATACTCCCACCAAGATGGATCACGCTTGGTTGATTTATCTCTTTTTGATATCTTACTTTTGCCTTTTTTGGGTGCACCCTTAGTTTTAACCTTGTCAACCGGTGGACACATCGACGTAGTCGATGGATACGCGATCTCTCGTAATTTACCTTTAAGTGCAATTTTGCCAGGTACATCAAGTTCATCAAACTTTTTCACAATCACATCTATTTCATGTTTCACAGATAATTCTGAAGGTTTACCCGATCCATCATCATGAAAAGTTAATTTAGTCCACCAAACATGAATAACGTCTAACGGGATGGAACGGGGGATCATACTATACCTGGTTATTTCACATGCACAAGGTAGACCATGTGTTCTCCTAATTGTGCAACGACATTCAGACTTATCTATACCTACATACTTCACGCGATCATACTCTGCCGCAATGTGATCTATTGCATTTTTTGACACAACACCACGCAAATTGGCATACAATCTGTTACTATGTCGATGAACCTTTTGAATTATGCTCCTTTCAAATGATGCTATTATCTCACTGTGTTGTAGTACAATCATGCTATTGATGGTTTCCCAAACACTGCATATATCACCAATGCTGTCTTGTAATATTCTTTTCAAACTCCAGTGCGCCGACTCAACCCTTTGTGTTGTGGTGTTCCCAAAGTGCATAACTCTATTTGTCCACGCCTCAACAAATCTTTCTTTGTGAGGAATTAACCATTGGTCATGTACATAATCATTAAAGATAGAAGAGCTACTACAAATTCCTTCAAAGATAGCCAAATTCATGTAGTACTGAGCCTCATCATAACTGTAAACAAGAGCCTCCCATGCCTCCATTATTTGCACCTGCTTCTTTTTTGGAAACACAGTCATCTTGCACTTGGCTTTGACATTCTTGCATATATGAAACAAGCATAATAAATTCATTGCTTTTGGAAAAACATATTCAACTGCGTTCATCAAAGCAAGGTCTCTATCAGTAACGATGACTTCAACTTCACCACTTGTAATCTGTTCTTTCAACATTTGTAGTGCCCACGTAAAATTATCAGCACGCTCAGACTGTAGATACGCAAATCCCACACAAAATGTCATTTCAGTAGATGTAACACCAATAATTTCAAGTAATGGCATGCGATACCTACATGTCTTGTATGTGCTATCCATAATCAACACTATGTGAAAATTATTTACAAGAGTGATAGCGTATGGATGAGCCCAAAATATGTCCCTCAACTCATCTGAACCCTCAACCTTCCTATATCGATAAATGTATTTGTCGCGTTCCATCGATGTCAAAAGATGTTGCATTTATGTTCTATTACCTCTAAGTGATGAACGATATGCTTGACGTGCATTGTAAACTTGTTTTATTGTCGTCAAACTTTTAACATTATGATCCTTCAGTGTCATCAATATGTTTCTAGGTTTGATCACGTTCTTCGTCATATCACCAAGTACAGTTTTCTCTTCCTGAGACAATCGGCCTAAGAAAGCATGACCAATCAGTTTTTTAGCCATTTCGTGGTTATGGACACCACATATTACATGCAGATACCACCCATCACCAACACGTCTTCCTCTCAATCTAAATGGGCATTCACATTTTCTACTCCAAGTACTTCTCGTAAGGTTAGGATTCTTCCAAGGTCTATATTTACCGCTTCTTTCACAACCAAGAATTAATTTTGTCTTTGTTCCTGGTCGTGCTGTCGCAGTTTCAGATCTAAAAATAACAACGACAATTCCATTTTCCCTTCCAACATTTCTAGCCCATTTCAATAAATCATCTCGCGTTTCAAACATCGTTCGGTGCTAAACTCATCAGTCAAATCAACCATAACAGGTTCACCTCCGTTGTTCATACCGTATTCAATTTCAGGTTCAACACCATCATTCATTGCATCAAAATCATCATACATTTCGTCAAAGTCACATTCCAAATCATCTTCCATATCATCAAAATCAGGTTCTAAACCTTCATACATTTCGTCACCGTTGTCTCCCCCTTGGTCCATTTATCTTCAAAAAGAAACACAAAAATTTCAGCATTTGCCTATACTGAAACACAGTTCACGTAAGGTTACGTGAAGTGAGTTCCCGTACATTTACGCATTTTAAGTTCACGTAAGCTTACGCAATTTCAACTTCACGTATGTTTACGTGATTTGGGATTGCGTACGTTGAAATATGTCAAATTTCATGGATTACGCAATCTGAACTTCACGTAAGTTTACGTGAATTGAGACTACGAACGTGTTTACACTACAAAACACCATTAAATTCGTAATCTTAATTCACTTAAGCGTACGTGAAGTTCAGATTGCGTAACCAATGGAGTTTTGTAGGCCAAACACATACGTAATCTCAATTCACGTAAACTTACGTGAAGTTGAGATTGCGTAATCCATGAAATTTGACATTTTTCAACTTACGCAATCCCAATTCACGTAAACATACGTGAATTGAGATTGCGTACAATCCCCAGATTTGAAAAAATAACAACATCAAAAAACAGAACAAAATACATACCTTTTTAGGTCACTTTAACCACAATGTGAAGAGGAAACTGATGGGGTGTGTAGATTGTGAGTGAGTTATGTAACTTTTGAATGATTGAGGTAGAGTTGGTGAGATATGGTGATTATGAGTGATAGGGTGTTGAGGAAATATGATGAATGAAGAAATAAAGTTAGAAATTGTAATAAATATACAAGGGCAATTTGGGAATTTTGTTTTTTTAAAAAACAAGGGGGTGTGGGTAGTAATTTAGGGGGTGTTGGTAGTAAAATTGTTAAATTTTCTATCTTACTTATTATAATATTTTGACTACGCATATGTCTTATTATTATTTATTTTTTTTTGAAATAATGTTATTTCACGAAAACCAGAACAGGGAGCCGAAGCAATAGTATAGCTCCAAATATGTGTACTACTTCAGAGATATGAAGCTATAATCATTTTCCTACGACAAGATTTAAAAAGTCATCAGATTTATTTCTTTTATTCCAAACTTAAATTTTATATTTATTTTGTCTTAGAAGAGACGTTATATCAACGTAATTAAGTCACGCAATTATGAGATTTTGAATTTGAATCTAACAATATCAACATTTGCTAATTGAGTTAAGATTTAAGAACAACTTTAAAATTATTTATAAATATTAAAGGACAAGATTTGGTCCTTAATAAAAGGACAAACATGTGTAAGTTTGCGAAAGATAAATGACTAAAGCGATTATTAAGTAAAATATAAACAACTAAAACAAAAGATATAAGAAGTAAAACGAATTAAAAAATAGTTTAATTACAGTTTTAAACCATTTATTTTTACCCATTCACGAAATCAGTCCACCTATTTTAAAATTTGACAATTTTGGTATCGCATTCTAATTTTTTAACTAAAAAATGGCAATGTGACATATTTTAAATAATGTGTCGTATGATATAATGATATAAAATCATTAACACTCATGAAATAGCAATAAAAATCCTCTAAAAAATTAACTTTCAATTTCAAAAAATTTCTCATTTTTGTAATTTAACTAATGACATATATATAATTAATACATTTAGATGATTTTAAATCATGAAATTATATGCAATGTCATTTAAAATATATTAAATTATCATTTATTAATTCAAAAGTTTGAGAGGTTGAACAAAATTGTCAACTTTAAAAATACATGAACCCAATTTCGTGAATTTGTAAAAATAGAGAAACCAAAACTACAATTAAGTAAAAAAAAAATAAAACAAAATTATATTTAATTAAGACTATCTTTTGATTTAATTTTGACTCTCTGTTAAAAAATGATATAGTGTTTTCCTATCTTATAATTTCACAAACTACTTTGAAATCTGAAGAATATGTTATGCTATAAATCAATTAAAATTCAAAGTATAAAAATATTATTGTAAAAATTCTTTAAAATAAAAACACTCTTAACCGTTTTAAAATTTTCAATATTTATTTATTTATCAAATTACTCTCTTAAAATTGGATTAATCTCAATCCAATACACAGCAATCAACTTTAGAAGAGAAACAATGGTCCTTAATTAATTTTGTGAAGACCCTAGGTGAGAGAATACACATTGAACAAGAAAAAATTGGAAAGTGAAGAACGTGATTGGCGGAGAGATGAAAAGAGGATCAGACACGTTGACGGTTGAAGCGAAAATTATCCGTTACCTCTCATTTTGTTTCTTAGTTTAGCACTACAAAACAAACCAAAACCTTTGTTTGTCAACCTGACTCTTACGTTATTGTATTGTTATTATCCCATTCAATTCAATTCAATTCAATTCAACCTCACAAACTCCCCCTAATCTGAGGATTGATTATAACATCAAGCTGTTTAATATTGTAATTTTGTGATATTATAGTAACTAATCGTGAATCATTTAGTGCATAGAAAGTAGTAAAAGGGAGAGGGAGAGGGAGAGGGAGATGGAGGGAGAGGGAAATAGTGGTAAGTCACTGATGGAAGACCTGCTTGGGCTTCTAAGAATTCGCATCAAGCGTGGCGTCAACCTCGCCGTTCGTGATGTCAATACCAGCGATCCATATGTCGTTGTTAAGATGGGCAAGCAGGTACCTACTTTTTATTTCTCTTCATTAATATTCTAACTCAGATTTTCACACACCTTAAACATTATGTCTCCCTTCCAGAAACTCAAGACTCGTGTCATTAAAAAGGATATTAATCCTGAATGGAATGAAGACCTTACATTATCTGTCACAGATCCAGTTCTTCCATTCATACTGGTAATTAATTAATTTTCTCTTTCTTTAATTTTGTATATTTGTTGGGTGACTCTAATTAATAATTATAATTGATTTGCAGACTGTGTATGACCATGACACATTTAGCGCAGATGATAAAATGGGAGACGCTGAATTTGACTTGTCACCATACATAGATGCTTTAAAGATGAACTTAGCAGACATCCCAGAAGGTACTGTAATTACCAGAATACAACCGAGCAGACAAAACTGCTTGGCTGAGGAGAGTTGCATCACTTGTACCAATGGCAAAGTTGTTCAAGATGTTGTCCTTAGATTGAGACATGTTGAATGTGGTGAAGTGGAAATTCAATTGCAATGGATTGATCTTCCTGGTTCCAAGGGTTTATGATCCTTTTTTTTTATCCAAACAATTTAAATAACTGCTACTTCATGCACAACAAATCAATTTCTTTTATTTTTACCCTTCACTTTCTATTTTTTCATTCTTTGTTTGTTACATGTTTTCTTCTTTCAACTAGGACTTAGCTTCTTCTCCATGTATTTTATCATGTTATTTACTTATATATATATATAATTAAAGGAAACTCACTATTGTTACCATTTCTTGCACATTTTTATGAGTCTCTCGATCCAATTCATATTTAACTCTAAGGTTAAATGATGGTTTAACTAACTCTTTTTACACTGCTAGAGAATTAGAATTAGAAGCTCTTGTACCAATTACAAATCCTAAAAACAATAAGCTATAACCTAAATTTATACGAATATAAAATAGCCAAGTTCTTTTTTTTTTTTTTAAAATATTTTCTTAATCTCAAAATCTTCTTAAAAGTCCTCAAATTTTGTCTAAATTAATTAATCTGGAGATGTATTTTACACATCTAGATTGACCAATCTAAATGTATATTTTTGTGTATTTCAGAAAATTGAAAGATAAAATTTAACAAGTTAAACTTAAACTAAAATATTAACCCAATAAGTGGAATTAACAAATTTCCTAACTTTATCTTTTCCACTCAATTTTTTTTTTGGCCGTAAGCTAACTAACCATTTAAGTTCTACTAGTTAAGCATTATATTTTATTTTTGAAAATAGCAATATATCATACTATCTTTAGTTTTTTTTTGTCTTAATACTATCTTTCATTTTAATAATAAAATTCTTGCTAATGAGTCTTCAAATATCATTGGTTATTTGACAAAAAGGTCATTATAAAGAATCAAGAAAATTAAAGTTTGCCTTAAGAATACATAGGTTAAACAATTATCAATATAATAAATACATTATTTTTCCTTACAAAATTATCTCTCTTGATTCCTCAACTAATGGCACCTACGGGCAATTATTACTGTCTTTTGTTCCACAATTTTATACAGTCATTTTATAATAATATCAATAAAATATTAATTTTATTTTTTATATTATACCCCCGTATGCTTTATCACTGTCTTTATTTTGCAAATATTCTTGTAACAATTTTTTTTTTATATCATTTTGTTTGACTCATTTTTTATACTATCAATGAATAATAATTTTGTAAAGTAAGACACAGTAATTCTCTTTTCCGTATAAAGCTAACTATATTTATTAATTGTTGTATTATTTGCTAAAATGTTCATTTACATTAATTGTGCGACAAAGAGTACATTCTCCTAACTATTCGGTGCCACCTGGAACAACATTTTGAAGGCATGGAGATCAAATAGTCATCGAAGGAATCAAGTGCCTCTATAGAGCGATATAAGTCATTCTATCAAAAAATTGTTTCAATTATTCAATCCATAAAAAATGAAGAATTTCTGTCCAGAAAAATGAAGAATAATGTAATTCTATGAATTAGGTCATAAGTATTATAGTAGATAAAAATTGGGCATTTTTCTTTCTCAAAACTTAATTTTATTTTTTTAAAATATAATTATTATTTATAGAATTTTTAATACTATTTGTAAAATATTTAAGGGCGTATGTTAATGTCACTTAAAAAAATTATGTTTCTTAATTGGTGATATACTGTATTTTGTTAAAACAACTTCTATAGTATAGGACGATTGAAGTAAATAAAAATAAAAGGACAAGATTTGATATTAAAGAAGATTGAAATAAAGAAATGAAATGCATGCATTCCTTGTATGGTCTTAGGAAACATGAAAACATATGGCAGTGCGTGCAGCAAAGCATGGTTTGCATATCTAAGAATTGAATATGAGTGACTCAGTAAAACTGACACGCCCATCAGCACTGTTTCCGGCCTTCTTTACTCTCAATATTCCTGTTCACCTCAATGGCTTCCATCATTAACTTCTACGCATGCTTGCTTGGGTTATCACTTCTAGGACATAGATTAAGTGTCTCTCTTCTTCCCATCCAGAGACTGGAGTTTGTTAATATTTATTTCTTTTAGTAGAAACGCGAACAAGAAAATCATATACCTGGTTTCTGGAAAATAATAGAACTAATTTATGGTCACTTAAATTAGTTCTATCAATTCTATGCCCTTGAACCATGCATTTTGTTGCCTTTTAATTTTTTTTAAATAAAAACTTTTTTGAAAAATAAAAATAAAAATACTTTTATAACACAAAATACAGATTTATGTTATTAACCACTTTGAACACTTCATTAACCACTAAAATTTACGTCATTAATCAATTATTAAAACATATTTATACAAAATGAAATATATATAAATATAAATAATAATTAAAAAGTTAACGTATCTGAACTAAATATTCAATCGGTTACACCAATATTTTAACTCACATATAGGTAGCAAGAAGGCATAAGGTATAATTTGTAGCTTCCGTGAGAACTTGAGTTTGGAGCTAAAATTGATTGAAAAATACAAAACACATAAATTTGCGGCAAATCAAGTTTGAACCTCCCAAAATTGATTTTCAAGAGCACAAAAGTGGTTCTAAACAAGGACTAATAGTACTAGTGTCGATAAATATTATTCACTTCATCCTAAAATAATTAAGTCATTTGATTATTTGTTTAAATAAAAGAGATAAAATATTATTTTTACTAAATTATATTTGTTATATATTGATGCATTATCAATGTAGATACTCTCTTCGTCTCTAATTTTAAGTCTTTTTAGTTTTTTTTTTTTTGTCTCAAAACTTTGGTGAACTTTTAAAAAATCAAGATGCAATTAATGATATTTTTTCTTTTATATCTTTATAAAAACCAAAAGCATGCATTAAATGCATTTTACTTTTATTGTGGGTGCACTAGTAGAAAATTGAGTTTTTAATACGGTGAGTTAAGTCGGTTACGTGCCACCAGACTTAATAAGTGAGGCGGAGATAAGTTTAAGTCGATTCTCTATGTAAACGAGTTAACAAAATAAGGCGGTGTCAATTTTGTAAATAGATGAAACGCGTTTAATACGGTTGTATTATTTTTAACAAAAGTAGTTATGGATTGTAGTTGGATGAATGTTAATCGTTTGAGTGAAATGTATAGGTGTGGAGAATTTTTACAATTTGCTTTAAAAAAAACTTCTTAAAAATGAAGGATAGTTTTATCGTCTTTGCGTTAATGTTTAAATGGAAACCGACTACATTTTGAAGTTATGGGAAACGAATATGACATGATGATTTGTTAAATATGACAAATGTATGAGTGTGACTACTATGTCATGTTACATATGTTTAACATTGTAAAAGAGTTATCCATGGATGAAGGTACATAATTTCTTACAAGTTGTTATTGATTGTGTTTTTTTTTTTATTCGTATGATAAAAAATGATAAGTGGTTATTGATTGTATTTTTTTAATGTTCTTATGATAAAAAATTAGGATTCAACCGATATTGAATGTGTTTTATTTTTTGTTCAGATAATTGATGACTCGAGATCATATCATCCGGATCAAATTAAAGAAGTTCGAAAACGTTGTGTGGATTTTATTTTGGAATTAATTGAAGGAAATGACAAGGCTAATATATGTCTATTGAATATTGTTACATTGTGAATTTGTAATTTTGTTAATGGACATCTAAGTGTTTTTCCTTCTTGTCAAGATTAGTCAGAAATGGGAGACATCTTCTTTGTACTATATATTTTTTTGTATGAACGTCTGATGTTGTATATTTGGTTATTATATGGTTATATAAAATTATGGTTGCAATATAAAACTCTAATTTGAAATTTAATAAAAAATATTGTATATATGTATAGATCAAGAGCATAAAAATAAAATGAGAAATTTATTAAAAAAAATAATTATTTTAACTCTATCTATTAAGTCGGTTGATCAAAAGATCTAACTTAAAAAGATGATTTGTTGAACTGAGTTTAAGTCGGTTAAGCTGAATCGACTTAATAGGACGAAACTCTATTAAGTCGGGTCATGAAACGAGTTAAAAAACAACATATTTTTTAAGTCGTTTGCTATTAACTCGGACACGGAACCGACTTAAAATGTACATTTTAACCGACTTAAAAAAGTAAAATTCTACTAGTGGTGAAAGAGGAGAGAAACTATATTTATTATCAGTGTCTTTTGTTGAAAGTGGGGAGAAAAAAAATTTATAATCAATGCCCTCTCTTTGATGGTATCATTTAGCAACAAGTCTCACCTTATATCTTTCTATCTTACCTTTTGCATTTCGTTTAGTTTTGAAGATTCATTTACATCCAAAAGTTTTACATGATACATGCAATTCCACCAACTCTCAAACACAACTCTTTTTCATCAAAGCTAGTTCATACTACATGTTGTTAACCATTTGGAAAGCACTAGAAATCCCTCCTAATTATTTTCAACATAATGTGGATAACTCGTGTACAAAGTTTGATCACCTAATCATAAATCCTTCCAAAAAGTTTATGTTCTCATCATTACAAATAACTCTATAAATCTCATTATCGAACCAATTTACCCCAACTTTCACATCAGCTCTAATTGAACACAAGTCTCGCCACCATAAAGTGTCTAACATTCAACCCTCCTTATCCAAACTAAGAATTTTCTCTATGAGTGAACCGTGTCTAGCTTTAATTAAATATGACCAAATAGCATTGTGATCAATTAGGAATCTCCACAACCACTTGCTCATTAGAGCCTTATTAAACACATCCAATCTTTTAACACCAAGTTCCTCTTCCTCCTCTGAAACACACGTTTTCTCTCAAGTAACCCATTTATCTTTTAATCCTCTAAACTGACGCCCCATAAAAATCTTCTTTGAATTTGAATAACTTCTTTCAAAAACTTTTTTGGTGCTTTAAAGAGAGAGACTAATAATAATGGAAATCTACTTAACACCGAATTAATTAAGACAGTTCTACATTCAATCAACTGATGACAACCATTCCACTTATAAAGTCTCTTCTTTATAACTTTGATCACGAACACCCACGTATATATCTTCGAGAATTAGCATCCACCAGAATGTCCAAGAAACGAAAAGGTACACTATAAATACAACATGATAAGAATTGTTATCCTGTATTCAAAAAATTATCTTCTAGATTCAATTTGTAAATTTTGCTTTTGTAAAAATTAACCTTCAATCTGGATATCAATTCAAAACTTCAAAGTTTTCAAGCTCCACGGATTTTCTCCACGTTCATTCCCACACAAAAATAGTATCATCAACATACTGCATAATGTTAAACGGAAGGTTCTCGTTCACCTTAAAGCCATTGAAAATTCCAAGTTTTGTCGCCCTACAAGTCAAACATGTAAGTCCATGGGCTGCAATCAAGAAAATATATATATGGGGATAACGGGTCTCCTTGTCTCAAATCTTTCCCAACTTTAAAGTCTTCCGCTGAGTTGTCATTCACTAGAATTGACATAGAATTAGAGAACTCGTCTACTCTACCCATTTTTTTTTTTAAATCTCATTTTTTGAAACATAAACTCCAAATACTCCCAATTTACTGAAATTGCAGGCCTTCTCAAAATCCACTTTTAAAAGCAAACACTTGTCGTTTCTTCTTTCGACAAGATCAATTATCCCATTAATCATCCGCGTTCCATCTAGTAGTTGCCTTCCTAGAATTAATGCGGATTGATTTTTTTAGATCAATTTATCGAGAACTCCCTTCAATCTATTCACTAGAATCTTTACAATAATTTTATATAAACACCCCACCCAAAAAATGGGTCTATATTCATTCAAGCTTTGTAGATGATCAACTGTTGGAATTAACACCAAAAAAGACGTTGATATTGCTTTTTCGGCATTGTCGCGTTGGTGTGAAAGTCTTTTACACAACCCACAATGTCATCTTTCAAGAATTAAAAATTAAGTTGGGGAAGGAAAAATTACTATTATTATTAATGGTAATACTAATAGTTATTTTATAATTGTTTCATACGAAATTTTAACTATATCACTTAAAATTATAATATTAAACTCTTATAATTAAATTGATACATCGAAGATAATTACTTATAACTAAATTTCTGTTAAGTTATTTTTGTTTATAATCAATATGAATATAGCACTTTTGTATGATAGAATTTGTTTATTTTGATGCAAGTTTAAAAACTTGAAATTAGGTATAGATAATTCCCTAAAAATAAACTAAATTGAAGTTGATTTAGTTGCTTATTTTCTCTCTAAGAAACGTGAAACATGAAGTTGCTTTCCATTTAACTTAACTTAGACATAAGCTTACGTGTAATCCCACCTAACAAAATGAACCAAAAGCTCATGGCAGCAGTGGCAAGCCTTTCAAGTTTTTTCAAGTTTCAACTTAACCAAACTCTTTTCAAAATGGTTTATTTTTGTGTTTTTCCCATTCAAATTGTATTTTTTTTAATCATTTGTCTATCTTTTTGTATGTTATGTTACATGTATTTTGTTTAATTACTAAGTATCTGTGCCTTTGACAAGAAAATCTGTCCAAAATATTGTTGCGAAATTAAACTTAATAAATGTGGCAGTTGAGTAAAACATGTTCTAACATACTAATAGTAAAGGGAAAAAAAATAAATTTAGTTTAATTTTATGATTTTCTCAATGTATTTTATTTGATTCATAATTCAAATATTTACAAAAATAAAATAAAATAAAATAATAGGAGTGGAGAGTTTAGGCAGAGACATTTCCCTGTACTAGACTACAGCTCATGAGTGACAGTGGATCCAAAGCTTAAAGAGGTGGAAAAAGGTATAGATGCTCTTTACAAAGCTTAAAGAGTTGTCTCCAAAACAAGTGCTTCTCGTTCCCAACCCAACCCAAAATGCTTTTTCTATGCCTTTTACCGACTGAAGTTTGAACTCCTTTAGAAGGTAAGTAGTGCATCAATGCAGATTTTTTATTTCTTTTAAAAATTGAAATATAGTATAACTTTAACCCCTCTTTCTCCTAGCCCCAAATCCAAACACTACTCAAGACAAAAAAGTATAAAACAAATTATATTTTATTTGAATCAAATTAGTAATAAAAGTCTAAAAATAGTCTCATGAATATTACCCCATACTTGATTTCTAAGTGTGCATGTAATTCTATTTTATTAGAAAAATAGATAAATGAAAATGCCTCCTGCATTGTGCTTTGGGGACTGAAAATGTGGCAGCTCCAAAACCAAAGCTGAAAATACTATTTCAGTCATTCACTTTACTACCTCAAAAACCAAAACACATGGTCTTCTTCCTTCCTCCCACATTAACATCAACAACATATTTTCTTTGTTTCTATTGTTGAACTCTCCGCTATCAAGAAACAAGTTGAAGAATAATTAAGATGATAACGTTAACAGATTTGTACCATGTAATGACAGCAATGGTTCCACTTTACGTTGCTATGATGTTAGCATACGGTTCAGTTAAATGGTGGAAAATATTCTCTCCAAACCAATGCTCCGGTATCAACCGTTTCGTGGCTCTGTTCGCAGTTCCATTACTTTCTTTCCATTTCATAGCGTCCAACAATCCTTACAAAATGAACCTACGCTTCCTCGCCGCAGACACACTTCAAAAGATCATCGTCTTACTCGTTCTCACCGTTTGGTCCAACGTTTCCAAAAAGGGTTGTTTAGAATGGACAATAACACTCTTCTCCATTTCAACACTCCCAAACACTTTGGTCATGGGAATCCCTCTTCTCAAAGGAATGTACGGTGAATTCTCAGGAAGTTTGATGGTGCAAATTGTCGTTCTTCAGTGTATCATTTGGTACACGTTGATGCTTTTCATGTTTGAATTCAGAGGAGCAAGAATGCTTATCTCTGAACAATTTCCAGACACTGCTGGTACCATTGTTTCCATTCATGTTGATTCTGATGTTATGTCACTTGATGGAAGACAGTGTTTGGAAACAGAAGCTGAAATTAAAGAAGATGGTAAGCTTCATGTTACAGTGAGAAAATCAAATGCTTCGAGATCGGATATCATGTCGAGAAGGTCTCAGGGGATTTCATCTACAACCCCTCGACATTCAAATCTGACGAATGCAGAGATATACTCTTTGCAATCATCAAGGAACCAAACTCCAAGAGGTTCAAGTTTCAACCATACAGATTTGTATTCGATGAATGGTCGTAATTCGAACTTTGGTGGTTCTTCTGATTTGAATGGACCAACATCGAGGAATTGTAATTATGATAATTCAATGTCGACGGGGCATAACGTTGTTGTTGGTGGTAAGAGTAAGAATAATACTATTAGTCAAGTAGCGCAGAAAACAGAAGATGTTCATATGTATGTTTGGAGTTCACCAGTTTCTGATGTGTTCGGTGATCACAAACAAGTTAAATTGAATGTCTCTCCCAGAAAAGGTAAGGTAGTTTTATTAATTATTTTTTGTGTAACTGTATACGTTAATTGATTGAGTGTTATGATGGATGGATCAGTGGATGGTGGAGAGAGAGGGGAAATGAATGAGGAAGGTGGAAAGGGGAACACAAAAACGATGCCAGCAGCGAGTGTGATGACGAGGCTGATATTGATAATGGTGTGGAGAAAACTTATCAGAAACCCAAACACATATTCAAGCATAATTGGCCTAACTTGGTCACTTATTTCATTCAGGTTATACTACTAACTAATTCTACATTTTCGTCTTTACTTTTTAGATTTGTTGTAATAGATGTGTGTTGTCAATTGCATTGCAGGTGGAATATTGAAATGCCTGCTATCATAGCAAAGTCTATTTCCATATTGTCAGATGCGGGGCTTGGCATGGCCATGTTCAGTCTTGGTCAGTACACATCCTCCTCCTTTCTTGTTTTTATCTTACAACCAGTGGGAAACATTAAATTAAATTAAATAATAAGAAGATAAAGTAGAACTTCACTTGTTCTGACCTTTCTTTGCTTCAAAAACTCAAAAAGAGGGGACAAAAAATCTTTTCTGATTCCCCATCTTAACTTTGAATGTTATTATTAATACTAATAAATAAATGCTTTGTTTGATAAAGCAATTAAAGAAGCAAGCAGGCAAAAATGTTTAATATATGCCTGGCCAAAAAGCAAAGTAATAAAATATAGTATGGCGGTTGCTTTTAAGGAAAAGTTATTGGTGAAATTGAAAGGTGTTTCACAAGACAAATTAAGAGCATGCTTGACTTGTCTGTCTCCTTTGTATTGCTTTTGATGATGTGGAAATGACAGGTCTGTTCATGGCTTTGCAACCGAGGATGATAGCATGTGGAAATTCAGTAGCAACTTTTTCAATGGGCGTTAGATTCCTAACGGGTCCAGCTGTGATGGCAGCTGCTTCCATTCTTGTTGGCCTCCGAGGAACCCTCTTGCACGTTGCCATTGTTCAGGTGTGTACAACATCTAGCTACATTGTTGTTTTCACTTTTCCTATCTCACTATTGTCAAAAAATACAGGCAGCTCTTCCACAAGGAATTGTCCCATTTGTCTTTGCAAAGGAATACAATGTACATCCTGATATTCTCAGTACAGGGTATCTATTTTCTCTTCATTTTTTATTTTTTTACTTATATTTCATATGGAGTTATTCTATTGGCTCCTTCATTTAATGTTAATCAATGGGGTTTGGTTGGTCAATTAAATGCAGGGTAATTTTTGGGATGTTGATTGCATTGCCCATAACGCTCGTTTATTACATCTTGTTGGGGCTATGAATGAATATCAAAGACACTGATGAAGATTCCATGTGGCATTCATGCAAATGTCGTTTGAGGCCTTCTAGCAGCAATAGCCAAAGAAAGGAAAATACTATATGTTGGATGAAATAGAAAAGCAATAGGAGGAATAAACCGAGTAGTTTTTGTTTGTTAAATGATTGTCCTTGCTTAGTGAAAATGTAAAATCATGATTCTAGCTAGCTAGCTAGGTAGAGGTACCAATTTATAAAATGGGCTATCTTCTTGGATTTCAAATTAAAACGTACTCGCATTCCATACCTCTCATTAATTGGAACCATTATCATTTTCTTTTGCTCAATTTTTACATGTAGCACATCTAATGATAAATTTAAGATTGTTTGCCCACTTATCAGCAAATGTGGGCAAGTGTACATAGTTCTAGCAACTTCTAATGTTGATATGTGGTATTTTGTATGCTGTGACGCCTAATATAACCTCACGAAACAAGAAAAGTTATAAGATGCAAGAAGGGTAGTAGAGAGTAAGGGAGTTTATGAGTCTTTTATTTGTTATCGGGCCAGTTGCACATGATCGTAAAATTATTAAGATTTTTATTTTATTTTATTTATAAATAAAATATTATAACTTTTTTCTTTTATCCACCTTCTATCTCTTTCTCTCTTTTAAAATACTCACCAGATCAATTTAGTTTGAAGTTCTATTTAAATGATGTTTATAATTTACTTATTTTGATAAATTTAAATACATTGATTTAAATTTTTAGTGTTTTATTAAGTAAAAATAAAATATTTTAAAATAATATAAAATTATATTTTTTTATTAAAAATTCAAATGTTTTAAATTCAAATAGAATCTCCAAAAATATTAAAATGACACTCTCTCTCTTATACTTGGATAGTGTTAGTCTTTGTAGAGGAATTTTTTTTTGTCCTTCTAGACATTTTTTCTCTGAATTTAATAAATTATTATTATTATTACTATTATTTTATTAACTTTGATATATTTTTTTTTCTATTAACTGTATTATGTTTTGTTTTATTAATAAAAACTTTTTTTTTTAATTTTTTAATTTTTATTTTTTAGGGTTTATTAGATCGAAGAAAAAATAAGGAGTTGTTAACAAAATACAGTTGTGTTGCTATTTTATTTGCAAAATATTAAGTACACTTTATTTGTTTTGGTACATCTATTCAACCGCATTAAGTTTCATGTATTTTTTATTCTGCTAAATGTATTTTGTTTTATTTTATTAATATTGTTATAATTTGTTTTATAAGTATTTTTATTATTTTTTATTTATTAAATTAAAAATATTTTATTTTTATTATTTTTTTATTTAATAGTTCGGAGGAAAAATAAGAGGAAGTTGTTAACAAAATAAAATTGTGTTGCTATTTTATCTGCAAAATATTACGGACATTACTCAACCGTACTAATATTGGTGTATTTTTTCTATTAAATGTATTTTGTTTTTTTAATATTTTTATTATTTTAAATTTATTAAATTAACAATTATTATTTTGTTAAATTCAAAAAAAAAAATTTAAACGTGGTACATGGTCTCATCCCGAGATGCGACCTCTCATAGAAAAAAAAATTATTCCGTCATATTTCTAAGATGCGATTTTTTAAATGTAAAAAAAGTATAATATTTTGATATATATTTTTTAATATGAGATATAATAGTTAATTTTTATGAAAAGGAGGATATATATAAATAAGTAATCCTATTTATTTCATTTTTCTTTACCGCATGTGCATGTGCATTATCTCTTTGAAGATCATAGGTTCTTGAATAGTCACAAATCGAGCTTTAAATTCTTAACTTGTTTGGTTGGTGTAGTAGTCATTTCGCCCTTCCTGGTATTTTACTTTTAGTGAGGAGGTAGGTTAAGTCGAATATCATATTTTATTATCTATCAAATACATATTGTTTCTTACAATTAAGTCCGACAAAGTTTAAATTTTGATTAAAATTATACTTTATTATTATATTATTATTTTATGAAAATCTATCCCATTCACATTAAGATTTTGTAAATATACAAACAAGTTAACACGTAAATAAGTTGAATATCTATTTTGATATCTAACATAATATCTTAAAATATATTATATCGTATTTCAATTCTCTTTTATAATTATACTTTTAAATATATCAAACATTGATATAAATCAGTATGTTTAAATTACAGAAAGCGTTATCAATTTTATGATTTAACATAAAAAAAAAATTAATATTTCAATAATAATAAAAGAATTATTTAATTAAGTAATCTATTTTGTCTTACTTTTTTTAATTAAATATATTTTTTTAAAAATATTTGTCTAGCTTATATAAAAAAATATATAACTTAACTTGAGTACGTCTTAGGTCGTATCATATACCCCTAATACCAAAGACCCGAAAAACAAGGCTATTGTCTTTATTGATGCATATCTTTAATATTCTATATTCACTAGTATTGTAAGTTATAAAAATTAATTTCATAGGAGGTTTAGGGGCGGATCTTGCTTGGGACGGGGGGCCGCAACCACCCAAAAAAACATTTATAGGTAAAATGACCAAGATGTTCTTATTAAAATTAGAAAATTACAATAATTGCAAATTCTAAATCAGTATCTTATTTTCTTCCTCTCTTTCCCTCTTACGCCGCTGCTGCTCTGCTCACTGATCTCGCCTCGCCTTGGCCATTCGTCAAAACTCAAAAGGTTCAGATTTCAATTTCGTTCATCATCAGAATTGATATTTGGAGTTTTGTTTTGGAGTTTGAATTTTAGTTTCAGATTTCAATTTCGTTCATCATCAAGATGACATGATTTCAATTTAGATGTTAGTGTTGTTTTTTGTTTAAAGTTTTTTGTTGCATATAAGGTGTTTGATTTTTGTTCCCATTTAATTTTCACAGAAAAATGTTTTATGTTTACTAAATTAGTTGATTTATTATATTAGAGAAGTTTGTGAGAATAAAGAAGAGTAAAAGAATTGATTTTTTTTTCAAGAGAAAAATTTGTGAGAGTAAAATAGATGAAGAAATCATAACTTCTACATCTGAAACTATATATGAGAATCCAAGAGTTGAAGAAAATGAGAATCATCTTTCCAAGGTTTCTAGAGTTTTCGAAAATGACTTTGAGAAATGTTTTAGAATGTGACCCCGAAAAACATGATATTGAGATTCCTGATCTCAACGATGTTCATTCAACAACAAGATTTGGACGCTCTCGTCTTCAACAAGGTCAGGTTACAATAGAGCATTATTTTAGAGTTGAAATATTTTTTACTGTCATTGATCAACAATTACAAGAGTTGAATAACAGATTTAGTGAGAAAGCAATGGATTTGTTAACTCTAAGTTGTGTTTTGACTCTTAAGGATAATTATAAAGCTTTTAACATTGAAAAAATTTGCACTTTAGTTGAAAAATATTATCTTATGGATTTCAATATGCAAGAGACGATTAATTTGAAATTTCAACTCCGACATTTATTGGTTGATGCTCGTCAATATTTAAATTTGAAGAATTTATCAACTATCCAAGAATTATGCTCATGTTTGGTTGCAACTGAAAAGACGCAAAATTTCTACTTGATTGATAGACTACTTCGTCTTATCATGACTCTTCTAGTTTCTACTACCATAACTGAAAGATCTTTTTCAGCAATGAAAATTATTAAGTCTAGGTTAAGAAACAAGATGGAAGCTGACTTTTTGGCAGATAGCATGGCGGTTTATATTGAAAGGGAAATTGCTGCAAATATCAGTTCTGAGACTATTATTGATGATTTTAAGTTAATTAAATAGCGTAGAGCATTACTTTAAGGTATTCTTAAGTCGTGTAGTTAAATTATTTGATACTTCATTTTGTGTTTATTGCAACTTAATTTTTTGCTATATAATATTATTTACATATTTGATTTATATATTATATTTTTATGTCGGCCACCCCAAATTTTGTAGTCAAGCTCTGCCAACGAGGAGGCTACTGTCCATCATGATCATCCGTTGCTAGATTTTGATAGGAAGCAAAGCGTACTAAATTAGTGAAGCAATGGAATAGTAGAGTGTATTTATTTTTGAGTTGCTTCTGCTGTTTTCAATGGTCATAGTTGAAGAATACATATATTATTGTTCAGTGACGAGTGTGGATCTAATATTTTCTATTTTCAGGAAATAACAAGGTCTTTAGACCTGATGTTAACAACATCCAGTCTTCTCCCCAGTCAAAATTGCATTAGACTTTTGTTTGAGAGGATAAACCCAAGTATTTTATTTTTATGTCGATGAGTATTACACGTGGAGCAGGATGAAACCCTCAAACCAAATACAATTCACACTACCAAAGTGATTAATACTTGCCAAAAGTGTAACACGAAGGAAAGAAGATTTTTGGTTTTAAGTTAGAATGGAGATTTAAATTAAAGTAACATATTATTATTTGAAATTAAATATAAACAAAAATAATTAAAAGACTTAATTATAGTTTTGGTATCTTAATTATTAACAATTCACGGAATTAATCCCCTTATTTTAATAGTCGACGTATTTGGTCCCTCTGTCAAATTTTTGAATTTAAAAATAACCATTTGAGTTATTTTAAATAATGTGACATATAATTCTATAATATAGAATCATATTAATTATTCATATGTCATTAGCTAAATTAAAAATATGAAGAAAAAAAAATCTGAAGTTGTAAACTAAGTCTTTACATTGTTTTATTTCAATTTTATAGGTGTTAATTACTCTATATCATTGTATTATATGTTATATTATTTAAAACATCTTACGTTATCATTTTTTAGTTAAAAAATATGTGAAATGAACTAAAATTATTTACTTTTAAAATAGAAGAACTAATTTCATGAATTAATAAAAATATAAATATCAAAATTATAATTAAGTCTAATTAAAAAAATGTATTTATTTTACCATTTGACACACAAATCAATGGTATTTGTTAAAAAAATGTATTTATTTTACCTTTTGACACACAAATCAATGGTATTTGTCCATAAAGATTTGACCAACCCTTAGTAGAGATGTGGTGTCCGTTAAGTTTGCAGCAGCTTGTATGACATCTGATTTGCAGGATAAGTATGGTTTTAATTTTGGAGAGGTTAAATTTAATTTTAGAGGTCTGGAGTAGTAAAATGGATTTTATTATGTTTAAATATTTTAGAGTAAAATTGATTTTAAATTGAAACTATGATTTATAACTTTTAAGTTCAATTTGATTTTTATGTTGAAATTATTGTTAAACACACTTTTACTTAAATATATATAAATATAAATAATTTTACATTGAACTCATTTAAAAATCAATTTTACAAAGTTGATTGACTCAAAATCATTTAATCACTTACACATGCAATCTTGATACTTGTGAGGAGTGAGATCTCATAATTAGATTTTCAGAAGGAGATCTAAGCTCATTTATTCTATCTCTTTCATAATGAATTTTGGTTTAACGTTTTTATACATATATTAAGAAATTTAATAATTAAAAAAAAATTATTTTATAAAATTATTCATCTTAATTATTAACAAATTTTTCATTATTATTAATATAAAATATAATAATATTTTAAAAATTATATATATAATAATAATTGAACGATATAATAGAAAAATTAATTAAATGAATATTAAAAATTATAAATAATATTTATTTTAAAATAATATTTTTTTTCTAAAAAGACGAAGAAAATATTAAATAAAAGTAAAATCACTGTTTGATTCGATAAAAATAAAATAAAGGCAAATGTAAATTAAATTTTGAAAGATTACCGTTTTTTTTTTAATAGAGAGATTAACTTCTTTTTTGTTGTTGTTGTTATTTCTGAAGAAAGTTGCCACAAAAATAGCACGTGACGCAAGGCAAAGCTGTGTCTAAGGGAAAGACACTTTACGAGTTCCAAGCAAAATTACCTTGGACGGGAGTGCATGTGTCATGTGTGGGTTGTGACTTGTGAACCGCTTGACAATTTTTTATGTGCATGTGTCATGTGTGGGTTGTGACTTGTGACGTGCTTGACAATTTTTTATTCACTCTATTCCGCAATAATTGATTTAGTTAAAAAAACTTGTCTCTGAATAGATGATTTGTATTTTTTTATTCCTACTCCATTTTTTTTAATGCATTTTTTAATTATATTTAATTTTGTGGAAAATTTTTAATTATATTTTTTAATTATTAATACTAGTTTTATTATTTTTAGGATTTTTTCAGTTATATATATATATATTTTTAAAATTAAATATTCAATTTAAAAATTAATATATCAAAATATTTTATTTTTTTAGTCTTCATGAGGTTGGATGTTAGAGATACTTTGAAAAATTTACTGCTTCACTAGTTCAATTCTAAACGAGTGAAGTTTTCAATGTAAAATTTTTTTGCTGTATTGTACATTTATGATATTAATTATTAACTAATACTTAAAAATAATAATTCAATAAAATTAAGTACTTACGTATTTAATTTTCTGATAAGGGAGTATGTTTTGTGTGGAATCTACAATTGAATTTCTGCTGCGAAGTCGGCTGTTTAAAGCGCTACGCCTATTTATTAAAATTTTATTTAAACTTTGAGAGAACTGATTATGCAACTTTTATGATAATTAGAGTAAAACCCGTACATAAGTAATTATTTGCTGGAAAAGACTTAATTTGTAAACTTTTATTTATGTAAAATCACGCTGATAGATATCGATATAGATAGATTAAATTATTTTATTTATGTAAAATTATATCAGTATGTGACTTCTTATCGCATTAAATTTTTGTACACTTTATTAAGTTAAATATTATGTTTTAAATTTAAATTTGGAATTTTAAATATTATATTTTGAATTTGAACTAAGAATTTCGTAATTGTATGTACATTTTTTTACTATTTTATTTATAAATAAAAAAATTGTACATATTAGATGTTTTTAAAATATTAAATTAAATAATTTACTGATTTTAACCACTGAGAAAAATTATAAGATAAAATTTGTTATCTAAAAAGAAATAAAAGTAACTTTTAGATTGTAAAAATAATTGTAAATACATTTTTAATATCTCTTTTTAATAGTTTTATGGACTAAATTGACAAAAAAAAATATATGAAAATTTAATTGATTAATTAAATACATATATTTGAAAATCAAAATGAGTAACACAAAACATATTCAAACATGTTTTTATAATGTTACAACATTAAAAAATTATTGAAATAGCGCAACGTCTATTTAATGACTAAAATTATAATTTACTCTTTATTTTTGGACTCATAACATTTAATTGTTATAACTATTAATAATAATTAGTTTTTATACATTTTAAAAGTTTTATACAGTCGACACGTCATGACAATTTATACGAGTAATTTTAATAGTAATTATTGCAAGTGTCAAATATTGTTATAATTTAACATATTAAATTTTAGAAAATAAGGCTATGCTGTCAAACTTTTGGTTTGATTTTTCAATGATAATTTTGCACATCGTTTTGTTAATTCTGTTTTTGACATGGAAATTTTACAGCTGTAATTTGACATTTATTAAAATAAATTGTTGTAATAATATCATTAGTATGTGGGATTACAGAGGATTGTGAGAGTTTTTTTTTTATCAATTGTATAATCAATATAAATTTCGTTCTATTTGATAATTTCGTTGTATAATCAATATAGATATAGAAGACTTTTTTTAATTTATGATTTTTTAACGCTCCTGGAATTTTTGTTAATATTTTTGTGTTATATTTATATTTGATTTTGATGTTGCATAAGTTAAGAAAGATTATTCTTCCTTAAAATGGTCTCAATCATCTTTACAAAAGAAAATATATCGAAATCATCCGTGCCTTTCGTGGATGTAATAATTATTTGTTATTTTTTTATTCATTAGATTCTACTGAATGTCTTCGTCAAAAAAAACAAGAGATTATAGCCTTTCCATTAAAAACAAAAGAAGATGCGACTGCAAAGCCACGTGGCGAAGAGCCATTGGCAGTAAGAGATCCTGATAGATTCCGTTCAAGAATCGTTTGTTTCCCGTCGATTGGATCAAGAATCTTTTGTATTAATCATATATCAATACAATTTTGAATTATTTATTTTAATATTATTTCAAATATAAAAAAATTATGATCGTAGACAAAATTATAAAAAAAATTAAGTATTTTTTTTTCTTCTAATATCAAACAACAACTTTAAGAGTCGAACTCACAACACCAAAAATTTAACTAATGTATTATTTTTAATATGTTGGTATTTTTTTAAAAGTGATTATAATATATATCTACATATTAAAATGATTGATGTGTGTTAGATGTCAATGCATAACATCACACTCTATTTTTAATATGTATTATTCATTACTTATGTTTATATTTATACGAGAAATTAATATCATTTAAGATATTTGATTATAATCACTTAATAACAACTGAATAAAATAACTAATGTATTTTTCTATTTAACTAATCATATCATATAAAACATTTGATTATAATCACCTAATATCAATTAAACGAGATGATAAATGTTTTTTTTTTTCAATTTAGGCAAATATCTTAAATGATTATTAAGATGATGATTATGTAAAATACCACTATAATTTAATCATAAATTGCGAAATTTTAGGTTCAAATTCAAACAAAATATTCAATCTAACAATAATTACATTTGTTATTAAATTTTAATTTCAACACAATAATTTAATTTTTAAAAGTTAAACATAAATCTTGATATTGCCAATGTCATTGTAAGGATATAAATGGAAATCTCATTATAAATTAAAAGATTTTCTCTAAAGTAGGTGGAAAACTCATCTCGTGACATACATTTCTTTATTAAAGAAAAAAAACAAAATACCTTAACCATAGGTTAAAATATTTATTTAATTATTATATTTGCGTGGAACGAAGGGTGTCTATAAATGGAGATAATGGTTATAAGGAGGCAGGGCAGTGCAGGGTGGGAAAAGAGTAAGTACTTAATATTATTGTTAATGCAGCAAAGAGGAAGAGCATTTAACCGAAGATCCAGGAGTTTCTCAAGGTCTCGTATCGCTATTGAAGGCAGTTAAACTCTTCTTCTTTTTCTTCTCACACCAAAACCTTTTCATTCTTCTGCCATCACCATGACTTCAGGTTAATCATTTCTTCTTCTCATTCTTCTTCATGTCATAATTCCTGTATTTCTAGATTCAACTTGCATTTTATTCAATTTGATTTTGCAGGTATGGATGAGCGTGAAATTCAGAAATCTTACTGGGTTCAGCATTGTGCCGATCTGTCCGTTGAGGCAATGATGCTCGACTCCAAAGCTTCCGATCTAGACAAGGAAGAAAGACCCGAGGTCCTTTTTTTCAGATTCATTATTTACGCTTTTTCATTCTCAATTAATTAATGTAATTATATTGTTAGCTTTTGTACTCAAATGTAGTAATAATTAACGAATCGCTCTCTCGTGTTATTATTTAATCGTAATAGTAATATCGGATCTTTGAATCGCAGCATCCTTGTGTTGTGTTCCTCACTTTACTCGCTGGTTAATTCATTTTGTGATGTTCTTACTTCACAATCAGTATCAACTCATTAAGCTCTGTTGTGTCTAGTTCATCCATTGATATTCGATGGTGATTTAAGCTATTCCGCTACATCTTAAACTTATCACTGTCCTCAATCATTTTATATCAAATGTCATTTTTTTTATCTAACTGTTAAATTATACCCATCCATTCTGTTCTGTTATTAAAAAAGCTTCTATTTCCGTGTATTTTGAACATATTATGTTTTACATTGATTTAGGATATATATAGTTTATAAATGAACTGCAAAACTGTTTTGGAGTTATATTAAATTTTATAGTATGATCTACAATTCTAGAGGCTAGATCTAAAATTGGAACTTTCAAATTTAATAATAGTAGATAGTAGATTTTGTGTGAAAATCATCCACCTGATTTATGAGCATATGACTGCTTTTAATTTTCAATGGTGTCAATTCACAGCTCATACACACATACATGAGGGCTTAGCATGTTAAAGTGTTAGAGGTGGAAATAATACTGACACTCCATATATGGGTCTGTGACTGTGAGGTTTGGGTTTACCCTTCTCACAAGAGCATTCTCTATCCTCACGCTCGCACATTTCTTAATAGTACATTTGTTTTTGCTTGAAAAATAATCATATTATACTCTTCACAAACGTGATAAATATTTAGTTATGTTCACCCCTTAAGTCAGTTGATAATATGTTTGCCATGGAAGATATGTTGTGTGGCTCTAGCAAGACGTACAGTTGTTCTGAACCCAGAAAATTATCTGTAATATTTTTTACTCTATGCTCACTCATTATTGTTGTACTGTGCTCTGCCTTTTCCCACCATTTTGAAACTTCTGCCCTTGCACTTTGGATTCCTATTTTTGCCTTTTCACATGCCTCTTTTACTGCTTGCAATATCAAAGAATGACACTCAATAATGTACCAATCCAATTCATAGTGTAATCAAAATCACAAGTATGAAAACAGGAAAAGAGAGAATTTGTTTTAACTAAGAAGCATCAAATTTTACACACATATTTTAATAAAAGAGGCCTGTGAATTTCTTTATGTATTTTCTTCATTATCCCTTTCCGGTTATTTCATTTTTTTTAGTACTCATCTTTTTTTAATTTACACAGGTACTTTCCCTTCTACCAGCATATGAAGGAAAATCAGTTATTGAGCTTGGTGCTGGTATTGGAAGATTTACTGGAGAGTTGGCCCAGAAAGCTGGTCAATTGCTGGCTGTGGACTTCATTGAGAGTGCAATAAAGAAGGTCAATTTACTGTCTTACTATTCTGAGAAATGATATGGTTGATGCACACAAGTGTGCGCGCGCACACACGACACACTCATCGTGATGTAACCTGAATCACTCATAATGTTCTGCAGAATGAAAGCATTAATGGACACTACAAAAATGCCAAGTTTTTGTGTGCTGATGTCACATCTCCAAACATGCAAGTTTCTGAAGGATCTGTTGATGTGATTTTCTCAAATTGGTTACTAATGTATCTTTCAGATAATGAGGTCAGTTTTGTTTATTTCATACAAAATTTTCATAATTTTATTTTCAATTCAGGCACTTTGAAGTCAACAGGATGTATGAACTGTGGAGTAATGACTCATGGGCCCAACTGACAATAAACAGGCTGTAAAATATAAAACCAACTTTGGTGTTTTTTTGTGTATCTTCTATTAGTGTTTTGTGGTATCCGTGAATTCAAGATCTCGTTAATTAACTAAGCAAGGATAAATTTTAATTTCCTTGCAAATAATTATTCTAGTATCATCAGAGAATTTGTTTAATCTCAATTATTGGGGAAAACTGTGTAGTATTTCTGCTACTCTTTGTTAAGGATATGGGTGGTGCTGATCAACCCACAAGTTTTCATTGATGATCATGCATTTGATTTGGAAAACAAATATTTCATTTGAAGAAACGTGACTTTTGTAGCTTCATATCACTAACCTTTTATTTTTCCCTTGGTGCTTTAGGTTGAGAACTTAGCAGAAAGAATGATGAAATGGTTAAAAGACGATGGATATATATTCTTCCGAGAATCTTGTTTCCACCAATCTGGAGATTCAAAGCGAAATTACAATCCTACTCACTACAGGGAACCCAGATTTTACACAAAGGTTTGTTCTTTGCAGTTACTTCTCCTTTACTATGTGCAAGATTATTGTTTGATTAAAAAGAGATTCACATCAACTTTGAGCTCATTTTAGTGTATGATTTATATTTTATAGAGATAGAACCTTTTGATTCAATAAAGAAGCTTCAAAATATATTTGAACCCAATTAATGGAAGTGTTTTGTGATGGTAAACATGAGCAAATGGTCATGGGTACCTTTACCAAATTTTACGGTCGGTGTCTCCTGTTAAAATTTTCCAGACTTATTTTTCTTTGGGCATGTATTTGATGTTGTTGAATATTCATTGGATTAGAAGTGCCGGAGGATAATGTTGAGCTCTCATTGGATTGTATTTTACAAGCAAATAATTCCCTGTTGGTTTGGTAACTTCAATCTGTCCTCTCCTATATTCATGCAGGTATTTAAAGAATGCCATATGAGTGATAGCTCTGGGAACTCCTTTGAACTTTCTCTTGTGGGCTGTAAATGCATTGGAGCATATGTTCGAAATAAGAAGAATCAAAACCAGGTAAGGAAACATGATTTCCATTTTGCATAACTATTATAGCGAATTTAGCTTATCCAATTGACTTATGTATACACACGGGCATTAATATTTTTACGATGCAGATTTGCTGGATATGGCAGAAAGTCAGGTCACAAGATGATAGGGGGTTCCAGAAGTTCTTGGATAGAGTTGAATATAGCGAGAAGAGTATTTTACGATATGAGCGTGTGTATGGCCAAGGCTTTGTAAGCACCGGAGGACTTGGTATGCCTTCATATTTTCCTTTCTCCCCTTCAAATTGACATAGAAGAATGATCATTTACCCAGTCTAATGAAAACTATACCTGACTGGCTGACTTGGTATTAAGTAATTTGCTTCACGATTACAAAGTATTAGGACACTTCCTTTGCCTAAGAACACATCAGTGACAGGTGTTCAAAATTATTGTAGATTCATGAGATAATGCACACGTGCACAAGAATTCCACCACTTTACTATATTATCATTTTATTTTAATTTTGGTATATTTAGTATATATACTCTATAAATGTGAAATTTGGCATTTCATTATTCTTCTTCTTCGCATAATTATAATATGATTTATATCTTTACCTAAAATTTTGAGAAATATGTAAAATGTACCTCTTTGTCACTATTCAAGTATAATTGCTCTTTGTCTTACTAATATGATGCATCAACTGTTCAGCATTCTAAGAACAAATATGATGCCATACTTGGAATTCTTTTCTTTTTTCATTTGAAGAATCTATCATCCTGATCAGAATCTCCAAGGCTAAGTTCTTTTATTTCAACATATTGTTTTTGTGTTTCTAACCCCGATGAGTTGGTTAATGCTTGGACAGAAACGACAAAGGAACTTGTAGCAAAGCTGGAACTCAAACCTGGTCAGAAAGTACTGGATGTTGGTTGTGGTGTTGGTGGTGGTGATTTCTACATGGCTGAAAATTTTGATGTTGAGGTTGTTGGCGTCGACCTCTCCATAAATATGATTTCCCATGCTATTGAACGAGCTATCGGACTGAAATACACGGTTGAATTTGATTGTGCCGATTGTTCTAAAAAAACATATCCTGTGAAGACATTTGATGTAATCTACACTCGTGATTCCATGTTATACATAAAAGTAAGGAATTATCCCCTTTACCCTTAATTAAATTGTCGAACTAGTAGAGTGAAGCTTTAGAGCATTGAATAGTTTGGTAGCTTTATTTTCGTAGGTTTATGTCACTGTAAGCATCTTGGTTGTTTATTTTAAGTAGCACGAGGTACATTATCAAATGGGATATCCTTACTCCGTGACCATTGCTTAGAATAAAAGAATTCCTATACTCTTGGTTGAAAGTGGTTCTGCAGTGGCCATCCACCTTATTACCCATAAATGTTATTCCTTCTCAGTTTTTACCCTTGCAAGTAAAACAAACCATTGGTCTCCTTGTGGATTTTAATTTTGATCAATCATTTTGTCCGCTATTGTGATACATGCCTGTTTATGTATGTACTATGTAGTTCATTTAATATTTTATTTTTATTTTATTTTATATTCTTGAAAATATTGACATTTGTTTTCTTCAATTTACTTTGGATTAATGCAGGACAAACCAACATTGTTCAGATCATTTTACAAGTGGTTGAAACCCGGAGGTCAACTTCTAATTACTGATTACTGCAAAAGTGCTGGAAGTCCATCTTCAGAATTTGCCGAGTACATTAAGGAAGGAGGATACCATATCCATGACATGAAAGAATATGAGCAGGTCCTTTCATCACCTGATTCTCTTTCATCCATTTGGTTTCAGCTGACACTACTTGAGTTTACGTTTCTGTTGCATGACAATCTCCTTGTGTTCTAAATAATCTGCAGATGCTGGAGAACGCTGGATTTGATGTTGTTGTTGTTGAGGATAGAACTGATCAGGTTTGTTTCACCCTATGCTAGTTTGCTTGGCATTTGCATTTTCTATTGTCCTTCTAATGTTCTAATAACTTTATTACTAATGTTCTAATAACTTTATTACTTGCGGGATTTAGTTCGTGAAAACACTGCAGCAGGAGCTAATTGCTCTTGAGAGCAAGAAGGACGATTTTATCCGTGAATTAAGCGATGTGAGTTTCTCATTATGTTTCGAAGGTCACTTTTGTGATAATTTATTGAAGTATGTGTTTCCCTTAATTTAAAAGTTTTAATTGCTTTCAGAATGATTACAATGAAATTGTGGAGAGATGGAAGGGGAAGCAGATCAGGGGTGAATGTGGAGAGCAGAAGTGGGGCTTGTTCATTGCCAAGAAAAAATGATACGCTTCATTAGTCACTCATCAATTATCCTGTTCTAGTTCTAGTTATATCATATTGAGTTCCGCGTGAAATTAGTTTTCCAAATAATGCTTTGAATAATTACAGGTATCCGTTATATGTAATCTTGAACAAAAAATCGTGTTTTGAATGCTATTATTATCATAGACACCCGTGAAGAGAGCGTACTCTTCGGTTTGGATGCGGTGTTAACTTGGCATTAGAGGTTCTATGCTAAAAGTTTATTTCAGTATCCTGTTTTACTTGATTCAGTGGTAAATGTTCTCCTCATTTGGAACGGAACTTTGAGAAGAAAACACGTTCCCCCTTTTTTCCTTGTTGTAAAAACCAACTAGTAATGATTTCAATCGGCTTCCCTTTCATTTAAATGAGTGCTACCAACAGCACTCTTTTGGCATTCGCTTTCTAATACCCTCTTCTCTTCACTATTAATTGCTATTTACGCGCGGGTCTTACGAATTTTTGTGTTGTACTTTTCATTCTCTTTATTACTCAATAGTTCTAAAATATTATCGATTTCCATATATATAGTAATGTGTAAACTTAAATATTCAAATCATAAACAAATATAAAATCTTAAAATCTATTACATGTTTGGTTATAAAAAATATTAGAAATACTTAAATTTGTGTTTGAAATCTCGTCAATAATCATGAAACATGAAGAGAGACTGATGTTGAACACTCGTTCGTATGTTTGTGGTTCTTTTTTGATCAGTATGTCATATGTCTTGGATGTTTGTTAGATGCAGTGAAAACACAATATGTGTTGTGTATGATATTATCTTAGTATAAGTTCATATTAATTATCTAATTAAAGATCTAATTAGTCTAGTATTTTATTTGATCATCAATTAATTAAAACTCTTATTTGATAAAATATCAATTACAAATATTTTAATAATATCTCACCTGGATAATATTTTAACAATTTATGTGTGTATGTGAATGTTATTTTTGTGGATAATCTTTAGATTTTACCTTTACAATTTAGTTCATTTTATACATCAATAATAGATCCTTAAAAAATACATCAATAAATGGAACTATTGTTGTTGATATCACTCATATATAACATTATTAAACTCAGACGAACACCATATTAATGAACATAATGACATAGATAGATATGAATGAGTGACATGAAAATTTCATGATATACATTCTATAAATCATATTTATTTTCAATTGGTTCAATTGAAATTTTTAGTGAGATGAAACTCAAGTTATTTACCTTCCAATTCAATATTTAGACACCCAATATATTAACTGTTATATCAAAATCAAAAGTATATAGGAGATAAAAAAGATACACTCTCACTTGTCAAAAACACGATTAATAGCAACAACTTTACAAGTAATGTGCTCACCTATGTGTCAAACCTTTGGTTAATAGAGAGTCACCTAACATAAATGTTGTCTCAATGTATTATATTTTTTAACAAAGACACTATCTCTCCAATATACCTTATAAAACTTCTCATCGACGTATAATATAATTTAAAGATGTTTGATTTTTTTATCGCAATTATTTTTAAAATCATACCAATAGATGGTTGAAATGTGTCTATAATGTAAAAAATTTTATATTAACAATGCATGACAATTAAATTCTTAAATTATATTACAATATAATTTAAATGATATTTCAATGATATGTAATCTAGTGACATAAATATTTCAATAATTTTCATAATCAAGATGCTTATAATATATAAACATCCAAAATATTAAAATCGAACATATTGATGATGGGCAATTTTTCAGGAGCATATGCTCTATTCTATTGTTTTCTTCAATAATTTTTGTGGTTTCTTTTTTTTTCAACAATTCACAAAAACATTATATATAGTAAATATGTATATATTTATATGCCTTGTCAAAAAAACGTATATATTTATATAACTTATTTCTAAA
>JBBPBQ010020323.1:191714-204252 GCA_037974755.1 Cicer yamashitae | reverse complement strand
GTTGTTGTCGATTATAAAGATAGATGTTTTTTTTTAATTTAAAAAACATATAGTTATATTTTTAAAATTCTAAATTAATTTTTTTTTATTTTCACCATTTTCAAACTTTTTACTTGAATTTATTATGATACAAAAAAATATTTAATTATGTGTTGTCACGTATACTCTATTTATTATTATTATTAATATTATTTTGTTGTTTATGAGTACTTTTTATTCTTATATGTCATTGATGATACGCTATATTTCATTCGTTTTAAAATAAATATTGTTCTAAAAAAATTATTTAAAATAAGAGTTTTTCTTTTTCAGAAAAAACATTTATATTAATTTGAACTATTTTGCTTTTCATTTGCTGAAGAATCCTTAAACTAACACTCTGTTTTGAAAAGCGCAGAGTACTAGTATTTTTTATTTCTTACAAAAAATAAAATACGGTGAGAAATACTCTCCCCTTTCTTACCGTATTTCTTACTTATATATAAGAGTGTTCGTTGAACCAAAAATTTAAACCGTGCTTGCTCTTCAAAACCCAAAACCTAACCCTAACCCTAAGGGGTCGAGAGAGACATACAATGTCAAGAAGAAGGACTGACTACAAGTTACTCCTTTTACGAGATGCTCACTCTTGTATTCGTCATAAAGTGAACATCATAGCCATTGTTCTTGAGTTTGGCCCTCCCAAGAAATCTAGGGGCACTGGTAATTTATTTTCATTCATTTCCACCCTCAAAGTTTTTACCTTTCCGACTGAAACTGGCAATGATGATAAAAAGGCCGGTCTTACGGCTGCCATTTACTTCTTTGGTAGTAGATTGATTAATGCTTTCGTGAAAGTGTTTTCTGAGCCAGTTTCACTCACCTTTTTTCCCCAAAGTTTTTTTTCTTTTCAAATATGGTTGAAATGTTTCATTCATTGTTTTTATGGATCCTCTAACTTTTAATCAATACCTAGGTTTAGATCAAAATATTTTTTTAGGGTTTATTTATTTAGTATCTGCTACCACCAATGCTTATCCTGCTTTAAATAATTTCTGCAGATTACTGCTGTATCCTAAGACTGATTGATGAAACACATTACAAAACTGGCATAACTGTGAACTTTTTTACTGCAAACGCATACAGCCTTCCCCGTGTTGCTGCTGCTGGAGACATAATTCACCTTTGCGGTGTTACGGTATTCTCCTGTTAGTTAGTATCCTCTTTGTGTTGAGCTATGAAGCCCTATTTCGTAGTACAGACACGGGTGCAATACTTATGAAGAAATAGACATTGCATATTCATCATTAATGCTTGTATAGTCATAATGAAAGATACACCGATCATTCCTCATCAATGTATATAGCTGTAATAGTCACTATTTTAAAGAAGATACTTGTGATCATAATTAAAATATTAAGAGTTTTCGTTTAAATTAATATGTATTGACATTGTTGTTAATGCAAAGGCTGTAACAAAAAAGAAAGGGGAGTGTGAGACTTCTCTTTGTTTTTTGAAGGAGGGAGTTTCTTTTCTTTCATCAAAGACTATCTGTCCATGCCATTGAGCATCTGCGGTGTATTCCAGTTGTTTATAAAGTAGCTTTTACATTGATCACTCATTGATGGCTCAATACATATATCCATCGTTAAAAGAACATATATTTGATGATTTTAAAAAGCATTTTAACCTTGTATTAAAAGTTGAAAAAACATTGAAACCAACTCTATGCTTTATGATCATATGTGTAATGCTGCACAGTCAAGAAAAAACATTGAAACCAACTCTATGCTTTATGCTCATATGTGTAATGCTGCACATGTTGACTGTACGTAAGCTTTTGTGATATAGACTTTATGACTTATTATGTAAGCTTTTGTGATATAGACTTTATGATTTATTATTCTTTTTAAAATCATTTTTGTCTTTTGCAGTTAAACACACATATTAGGGAAGTAAATGTTGTTTTCTACAAAAATAGTTCCTTTGCATTATATAAAGGGAAATGTGATGATGGTGATTTTGTCCCTTATCAAGCTTATTCAAAGATTTTCCTCAGAGATGAGGACAAACTGCGCATAGTCAGGCTTAGAAAATGGTTGGTTGATTTTCAGATTCCTGAAGGTATTCTAGGGTTATAGCTTTTAATCTAACTTGAATGTGTTGTCTTTAATTTCTGTTTTCTAATTTAAACTTATATTAATTGCATACATCCATACAGTTGCGCGTGATTTGTGTAGAAAGAAGTCATTTTGTGTAGTGTACAATCATCTGTTACAACCATCCTGTTACTATTCTTGTCGCCTTAAGATTTTGAATTTGTTTAGCTCAATTAAGAATCACCTCTAAAGAAATCAGTATAATTCCTCCAGAATGAAATATAAATAAAATGGTTATAGATTCATCAACTTTTCAAATACTGTTTTTGCTTATAATTATTCTGGAGGGAGTATGTTTTAGGATTTTTGGGTTAAGTGGTTTTGATTTATGGTGGTGCAGATTCAAGTGGTTTTCCTATGTTAAGAGAAATCAAAGAAGGTCACTTCAATTTGGCATGCAAGGTAATTTGGTCGGATTTTAGTTTTGATTTTTTGTATTGAGTTTGAAGACCCTTGTATAAATATTTAAGTAAAATATGTAAACTCTATAATTTTTTAGTTTGACATTTAGTTGTTACCTTTCCAAGGTTCTGATCCTTTTTGCTTTTTTGTTGTTTTACACCTTAAGATACTTCATTGCTGGGAGTTTGAACAAGATCAATGTGTTCTCTTTGTTTGGGATGGTACGGATACCCCACCAAATGCCATATCTGCAATGTGAGTTGATATATAATTACTTTTACATTGCCACTCCAACTCCTTCCCCTCTGAATGTACGCAATGGAAATCTGTTCTCATTAAATGATCAGTGGTGCTTTCTAGTATTCTGTACATAATATACTTTGCTAAGGAAAGTTACTTGACATAGGCATAAATGTCATAATGGTGGTGATGTTTTGACTGATCTCTATACCGTAAAAATTAAAGAATACCTTTATTTACAATTTATGCATTTATGACTCCTTTGGTTTGTACTGTATAGCTATTTTTGGAATAAAATGATTTATATGATATCATAAGGACAACGTCTGTAACCATCCATCTTGATATTGGAGTATTGCTTTTTTTTTTTTCACTTAATAAGTTTTGAGCCTGCTGGCTGTACATTCTTCACCATGTATGATATATAAATTTAAGTTGGCATCCTAAAAGGAATTAGGTATGCTTGTTTATAAATTGCAGTCTGGAAGATGAAATTAAATCTCCACTTCCATTACAGCTGGAACCTTCGTCTTTGCCAAGAGATCTTTTATGTTCTTTGCCTACTGTTGGGTCCATCTTGAGGATATTTTTTGAACTACCCACTCAGGGAAGTCAACTCCAGGCTCTTCAAATTGGTACATGGGTCAAGTTTGTGAATATCCGTCTCAGTGTGTGTACAGGACTATGGTATGGTGTTTTTACTTCTTATACAAAGCTTCGATATACAACAAATGAGGACCGTCATATTATAGAACGCCAAAGGTGGTTACCCATTTAGTGGATTCATAATATATGGGTGGATAGATTAGGTCAGTAAACCAATACCATTATATTTTTTCTTCTGTTTGTCTAGGTTGTACGACGAAAGGATATCGCTGCAATCAGGAAGGATGCCTATTGGCACCATACCTCAGTCTATTGACAGCTTACCTGAGTCTTTAAGAATTACGAGTAAATGATTCATTTTGTGTTACACTTATACATGATATAACGATTCAAATTTTTAGCTTTTCTGATGAGATACACAACTATGTTTTATCCTTTCAGAGGTTCATGCTGATCATGTGCAGCATTTTACTTTAATGGATGTACTAACTCACTCAGAGGTACTATACTGTGTTTTCTTCGCTTGTGCCCATAATTTTAACATCCAACTCTGCAATGATCAATATTGTGTCTCTCTTAAAACCCTGATGCTTTTTGCTTACTAAATTCATTCATTTATTGAAGGTGACAGCTAGATTCAACTGTGTCGTTCGGGTGGTTGCAGCAATGCCATACCAAGCTGAAAAGCTGTGCTTTCCTGCTGGGGGGGTGTATAGGATGAAACTGACCCTAGAGGATCCAACAGCTAGAATCCATGCTGCTGTAATTGGTGAAGATGGGGTCAGATCATGTTTTAACTTCATCAATTTTGCAATGTTTGGCGCCAATTATTTTAAGCTTTTCAGAGGACATTATGTTTGTAACTTGTATGATTAACAATTATCACAAGAGGCATAAGGAGAGAAGAGTTCAATTTTGCATAACTATTTATCTGTTATTTTGTTCATATTCGGTGTGGCTGATCCTTTTTCTGTTGCTATATCCATGACAGGAGACCCTTTTTGATGGTTATCCGGGCATTGAACAAGTGAGAAGGAAGATGAACAGATTACTTGGAGTAACTGAACGTGGTGATGGTATTGTGTTAAAGGATTATCCAAGAAATCCGCCATGGGTGAGCGTTTGTATTATATCATTCTATTCCGACAAAACTGATTTATGGGGGCGTAGAAAGTTTAGAGTATGTGGCACCAAAATAGTGGGTGACCCTTGATGATGTACTGATATGTGTATGTATATAATGTACACAAACTCTATTATGCTTTTTGTCAGGGCTGTCTTGTTACTATATTTTGAATGTACGTATGTAAATGAAAAATCGCATATGTTCAGTATAAGAGTCCGAGGGAGAATGAAATTGAGATTTCAATCAAATATTCTATTCTATCCTAATCTTCCACTTCTGAAGAGTATAGAAATTGGCTTTGGGAGATTATGATCTCCTATCTTCCCCTCCCATCAAAGCTTAAAAATAACTTCTCTTTTCTTAACCAAAGAACAAACTCTAAGGCTTTGTTTGGAGGGGAATGGAGGACTTTGGAGGGAGGAAAAAATAGAAAAATTTACATTTTTTAAGAATAACTTTGTAGAAAATTATAATTAATATATTTTTAGTTTATAAAGTAATATATTAACATGGAAATAATTTGGAGAATTTGTCTAAGTCTTCCAAAATACTTTATAAATATAATTTTTGAGTTCTCCCAAATAGAGGAGTTTTATATAATGAATAAAACGAAACTGTTCAAGACAATTCATTCTATTCATTTGTTTCTTCCTTTTTTTTAGCCCTTCCTTACCCACTTCTCCTAACTCGCAAAGAAAGCTTAAATATGATCTTGATTTTCATGGTCTTAGATACTTGAACATTATTTACTTTTGACTTTTTTTTTGAAGTTTGAAAATTGTTTGGAATGTTGTTGATACTTTCAAAACAAAACAAACTGGTTTGAGTTGATACGGATAATTGATTCAAATCGTTGAATTTTAATGATTAGTTTTTGTTTTTTTTTTCTATAATACGCTTTGGGTTTCTAATAATGTTTATACCAACTAGTTTTTTAAGTTCTTAAATTAATCTATACATCACTTCTGGGAACTCATTGTTGTTTTCAAATATTGTCAATTTTTCATTTTATTTTTGGCATGGTGTTTTAGTCCAAAAAATTGGTAAAAAAGCTAAAAATTCCACACCGAACCATTCTATACCTGACTAAAATTAATTAATTAATGAGTGTTGTGTAAGGACTCCGAAAACTCACTTCAAGGAAGGAGGGGTGTTACAAATCCAAGAATTGAATTTCTAAGTAATAACACTTATTAACTCTCAGAATTTCCCCTTCACAATAGAGTTACTTCTCTATTGTTCAACCATTGAATATAATATTCAATGATCTCTCTTTAACTCTCTAACCTCCCAATTTATACAAGTAGTCTTGTAACAGCTTCAACTAATTAACTATTATTATTAACTAACTACTAATCTAAGTCCTAACAAGAGGTATCTCAATAATTTATTTTGGTTTCATTCTATCTCCATTGCTCCTGGCTTTTGCTTTCACTTGGATCGGCAGCGCCCTTATTTTCAATTGTTGATGATTTACATTACAAAGAAAGAGTATTGACAAATGTGATATTTGATTGATCATGCTTGTCCATATCGAAGAGGGATAAAAGCATGAATATACTAAATATCCAAAACAATATGCTTTCATGATACGTTTTTCTGGTGTACGAGTGCTCCTGCAACGGCCTTACCAGGATTCCAAAGCTGCAATATAAAAACTTGTTTTTTTCTTTCATAAAAGGAAAATTGGTAAATACTAATAAAGAACCGAAGTCCAACGGCATAATCGTTTTTCACTTGAAAGATATGCCAACATTCATTTCTCTATCACAAAGTTCAAGTAAAAAAGCAAGGCCACCTCATTTTTAACAGGCGCCACGTTGAGAAGATTATAGTGTACCATTTCTCTCTAAAGTTCGTCAAATTTCCATACAAAAAAAATTGCACAACACTGTATGCATCTTTACTTTAGCTCTCATCTCTTGGGTTAAGCAATCAAGTGTAGTAACGTGTTCCTGTTCCTCCTACCTTACAAAATAAATAAGGAATATCTACAAATCCACTTCTTATTCCCACCACTATAAGTTCTCTATTGTACAATTTGGCCTACAGCTAAAAACCTATTTCTACCTAAAAGTAACACCTGACACCCTATAAAATATATTGCACATGAAATCAACCCCATTGACGACGGTCATTGTATCTTCTGAAACTGGTAGTACCATGACCTAGATGAGTGCCGGCATACCAAGCTCGTTAGGGCGATTCGGCTGAGCGACCTCACCAGCTACAACAGCAGCTTGCCTTCGTTGCCTCTCGCGCAGATACAGCACAGTTAGGAGGCATGCAAAGAGGGTAAGAATTGTGGCATTTCCCTCCTCCAAAAGCACATTCTCTACCCAAGCTTCTAGTTTTGGATAGACATCTGGCAAAGAATCAATTATGTGGACCTAATAAAAAAATAAGCATATCCCAATCAGGATTGAGAAGTGTAAAAACTGAAATATTGTTTAGAAAAAATAACAGAATAGAAGGAGTCAACCTAAGGACAAGACAGATTAAAGACAACAATCATGCAAGGCCACAATTCATTTTCTTTCACCAGTAGAACTTTCCAATAAGCCAAACACTCCAAGCGTTCATACAAATGACTTAGTTGTGTTAAGAATGAAATTATTACAGTATTTTTACAGCACACTATTAAAACTTCATCAAATAAGTGAGTTGCTGTTGCACCACATTGGGGAAAATGTTTGTGACATTCATGTTTGTAGCAAAAGTACAAGCCATGTTAAAGAAATGCAAACTGCTTGATTAGCCATTTAAATGGATCATTGAATAATTAAGACAGAATATCACATTGTGGTCTAGGACATAAATGAGCATAAACTACAACAGGTAACAAGAAAAGTACCGTTAGATTTAAACATTATCAACTTCCACTTATTGGTTGTTACTTGTTACTATGCAGTAGTGCAGCAGGTAAACAAAAAAGAAACTCACCAGTAAACTGTCAGCATGGTTCTTCCGAACCCACAAGCTTGTAAGAGCCAGTGAGACGGGCAACTTAGCTGCAGGATCATGCTCGAGAGCTTCATCATAGTAACGCTTGGCTAGATAAAGGTCAAATGGAAGTCCTTGACCATGCTCATGCATGTATCCAAGATTGAACATGGCTTGTGCATTAGATTGTGCTTTAGCATGCATGTAAGCCTCAGCAGCTCGCTCATAATCCCGGGCTGTTCCCTGAACGAATGAAAAAAAGAAATACAAGAAAGTAAAGTTGTAGTCATAGAATACCACATGGCTTAAATTGAACATTCAAAGCACACATATGCTTAATTCATCCCAAAATCACATACCCGACCATAGTAATATGCATCTCCAATCAGTAAAGCAGCATGTTCATTACCCTGCTCAGAAGCTTGCCACCACAAAGAATGTGCCCGCTGATGCCTTTCTGCATCAGTGCACAATCCAGATTCACCCATGCACATGCTTCGTTCTCCATATTTGTCAAGAATCCAAGCAGCATTACTCTGTGCCACCTCATATCCCATCTCAGCCATTCTTGAGTACAGCATATATGCCTTGCCAACATCACCTTTTAAGTATGATTCCAGTGCCCATCTGGATAAAGAGCTCCAAGGACCTCGCTCTGCGACTAATTTGTATAGGGCAGTAGCCTAAGATCACAAATTTAAATTTGTTGGCCAAGACTGGTGTTATGATAAAATAATAGTATTAAGGAATGAAGAACATAACAATTCATAAATTTAATTCGGGGATAGTACTGTAGTCAAGATTCAGTAATGACCATCATAATTATATTCTACTGAATCATGTGGAAAACAAACAGACAAAATAACAGTGAACGCCGAAATAATGGAAAACAACTGATATTATTTCAGAAAACGAGAAAATTACAGTCAAAGAAATCCTACTGCTACATCTATGCGCCTACAGAGTGCTAGTGCTTTCCATCCACAACAACTTACTAATTTCCAAAAGATGACTCCACTATCCAGCACCTAGCCTACTAATAACTGTAACCCATGTTTCACGATTCATATAACTATCCTCTTCTTAGCATTCTCTCTCTGCTAGCTCAGCCACTTACACTCTATTACATCTGGTGTAAACTGTCCAGATCTTTGGACTGTTTCCTATTGGGTCCAGGTCCAATCTAAATTATCACGGGTCCTCTAATTATGCATAAATCTTAAGTGGTGTCAACTAAAGAGTGTGTGTGTCTGTGTACGCGGGGGGAGGGGGGGGGGGGGGGGGGAGGTTTTTCTCGTACAATAAGCCACCGATAGGAACCAAGTATATTAATGAGCAGAATTACATGGTGGATGATGACTGATAAAGCACAGAGTATGGTGGATGTATTAAGACTACTGAAATGGCAGTACAAATAGATACTAGCTCCTTATAGAAGGAAATAGAAAAATGCAAAGATGTTAACAAAACCCCGTGAGAATGAGACCCCTGTCAGCTCTACCTTACACCAGTTCCCAGTGAAATCCTTCCTACCCCCATTCTGTTACCACTATCCTTCAAATAATCATTCTCCATTTCCCCTCACTCCTCCCACACATGATTCACGCATATTCTTCTCCTCTCTGTGCTGCCATGTGTCAATTCTGTTATATTCCCCTTGTTCCCAATTGCTCCCTCCTTCTCAGCTAACAGAAGGTGTTTCCCCTGCCAAAACACGGGCTGACCACAACCCTTTAGCCCATCCATCATCCACAATTGAACCATCTTTCACATTTCTTTTACGTCTCCTCTTATACACTTGAAAATAGGTCGATCAGCCAGTTAAAGGGGATGTATAAGATGAGACACAAGAAAAACAAAAGGTACCTGTAGCTTATTAGTTATGTCGGCAATATGCTCTGTTTGACACAAATTCAAGGGTCGAAATATTACACCCTATGTCATCAATAAATGTAAAGATCAAACTAAAACTAAAAAACGACTAATAATATGGAATTCTTCAAGAACTCTAACACAAGTAGTCGGTATCCCTTTTGGAGTAGTAGTGGCTCATTTTCTCCTTTCCGGACCACTATAATGTATATTAGGTATCAGCAAAGTTAATTTCGGTCTAGCCCATTTGGGTCCTTTCTATTTCTTCTGGTATAAACTTTTTGAATTCAAGGCTTTTGGTTTGGGATACTGATCATTTGCCTTTGAAATTCATCTACATATTTGGGTCTAACCATATTCTCATGAATCTATATTTTAGAATTATCAGGCACTTTCGGCCTATATTATAGCTCTTCCTCGAGTCTCTTTGTTCGGGTGGTAGAAATCATTTCAATTTGGATGAAATAAAGGCTTGCATCTTGAAAAAAACCAATAGAATACAACTAAACTTAATCATAATCATCATGAATCCCAAATTTTGATCTAGCTTTTTGATCAATTACATTCTTCTATAGCATTGTTTCAAAGACATCAAAGTGAGATTCGGTAACAATGAAGAATATTTAGGTTAGTCCAGTCTTTTTATACTCAGAAGACCAGA
The DNA here is from genome assembly GCA_037974755.1 of Cicer yamashitae. Taxonomy (NCBI): domain Eukaryota; kingdom Viridiplantae; phylum Streptophyta; class Magnoliopsida; order Fabales; family Fabaceae; genus Cicer; species Cicer yamashitae. Next base: position 194,264 of record JBBPBQ010020323.1, on the reverse strand, counting down.
CTGGTAGACTTAATTAAATACACAAATCTTCCCATTCCAGTATAGCTCAACAAAATATTTGGATGATCAGCTTAATAACAAAGTTATCTGACAAACATTATATAATATTGACTACAGCGGCATGAGCTTATTCACCTTTTTTATGCCCTCTAAAAAATATTTTATATTAAAATAAAAAAACCCAAGAGGAGACAATCATATTGACATCAGACTGTCACCTAGGTTAATCAACAGTTTTCATCAGCACTAGCATAAAACAAAGAAGAGAAATGAAGAATCAACTTACCAAGGGAACGTTCTTTTTGAACCCAACACCAAGATGAAAAATCTTAGCCAGCTGGTAGAAAGCCTTCGGTTGACCTTGGTTGGCAGCCACTATAAAAAATTTACATGCCAACTTTACATCTCTTTTCACTCCAATTCCCTTGAGGTACATGACACCCAGGTTATAATGGCCACCAACTTCGTCGTTATCAGCAGCCTTTTCAAAATACTCTTTTGCCTGTAATGCACAAAACAGATCCCATCAAATAAGCATAGACACGCATACATAATAATGCTGATGATAAAATGCGTTCCCTTTCCATTCCCCAAATAATTTTAGTCTCCATTCCGTACAGTTCAACAAGAGCTTCAAGTAGTATGAATGTATGTGTATAAACAGGAAAGGACAAATACGATGATACATACTTTAGTGTAATTCTTGCTGTCTACTCCATAGCCTTTGACATACAAATAACCAATCCCATTATAAGCAGAATAGAGGTGGTGTTTAGATGCAAGAGTAAGCCATTCGAAAGCTTTAGTATAGTTTCTCTCAACACCAGCTCCCCTCGCATATATCTCTCCGAGAAGTTCCATAGAACGGGGCTCTCCTTTCTCAACAGCCTTCAAGAACCAGGAGAGTGCCTTGGAATGGTCACGCCTCAATCCACGAAGCCCAAAATAGTAAAAGAGTCCCACTTTGTACATGGCAGCAGCATTCCCTTTCTGTGCCTGGTACTCCAGAATCTGAAAGTCTTCGTCCTCTTCCCCTTTGGACTTTCTGAGTGCCTCTTTGTTCTCTTCAGCTCCATTGTGCAGCCTAACAGGTTCAATCACCGGAGAATCTTTCGAAATCAAAAAACTATTTACAGCTACTTCTGCCAATTCAGCATAAAGCTTAACTGATTTTTCAAACATCTGCCAAAAACATAAAATCAACAAAATTTCATATAATTAATTATTCTAATTTAGATATGTTAGAAAAGAAAATAGGAAACCATTACTATAAACATATATAATTTGATGCGATTCATGATTATAGAAATTAGAAAACAGAATAGAAGTGAACTAACGTCTTGGCGAGTGTAGAGATAAGCGAGAGCCATTTTGGATTGCATATTGCCACCCTCAGAAGCAAAATGATGGTACACAAAAGCTTTCTCTTTGCTTCTCTCTCTCAAAAGCCCCATTCCCCATAAAAACCCTAATACTGATTGGGCAGCCGAGTAGCCAGATTCAGAAGCCGCCTCGATTTCGCCGGAGCCCTCTTCAATAACGCGGGCGTCACCAGACATTAGCTTCGAAACGGCGGAGTAGTAGAGAGCGTCTGTTTCGGATTGGGGTTGGAGGTCGGTGGAAGAGGGTTCGAAGATTTGGCGCCATGAGCCAGGGTCGAGATCCTCTTCGGATTTGTGGGAGTTGGAGTCGCCGAACTCGTCCCACTCGGCGGCGGAGTCGGGATCGGAGGGGACATCGTCTTTGAAGTCTTCCTGGGAGAGGACAAGAACGTAGGGGCGGGCGGTGACGGAGAGTGTGAGGAGAGAGAGAGTGAGAAGAGATAGAAACAATTTGGCGGTCGGAATTGGCATTGCTGTGTTCGTGTTTGACACAATGAATGAATGAATCAATCACATTCACAAGTGTTCATGAATGATCGGAAGCAAACCAAATTAATAATAAATAAAAGGAAGAAATGTAAATTGGTGAAATATCGGGGACATGACACGTCTTTTGCATTACTCCCACCAATACAAACCGTCCAAATCAGCATCATTCACTCAGAATGTAGCTTCATTTTTTACCCGGCAATATGTTTTTTTTCTTTCTAAGAGAACATGTTTGTTGATCTTAAGATTTTTTTTTTTTAATTTTATATATAAAAAAAATTATAATTTTTAAGATATATTTATAATTTAAATTACTTTATACTCTTATTTAAGATGTTTATTTTTTTATGTAGTTATTGAATATTTTATGTTTCACATTTTTAAATAAGAATACGTATATAAAAAAAATCAAAAGTTAAAACAATTAATGACTAAATTAATTTTGATATTTTTTATAATTTGTTTTCTAATAATTAAAAAATAGTAACTTATCTCATAAAAAAAAGTTATAGCTACTTGAAATTCAGATTTTTTTAAATAATTCATTTTGAAAAAATAGTACCCATGTTTTTTGTACAGTCTTAAAATTAAAATATACACATCTCTTATATTTTTTCCCTTTAATTTGAGTTCACACTTTGAAATAATAAAATCATATACATTTTATAGTTATATATTT
>JBBPBQ010020323.1:173738-191537 GCA_037974755.1 Cicer yamashitae | reverse complement strand
TTTTAATTATATAAAAACAAATTTTAAAATTTACTTATAAATAAAAATAAAAAATCTAAAATATTATTAATATTAAATTTTTATATTCAAATTACAACACAAATACAAAAAAAAAATAAAAATTACAAAAGTTGAGGAAGTAAATTACTTATCTTTTGACTTTGCAAGGGAGGAAAAATTATATTTGATAAATAATATTATCATCATTTTTTTAAAAGCAATATTAATAGAAAAGGAATATTGTTTGTGTACCAAAAGAAAAAAGACAAATAGTAAGTCTTTTTTTATATCAATTTTAACGATAAATAATTTAATTGAACTTTTTTAATTATTTAAAATTCTACTAAATTCTACAAAATAATATGTTATTCATGCTAATTAGAAAATATTCGTCAAAAGATATTCAATTTATTCGTCTATGTATAATCTTAAAAATAAAATAATAAAAAATTTATTTAACTTTTTTATATTCAAAATAGTTTAAATATGTTGTTATATTTTAGATTTATATGTATAATTGAATATACCTTAAAAATTACTCGTCCAAATAAACGTAACTTAAAAGGATAGAATGAGAGAGAAAAAAAATAAAAAGATTTAAATGAAAATTGAGATAATTTAAAAGAATCTGGATGAAAAAAGAAAAGGAATATTGGAGGGGAGGGTGATCTAGCAGGAGAATCAGACGTGACCGGGTCAGGTTGTTTCTGACTTTGTTCTCATTATAAATTCACATTCATTCTCATTCACCTATTCATTCATTCTAGCCCAATCCAACTATGTCTTCCGTCTTAGGTAAACAAAGGTTCAAATAATTGATACAATCAGTAACTAAATTATTATTTATTTGAACATAGTAACTAATAACTGATTTGACAGAGGGGTGTAGGGAGCACTTGTTGGATGTGGAGGAAGAAGACTTGAGGAGGAAACCTAAATTCCAGATTAAAAATCTGAAGAAAGTATCTGATGATGGAAAAATTCATATACTGAATGGCATCACCGTTGACATCCCAAAGGGTGTTATTGTTGGGATCATTGGCCCCAGTGGTAGCGGCAAGTCAACCCTTTTGAGAGCCTTGAACCGTCTCTGGGAGCCACCTTCCTCCTCCGTCTTCCTCGATGCTCAAGACATCTGCCACCTCGATGTCCTTTCCCTCCGCCGTAAGGTCGCCATGCTCTTTCAGCTCCCTGCCCTTTTTGAAGGTCAATACTTCAATTCGCCCTTTTTTTCCTCAATTCATTTTATTATTACACCATTTTTGGCTCGATTTAATTGGTGGGTTTTTTTCTGTAAATAAAAAACTGCAACAGATTTTATGTTTCTCTTTTTTTTATAATATTGGGTGGTGGTGAGTGAATAGATATAATTTCGAGAAATGAATTTGTTGAATATCACTCGTTATTAGATACATATACTTAGTTATAAGTTATTTATTCTAGTTAATGTTAGTTACAAGTTAGTAAACCTAATTATAAATAAGTTATTTTACATGATATTTGTTTTAATTTCAAGAAATGAATTTGTTGAGTATGACTCATTATTAGATATATATACTTAGCTACAAGTTATTTATTATTTGTTCTAATTTAGATATATACGATTTATTATATTTTAATTATTTTTTTATTTGATCGATAAATGATATCTATTTTTGTCTTTTCATGTTTAAAGTCGATAGTTAGTATATTTTGTTACTCATAGTAGTTTACTAATCACGTCGCTTTGGGAAGTCCCTTTTATCTAATCTTAATTAGATCTTTGTAATATGTAATTCTAAACTAGAATAATATATAGAAAGGTACGGCAGTGCTCTGCATTTGGACGTTGGCCAAAGCGGAACTCTACGATCAAATCTCATGTATCTTTGTTTGCATTTTCATACATGTATGATACTGAAGTAGGGTGGTCTAACATTGAATAAAATGCTGTACTACAAAAATATTACAGGGACAGTTGCGGAGAATGTGAGGTATGGTCCACAACTGAGAGGAGTAAAGATAACGGACGATGAGGTGAGTAAGTTGCTTTTAATGGCGGATCTGGATGCTTCTTTCATGGATAAGTCTGGTGCCGACCTCTCTGTTGGTCAGGCTCAAAGAGTTGCACTTGCCAGGACTCTAGCTAACCAACCTGAGGTAACAAACACCTAGTTACTTCCCTTCATGCTGATTGATGAAGCATCCAATTGCAAATATATATTAATGCATGTTTGTTTCATGGATTGTGTTAATTTGAAGGTTTTGCTGCTGGATGAGCCTACTAGTGCATTAGATCCAATATCCACAGAAAACATAGAAGGTGCCCTGATGAAATTGAACAAGAGTCAGGGCATGACACTCATCATGGTTTCACATAGCATCAAACAAATCCAGAGGATGGCTCACGTTGTGTGCTTGCTTGTTGATGGTCAAATTGTTGAAGTTCTTAAACCTCATCAACTATCTCAAGCTAAGCATCCCATGGCACGGAGGTTTCTTGAACTCAGTAATTAATTAAGCTCACTCTTGTATTGTCTTCACTTGTGTTGTGGAGTATATTTTCTACTTGCTGCTTGCTATATCAGCCACATATGTTCAGCTCGCCCTCATAAATATCACTGAATCAATCAACTTTCATTATTTATTTTGTGTGTAGTTGCTTTCAAGGCATGTTTGAGGTAGACATTTGACAAGTGTATAAGTGGTACACGAATTAATAATACAGCAAGAAAAGTAAATAATTATTTTCAATCAAGACTATGCTCAAGTACTAATTACTAGTACTAGTTTATCAATCAATCAATTAATCTTTCAACTATCAATTAATAAGGTTTTCGTATTTGTAGAACTAACACAAGATACCAAATAGGAAGTTGAGTTAATTGTGAAAATGAACTATCACAATCACAATATAATAGTAAAACAACGATGACTGTGAAAAAATTCAATCGATGAAAGTTGGCTAAGCTCAAAATCCTTTCAAATTTTCCTTAGTAGTGGTATAATTCCATTCAATCATGAATCTATTTCGATTCACAATTTGAGGTTATCCTCCATTTTTGGCTAGAAAACAATTATGAATCGTAATTTCTTATGTGTTCCTAAATTGAAACAAACTTTATGTGCAGTAATTTCTTTTAAGTGTTCCTACTTAAATAAACATTCACCCTAAACTAAAGCGTAGGAGTTAAGAAATTTGTTTGAAGAGGAAATGGAATATATTTTTAGCAATCAAATTCAGATAATATTATTTATGAAGATCAAGTGCATAGCCGTCATTGAAATAATGAATTGATTTGTTTGTGTGAAAGTGTGCATCATGAAGAACCATATAAGGTCAATTCACAAAACTGTATTGAAGTGTTGACTTGACACTAAGAATGATGTTAGGTCCAGCCCCAGCCCCAGCCCCAGCCCCAGGTGGTGAATTGGTGCCACATGCCTCTTCACCCACCGACTCTTCCATTTCTTCCTCTGATCTTGACACCGAGGTAATATCAATTTCTTCAATTTCACATATTAATTTCTTTAACTAATTTTAATTTGTTTTTTTGTTGCATGAATTAATAGTCTACGGGATCATTCTTCCATGATAGAAGCACCACGCTCGGTACTCTCATGGGCCTCACCTTCTCACTCCCATCTCAGAATCGGAACCCACGTTCCGCCACCCCTAAGAGGAATCTCAATGCCAACGCCGATGCCATCGTGTTGGCCAAGCGCCGGAGGAGGTGGTGGCGCTTTTGCGGAGACGCCGATGCGAGGTCCGCCTCGCTGGGTGAGTTCCTTGAGATTGAACGTCGATTCGGCGACGACGCTTTTTACGGTACGGCTGCGGAGCTCGAAGGACTGGTGGTGGATTCACAGCAGCAGAGAAATAACGAGAGAGCGTTGTTTGCCGATGGGAGAGTTCTTCCACCGTCCGTCGTTGACGAAAGAGCATCCACCGCGGGGACTCTTTGTAGTAGATTTCCGGTTTCGCTCACCGGGATCTGTAGCGGCGGTGCTGGATGAGATAAAGTTTGATTTTTCGTTTTATATTTTTATTAAGTTATAGAATGAGGAAAAATGCCTATTTTTTGTGATTGAAATTTGATGGGCTGTTTGTTTAATTAATTTGTAACTAGACTTATGCCTGTAAATTACATAAACAAACATTGTTTGAATTTACTTTTTTTTTTTACAAGACTGTCTACTTTTATTTGGATAATACTACTTGAAAAACAAATTTTTAAAATAAAAAATTACCTAAAAGATTATATTATATCATAAACAATAAAACTTCTTTGTATAAATTCAGAGATGAATCTAATTTGATAGCCTATGACATGGATGGATATTTCGTTCAGATCAATTTACCTATATTTATTTGTTAAAAAACATGTAAATAGTTGAAAGAGACTCAGATAACTTAAATAAAGTAAAGAGTCGGTAATTTATGGATTTAGAGAAATTTGGTTGGGAGGAGACAACTTTCCCTTTATATACTTAATAGATTCTTAAACGGTGATTAATTACGGCGATGAATTTTGTTTTTTATATACGATGAAGTTGTAAGTGCAGCATAGCCATTTATCCACGTGTATCCTTTTGGAATAAACTTAGATTGGTTGGTGTTGCAATGATCTTCACCAGCAATTTCGAGCACCTACATGTTTGCATCTAATTAGTGAGAATGTGAAAAGTTGGGATGTGGATGATTATATCTTGGAGTTTGTCTATCATCATGATGGTGTAGTGTTTTTCTTTGAGTAAATACTTAATGTCATCCAATCAGCCGGTGGCCACATTAAGTGATATGCTTACAATAAGTCCTAGTCCTAGTACACATATGTAGCACTAGTAAAAGAAATAAACGTTGTTTTTAAGAGATTTGTATAAGCACGTTAAAGCATATATAATTTCGAATTTTCTTGCTCAGTGATTACCCTTCAATTCATACTCAAATAAAGGTGTAAACTCTTAATTTGGTTTCATATTATCACTATCTTAATTTCCAAATCTCTTTTTATACACAAATCGAAATTTTAATTTTGAACATTTATTGTTCAATGTAACTCTATGTTTCTTTATTGACTTCGTGGAAAAGTAAAAAGTAAACAATAACCAACGTCTCTCTACTCGACAATATGAGTGTCATTCAAATTGTTGTCAATCTGATTTTTAATGAATGCACCATACATATAAAAGTATATTATCATTCACTTCGTGAGTCTCACGATAATCATGTTGTATCACTACCTCACATCAATATTCAATTTCATTTTCAGGTTAAAGATATTTTTAACAAAGTTGAACCTCGATCCTAACATTGGTTTCTTGTTAACAAATTAATATTCTTTAACTAACTGCGTCAATTTCAGGGATGTGAATCGAAAATGAATCTTCCCTCCTAATGTTTCATAAAATATAAAATAAGCCACTAAAATAAAAAATTGATTTGTACTTGTAATGACCAGTTGTAATTACTTGTAAACTAGTATACAAGCCCAAGAGTTACACATGATAGGTTGTTATATATATATATATATATATATATATATATAATTTAGAATTAAATATTATATAAATTTTAATTTTCAACGCATTATTATTAAATAATATTATAATATATATTAGTTCACCTCACACAATATTTACATCTATTATGCATTTTTTTGATAAATAATTAATTTTGTTGTTGTAAATTAATAGTTGGAATGAATATTTCACAACATATTATCATTCATAAATTTTTTATAAGTATTTTTAGTTGTGGAAAGAGGCGGATCTTAGTGGTTAGTATGGACATAGGCCTAGTGTCTCAAACAATTTTTTTAAAATAAAAATAACTTATAAAATAATAAATAAAAAATATATTACATCTTTAACTTAAATTTCAATTGGATATATTTTGAGTTTCGTCTAGAGATATAAAAATCAAGCTAATGATTTAATAAATTCAACAACAAAAATTGATTTTTATTTATTTTTTTCTGTTTCGAGTTCAATATGAATCAAATCAAATAAACTCAATCTCTGTTGATTTGAGTATGATTTTACTTCATTTAAAATCGACTATTGATATCTGATTAAATCATTAGATTATATTAGTAATGTTATCTTAAATATGTTGTATTTAAGGATTTTTTAATCATTTACATATTATTTTTTCCATTGCAATTTAAAAGGTTCTTACGTAATTGTTATAATAGTATAAAAAGATTGAACTGAATCAAATCAAAGTGTTATTCATCGGTTTGAGTTTAATTTTATGATAAAAATTGTAAAAATTCAATCAAATTAATTATCTTTTTGGTTTAGACTTTTTTTCATCTCCAAACATACAAACCAAAGCAATATATTATACCCATAACTTTGACTCTCCTAAAACTGAGCAACTTTTTTGTCCAATTCGCCATCTTTTTGCAGTTGTGTTTGCAAAAAAAATTGTGTGTCTATATCGCAACTTTACAACCTAAAGTTCAAATATACAATAAAATAGTATTTTTAATTTATCAATTAAAATTTTAAAAATTGGACATCTTTAAAGTATTTGTTGAAGCAACGCCATTGATTGTGGAATAATAGTATTGTTAATTTCTTGAGTGAAAACTCCAATAATTAATCCATAAATAAACAGACTATTGAGCCTGCAGGGACGATTTACATCACAAGTAGTATTTCATTTAGTTAATATGCCATATCACAGTGGACTAACTCTAACTTAAGCTTACCAACAAAAAAAAAAACAAAGAATTTCTACCAAATACAAATGAAGCAAATTGAGGGAAAGAAAGAAAAAGAACGTGTATTTAAGACCTTGATGTTTCATCAATTGTCTCTAGTGCTGGTCTCCAAGATCTCTGTTTGGAGTACCTTTTGACAGGCTCTGTCTCCTCCCTTACCACCTGATTATTATTATCAGTTTTTAATGTTATTCTCTTTGCCTCCGAAGGGAACATACAGAACTCACTAAAAACAGGAAATATCTTTCCCAAATTGTTGAAACTTGCATGCTTCGTTGCCCTTGATGCTTTGTAGTTTAGAGAGCTCATTTCTTCATGTGTTAGCACAGAATATAGCAGTTCCATTGGTAGAAGGAAGTAAAACTTGCGCCTTTCAAGCTCTTCATCGGCTAATAGTCCTTGAATTCGATGTCCTACTTTGAGGTAGCTTGAGTCACAAACAAACTGTCCAGTGTATTCTACCATCAACTCTGCAGCTCTTATTGGTTTTGTGTATGTCTCTATTCTCCCATTCAACAATAACACCTTAAACACCCCATTGGTTGGAGTACAAGAAGCTGCATTTCCCATTTCTGATGAGTTTGATATTTGGTGTGTTGTGTTGATAGAGCTTGTTATTTATTAGACAAGATGCCTCTGAGTTAAGAAAAGAAAAATATATAGTTGATTGTCTTTTTGTGGCCATAGTTGGGTAATCATTTGGCATATCTTTTATTGTTAATGCTCAACTTTGTCATACTCTAAATCATATCTTCACAAAGTTTCCCAACTGGCAGCAGCTTAGTTTTATTTTACAATAATAGTATATGCAGGTAAGAAATTAAAGAGATATTAATTAGCAAGTAGGTATGTTTGTGTCTTTAGGCCTTCCAAGTGTATATATAAACTGTGTCACTTTTAAATATTTTATCTAACCCTTTTCATTCAAAAGGTTAGAAAAAAGCCACAAATGAAGGAAATATGTTGGACAGACTGGCAAATTTGGGCTATTTTGACTTCATATGTGGAAAAAGAAAATAGACACACAACTTTCCAATTTGGTCAAAAGTTTGGGAGACTATTTTATGAGGGTGCACATGGGGGGAGATATCGTGAGAATGCAACCGGATACAGATAACCACACTTAACGACAACACCAAACTAATTATTAGATATGGTACCAAGTAATTTATCTTATTGTATTTGTATACCATTACTATATAATATTAAAGGGTTCTCCTAATATATTTTAATATTTACACATGTACTTTATTTTGGACTTAATGAAAAAGGACCATCTGCATTTGATGGAAAACGTCAAACTAATCTTGTTTGGTATATAGTCACAATCCTATGGTAGCTTGCAATATATTCCCATGAACGCATATTATATTAAGTGCATATACATTTATCTTCTTGGCTCTTGCACCTATAGGATCTATCCATCTTTGAAGTTGTAGTCTAATATATGGTATGTGTTAGGACGTTGAAGGAACATTGAGAATGAGGTACATGATTCAACCTTTAGAACGTCTCTGTTTTGTCAAATTTTAGGGATATTAATTGACCACTTTTGCATTTGATAGGTTGTTTTCATATTAAAAAAATGTGACCTCTCCAACTCACAATATAATTTATTAATTAATATTATAATAGAAGGATATAATTTTAGTTGGATTTTTTTTGAATTGCTTAGAAGAGTGGTTGGTTAACACCAAAATTCATTGGTATATAATTTGATTGAAACAAGTTGGTACAACAGAGTGAGACTAGGAATATTAATTTTTCTTGCTTTATTAATAAATAAATGAAGAATCTTTTTTAGGACAACTAAATGATTGGTGGTTCATTGTTAACTTAGCAAATAATTAGTTGTTAAAGAAGCTGAATGTTTTGATTTGATGGATTTTCTGCGTGTTTCTTATTTCTTATCAAACTGAAGGAATGATAACCAAGTAGTGGTTTGGTTGTTGCTTAGATGGTTGACATCAACATCAACAAAGACAAGTACCCAACATATCAACATATCGAAAAATATCTATAAGGAAAGTGGTCTAAGAAATGCATTAAAAAAATGGAAAAGGAGAAAAGAATATTTTATGATTTAAATATAACATACAAACATCATTTTTTTTTATTAATTAAAATATTTAGGGCGAAGAGATTATGCTCTAGTTTAAAGTAAAGAAGATCTTAAGATTTATTTAACTCTTACAAAAAAAAGATATTTTTTTTTATGAGTTAAAAGGATTTACAAACATCATTGATTATGAGTAAAAGTCGAAAATATCATAGCATCATTATATTGGCTAACAACAATTACACAAATGATTTGAATAATGTATTTTCACACCTAAAACTTAATAAAAATGGTTTTTCTAACAGTTATATGATGTTCAACACTCTTACTTACATTTGACACACCAACAATCATCTTATCAAGTGTGAGTTCATCAATTCAAATTAGAAGACTTTTTCATCCACACGCACTTGGACATTGTTGGTTCACATACATCAATGAGATAGGTTGCCTTACTAACCTATTGTTATACGAGACTTTCAATGCAAGTAGTTAGTTACCTTTGTCGAGCTATAGGATCTCATACTACTACTGAATGCCTAAAACATTGAAGGATCATCAAATTGAACAAAGAGAAGCTAAACAAGTGGTTTTGACATATCATTTTCACTCAAAACCTTAAAACATTGAAATATGAGTAACAATGTCAGACTCTTACTCACACTTGACACACCGACAGTCTCCTTTCAAGTAGCTCTAGAAAAAACATCTTTATGAAGAAAATGTATGTATTACTAAAAAAAATACTTTCACTCAACCTTTTTTTTTTACTGAAGTGAGTAGCAATTTTTATTTCAATTGTGTTATTTTGTGTGCTAGGAGCTATAAGATTAACTTTGTTATTGAGGTAAGGAGTTAAAGAGTAGAGTGATGAACATGTCACGAGTTCAACTCTTATCCTTATTAAAATACTAACAATATTAAAAATACTAACTAGTTTGATTGTTGAAAAAAAAAAAATTAAACTATTTTGACACACAATTTGTTGACACTAGAAAACAAAGTATGCCGCTATCACAAATACACATTAGGTTTATTACATGGTTAATTTAGTTTAAATACATAATTAATTATATTTAGTAGATAGTTAATAAATACTATACATAATTGTTTGAATTTGAATTCTCTATTTTTATTATCTCATTTTCTTCCTTGTGTTAAAAGAGATAGAGATACGAATAACACACAAATGATTTTTATAAATCACACACACCAAATAATCTCTTTCGATAATGCATAAAGAACCAAAGGAGAAAATAAGAGAATAAAATTAAATTTCTAAATTTTATTTAAACACAATGATACATTGTTTTTTTCTTCATTACATGCCTAATACAAATAAGATTAATCACGCTCATATATTGGTAATGATTTAGTGTACCTTATTGTATTAATTAATAATTGACTATAATTTAATTAATTGTATATTTAATGGCGAAAAGAATAGTATTGTGTGTGAAAAATTATACTACTATATGATACTTATTAATAATATAATAAACTTTATTTTTGAGGAATAACAATATAAACTTAATTAATGATTATATATAAGTGACGACGAACAATGCATTTGTCTCAAAGACTCAAAATATAATTTTTCTTTCTAAATAAAGTTAAAGGTTAATGACGTAAAAAATATTTATAAAAAAAAATCTAGTAGTAGTAGAAGATTAGTACTATTTGGCGGGTGGGACCCTAGCAGAGGCGATAGTGAAGCGGCACGTATCGAGGAACTGGAAAAACACACAGAGAGACACGCGTTATGTGGAAGTTGAGTTGAAGAAAACCTCATCCCATTCTCCTCCACTCGTCTTCTTCTCCTTCTCCTTCTTAGCTTTCTGCATATCATATTTTTACTTTACTGCATTCTTTTCTTCTAAATTAGGGATATGGCATATGCTCCACATTTATATGCAAATTGCATCACCTTTTCTTCTTCTTTGCTACGCCGGGGAGTTGTAGTACGACATGCTTCTACACATTTTCACACAGGTAGGTACTTACCTTCCTTCATTCTTCACATCGTTTTTTCTATTTCTCTGCTCGCTTACAATTAATCTTCATTTCTTTTAATCCTCAGGAGGAACACTCATTCCCCAATGTTTTAATGGAAACGCGACTTTTACTTTTACCGGAAATACCCTCTCTATCCCTAGATGTACTACTACTACTTCTTCTTCTTCAAACTCCAATGCCACTACCGATGACACCTCTCCTCCCACGAAGGCACATTTACTAATCTCATTATTTTATCATATATATGTAATGTACACTTGCATTTTTCTACACAAAAATGCTACAACTAAATTCCTCATCTATTTTGGACTATCCAAATACATTCTTAATTATGTTCACTTGATGCTCCCACATTCATTCTTCATCCACTAAACACAATTAATACAAATTGTGGTTAATAGATGCCAAGTATATTTAAACAATTGAAAATCATGTATATTTCAACATAATTCAGATGGTTAGTAGATATCATGAATATTTGAACATATGATTAATCATGGTTAATGACGTTTAGAATTGTGGATAATTAAGTTCATTGGATGGTTAATGAATTGAACCGCATTAATCAATTAAATTGTTGTCAAAATCATATATGTAGAAAACAAATAGGTGTTTCAAATGGTAGGAGGATGAGGAAGATTTTTCACCTTGTTAGATGGATGGATAGGAATGAGTGTAATTATTCTCTGTGTTCAATAAACACACAATTGAATCAATTCTTATTGTCTTCATCTGATTTACTATAACATTTAGTGCCTCATACATGCACTGAAATTCTCTGGCTACTTCATCACCCTTGCCATTACATAGATAGCAATAACAGGCTAACAACAAAATGAGACACCTTATCCTTATATTTCTCTTTCTGGATGTTACAGAAGGCACCATTTGGATATTCAAGGAAAGATGTCCTATTAATTGGACTTGGAGTTACTTTGTTTGGCATTGGCTTAAAAAGTGGACTAGAGGTACCTTTCTTTCTGCTCTAATACAATAATTCTAATACTTGCTTTCTTATATTTTAATTTTTTTCTTCTTCAATATTTTAGCACTTAGCTTATTCCCATTTATAAATGAAAAAGTACATATGTGAAGGCTATTAACAAATGGTTCGGTGTACCTTGTGAATAAAGGAACGTAATTAGTGACTTATTGATGACTTTACCTTCATGTAATTGTTTTTGCCTATGATAGGATGGATATCATATAAAATAAGCACTTATGTATTAGAACTGAGATTAATCATGCAACTATTCTTGGATATGTTTTGCAGTTTGCTGGAGTAGATCCACTACAAGCTGGAAATGTGGTTCAACTTGTGCTGGTTTTGGGCCTCACAGTTGGATGGATCTCAACATATATCTTCAGAGTTTCAAACAAGGAAATGACATATGCACAACAGCTACGTGACTATGAACGCAAAGTGATGGAGGTAAAATAACATTAACAAGGTTGCCTTTCTCTTGTTTTAAGCATAGCAAAAGAATTTTGTTGTGATTTACCACAAGAATTACAAGTGCATGTCTAGGCTTGTTATTCTTGGTCAAATTTGTCATCATGAAATTGATTAAATGCACAATATGGAGTAGTATGATATTATACCTTTTTCCCTCAAAAGATATGAATGGAATAAAAAAAATCAGTGGTCCTTAAAATGTTAATTAAATAGGGAGGCTAAAAAAGAATGACAACTTTGGTGGTACTATATGGGCTAGTCAGAATTAAAATGGTTTGTCCTAAAATTGGTTATTGTTAGGAACTCAAGAATTGGTGTCCAAAGAAAGAAAACTTTTATTAAGAAGTAGGAGCAAATCTCTCCTCCAAGGGTTTTCCCTTCACAATTGAGTCACTACTCTATTCCCAACTTTACAATATTCAAAAGATACTCTCTCTAACCCCAAAACATCCCTATTTGTAAATGATACTCCTAACTACCTCATTAACTAACTACCTACAACAACTCTTAATTACTCTAATATCTATTACTCTATATCCTAACAATACACCCCTCCACAAAACAACCTTCTCCTCAAGGTTGAAATCTACTAAATTTCTTCACTTGCATTAGTTGTTGAAATTAAAACCCTTTCCCCAGGTTCCATTGTTGGGAGTTTTGATGAACCTGCTTCATGCAAGCGGTAAGAACCTCTTTCTAGATCCCGTTGATATGCACCTTCTTGCAGCACTTTCCAAAACACAAATTTTGTCAAAGAGGATAAATCTTTCCCAAACACCATTGGGGAAAGTTCAACTGGGTAGGAACCTGGCAACCAATCTAGTCATCAAATGAATGGGTGGTGAACACTTGAGCAAAGAAAATTGAATTATGAATTAGGATAGATGTGTCTGGGGTTAGGACTAATTAATTTTGGCCTTGAATTAGGCTACCTAGAGCATTCTGTTCATGAAACCAGAAGGTACTAACACCAAGTTTGACCCATTAGATATGGAATTAGACCCAACTTACTAAGTACCCATTTTTATTCCTCTATGCTTCTTCTTCATCAAAAAGGCAACTTGCTTGGGAAAAGCATTGTTGTTATCAACACCCATGATTGCTCCACCAACAGTGGCCCACAAAGTGCCAGCTTTGAGTTGTCGTATGGCAACTCCGACAGGGAAGCTTGGCCAGCCTGCATGAAAGCAAGAATTTTGTCTCTATTGATGACCCACTCCCAGAAAAAGTTGAGTTTTGTGGCTTGGGAGGTGGGGGTGCACGGGTACACTCCATGTAACTCTAATCTCCATTGCAGGCTGAGATTCTTGTTTCTCCTCTTCTATTGTTGTGTCATCCAATTCTGGGTTTTGAACATAGAAAGCCTTTGCTGGTGCATCTCTAGCTTCAACTTCCGCGTGACAATTGGATCTTCCTTGGTTTCTGCAACTTCACTCTGATTTAAATTTCTTTCTTGTTTTTCCAGCCATGTATCCATTGGCCAATCTGATTTTAACATTGTTTCTTGCCTTCCCAACACTCAACTCAATGGACTGGTCTTATCACCCATCTTTCTTGCTCAAGAACATGATTCTTGGTGGTTGTTTCCTTCAGAAATGCTTTTACGTTGCTGTTACTAGGTCGTCCTTAGAGGAAAGCTGGTACCTCCAGCTTGTTCGACACCCCATCGTGCTTCTCCATCTCTTGAACCATCATTTTTTTAGCTACTCCAATCCCTACTCTCTGCTTGATAATCGGGGTGACTGCCTCCACTCTTTCTTGGTTGCAATCAGAATTATGCTTACTCAGCAGCCCATGTGTCAACATATTCTTGAGCTTCACAAGGATTTCCATCGAAGGTTGTTGTAACTTCTGATTGTTGGTTTTTTTCAAGAATGTCACTAAGCTTTCCAATGCTCCTATACATGATTCCTTCTTCAATTCTTGGCTGGAAGCCACTTAACTTTTGCAATTTTTTCGATGGTGCCTTCTAACTTTGCAATTTGCGTAGTGTGTTGAGACACCCAACTTCTTGAGGAACTCCATTGAGACTCCAAGTTCTTCACTTGAGTCTCCATTTTTGCACTTTACATTGGCGCTTTCTCTGTAATCCGGCAGGTCATACCAATTGTTAGGAACCCAAGAATTGGATTCCAAAGAAACAACACTTTTATTAAGAAATATGATAGAAATATCTCCTCCAATGGCTTTCCCTTCACAATAGAGTCACTACTCTATTCACAACTTTACAATATTCAAAAGATACTTTGTCTGACTCCAAAACATCCCTATTAACTAACTTAACTTTAACAATTCTTAACTACATTAACTACTCTTACATCTATTACTCTATATCCTAACATTTACAGTAATATGTTTTGGCCAAAGACAATCAGGCCGTAAGCCAGAAGATATTATTCACCAATTATTGTGTCTTGTCGTTTCTCATAGTACATTTTATGCAGAATGTTGCCTTTTATAGGTGCTTGTCAAACAATTGATCTCTGCTTGCATTTTGTTATGAACTTATTATACTTGCACCTTTTCATTATTGCACCTTCTCATTGTACTTGACATGTGAAATTAATAAGTTTATTGATGAATAGCAGTGACTAATTGAAAATTCTCAAATTAGAAACATCTGCGCTTCATGTATTGACCATGAGACTGAGAAACATTCAGATATCCCAAAATAAAATGACTTATAGTAAAATATTTCTTTCTGGAACCTATATATGACTGAAGCTTGAAACTTGTATATTTACATCGTTTCTCAATATAAAATGCCATAAAATAATTTTCCCCCTATTGAATCTGCAGAAACGGTTAGAGTCCCTAACAGAAGCAGAGCTACAAGCACTGCTTCAAGAAGTTGAGGAAGACAAGAGTCGTTAGCTAGTGATGAAGAGGTGAACTGAAGTAGCCTGTTTGTATATAAACACTGAAGTTTTACAGAAATAATTAAACAGAAATTATAATCTATATGGACTATTTTATAGAGAATTCTAAAACTATAGTGTTTATGAAAAATTCCAGATGGAAATAACTCTGTAATAACATTTGATAGTGTTTCAAATTCATATAATTTATGACTTTTCTTATTGCTGTTCACTAGTGCATCTCATGCCATGATGGAGCATGTTGAAGGTAACGTTGGAAGTTAGCTTTGTGCCATTGTCCTCAAATTCCGAACGTTTAACCAGGTTATTGTTACTTGGTTCCCTGCTCCTAGAATCTTAGCAATATGTATATGCAGTACTGCCCTTAATTTGAAGCGATTATTTACAAAACGAACAAACAGAAGTTAATTCCATGGAATGGAATTCATAGATGAGGAAAATATCTTCTGAAGTGAACATGTAAATAAAACTCTTTGTGACATTTGCAATGAATGACAGTGATTGATAATTGTCATACCCAGTGGTGACACATCTTATGTGTGCAGATGTAAAGCATATCATTTGGTGTTTCTTAATAATTGCGCTATGAGAAAATGAAGTTTGCCATACACTTATTGATATTAAAATGGCGAAAAGTATTATTGGTTATATATTACCAGAACCATCCACGTGCAGATGTAGCCTCTCCCATGTATACAGGACAGGACAGAATCATTTCACGTGCACATGCAGGTTTGAGGGACATTTGGTCTCATCCTGAAACCAAAAACAAAATCAAGCTAAGAGGGGATCTTCCAGAACAAATTCAGCTCATTTCTAGTCCTTAACAAGGCACACAACACCCATGCGATATTGGAAGACATTAAAATTGACCCTTAACCACTGTTGTTTACTTCTTAAATTTGCAATTGTTACTGATGAAGCATAATCTTTTTATTTGTGCTCCAATTTGTCCTGCAAACTTGGAAGAAATAGTTACTTTTTTTAAGGAATAACTGGAAAATAATTTATGCCATTCATAAAGACTGGTTCATGTTGCTCAACAGTCAACACCAATACAACACTTACCTATATAGTACTTAACTGAATTGAATTTATGTGCTGTGAAACTCTTCAGACTTTTTTTTTTGGTTACATAGACTTTTGAATTTTAATAATGCGGTATTATTTAATTTAAAGATAAAAAATTATAAGATTACAATTAATTACATTAAGAATGGTACTGATATAAATGGTAAATAAAAAATGTAAAAAGAAGAATGATGCTATGTGATAATTAAGTGACAGGTTTCTTTGACTTGTAAATGTTTGAACTTTGATATTTAATACTGTTCCTTTTTTCGACAGAAATATATTTCCTTTTACATGCTCAATTGATGCTAGGTGATGATTTTTTCCATTTATATCACTTAATAATTTTTTGTGACATGAAATTAATCAATTCAATGCCTGTTTGGATATTCTTTTTATAAAATTCACGTGATTGAAATTTATTATCATATATATATATATATATATATATATATAATATGGACAGGTCTCGCCAGTGGCGTCTAGGCCAAATCTTGACAAGTCCATTCCGAACATAAGAGGATATCGTTATGTTGGTCAAATCCATTAACTCGATAAACAGCTACATACGAGAAGTAGGGGAAATATTTGCTCCCCACGAAAAGGTCAGAGAGAGAAGATGTTATCAAACTCTCATATCTCAAAAGCCCTAGTTTGACAGACTATAAAGAAGAGGACATTAGGTATTTTCAATCATTCAACTCATCCTATCAAACACCCGAGTCTATATATAATTTATATTAATTTAAAATTATTTGATATGCTATTTAGATACAATTAGATTGACATTATTTAATAGAAGTTGTATTTGGTCAAGATTAACACCACTAAATAAAAGCAAATGATAACATCTAGTTCAATTGACAAATGTTGAAATTGTTAGATTATATATCATGTCTTGAATTCGAACTAGGACTTCGCAATTGTGTACGAATTAAATTGTGTTTTCTTCAATTGTAAAATCCTAAGTTGTCGTACGTGTCATTCGTGGTCACAACACCCACAACGTAATTGTCATTGATAAAACTTTTTAACTTATCTTTTTCTTCCAAAGAGTTTAACAACTAAATTCACACATTAAATATGGAAAATAAGAGTACTGCAAGTTCGAAACCTACGTTCTAACATATTAGATATCTCTGCAACATTTCCATCTAAATAGTGATTTATTAAAAGACGATATTTTTTAATTTTTTTTATCTTGTTCTACTAATATTTTAATCAAATTAAACATTAAACAACGGTGAGTGGTTTAATTCCTTAATTTCTATTATAAATCAAATTGAACATTAAAACAATTTAAACATAACAAAGTTTAATAATTATTATATATTAATACAAATAATTTTAAAAGAATAATTTTTTTTAAAAGAATCGAAAAGAAAAAGTAATAAATAGTACGTAGTATCATAAAATTAATATTATTTTTTTGTCTAAATAATGAAAAAACAATTAATATTATAAAATGATATATCAGATAAAACATATTTTTTTTTTGTTAGAATGACTTATATAGCTAGACTCTATATTTTAAAATTCTATTTATATTGTATCAAAATAGCGAAGTATAATTAAACTATACCTTTTTTTTACCAAAGTAATTAAATT